>BLSH010376100.1:1099370-1125913 GCA_018402905.1 Glandirana rugosa
GCGGAAGTCCCGGGGGTTATTTCAGGTCAGAAGATGTCGACTAAGTCGATATCCTAGCCGCGTGGTGGTTACGTCTCAAAAGTAGGCTAGAGGTACCTCCTGTCGCCCCACAGCCTATCTAGTCAGAGACGTGTCACTCGCCTCTGCCCAGACGGTAGGCAGACGAGTCGCCCCTAGTCGCCTAGCTAGGGACGACTTGTTTCCCCTCAGGTATGTGGCACACTTTCCTGGGATTTTCACTAACTCCAGTGGGTCAGTGAAAATGGAATTTCGCAGAGTGGGCGACATTTATAGTTATGGACGTTATTTATGGTTCAAGTACTACACTCGGAGCGAAATTTGGAGACGACGAATTTTTATATGGGACCATCTGGCTGTGATTTTACCCCCCCCCCACCCAACCGCTCCCCCTTAACCACCTGTCTACCAGGGTATATTTTTAAGCAGCAGAGGTTTAAAGCGAGGCTCACATCATGAACTTGGTATTTATTGCAGGTATTGATATTTACAGCGGGTGAGACGCTTTAAGGTAAAAGTGACTGGGTGACCTCAATCACTTTTAGGGTCCTTTCACACGGTGTATGGACTCCCCTTTGTTCAGCAGGGATCGATCCGCTGATCCCCGCTGAGCAGACGGATGGCAGACCCGTCTCCGCTCACTGTGCAGAGACTGATCTATCCGACACCCCGCTGTCCTCCATGGAGATCGGATGAAAACTCTGCATTGGTGGTGCGCCGATCCTATAGCTGAATCAGCTGTAGAAGACTGGACTTTATTGGGGGCCCTGAAGGCGCTTTCTTCTCAAATGCAGTGGAAATGTTTTTTATGGGATTAAGTTCATTTTATGGTAAAGAGGAACTTTGCAGTTAATTGCAATTCATCTGATCACTCTTCATAACATTCTGGAATATATGCAAATTGCCATCATAAAAACTGAGCATACTTTATGAAAATAAATATTTGTGTCATTCTCAAAACTTTTGGCCACATTTTACACCGTGAATCGCTTCGATCCGTGCGGTGATATTCGTCCCGGGAAGCGCTGTGGAGCGGGCGAGTGCGATATCTCAAGGCAGCTGAAAACCCCCCAATGTGTTTCTGCACCTAATCTATCAAAGCAATTTAAACGGTGCACATAGATCTGAATCCTATAAACTGTATGTTGAAAAAAAATGACATGCTAAAAAAATATTGTAAAGTTGAAAAGCGTTATGGTTTCCTTCTAAAGTAAACCCTTGATGGGTTAGAAATAAGCTTTGAGAAGTAGTCACTTCCAGATGTAGACTGGCATGACCTACTTGAGAGCGCTTTGCTGGTCCCGGGTGCGATGAGACTCTGGGGGTGAAGTGTGCGTGGGCTAAATTGTGGGAAAGCTGAGAATGAATGCTGCAGTGCCACGCGGGCCACCAATGCTAAATTGGAGAAATTGCATCCTGCAGGGCCACCTGTGTATTGGGAGCAATGATGACCGCTATCAACCGGGCATTTCCCCATCATTGTGTAACATGCACTTCCATTGCATTTTTCCTGATGACACAACCTGAAATCTCCACAAAGTGAAATGTAGAAGGCGATAACTTTTTATTTGTAGCTCTTACATATTGGGGAAAAAGTATTTACTAGAATTCCAAAAACAAAAATAAACTGACCGCTTGCCCACCATATAACTTACCTATAGACCCCTTTTGCACCAGGTCCACCCGAGCGTTAGCAGTAAAACACCACTAATTTGCAGCACTTTACCGCTCTTTATAGCGGCACTGTGGCGCTGATATTTGGGCGGCTGCAGTGCGCTTTTACACCCCCCCCCCCCCAACAAGGGTTTCAACAGGAGTTAAAAGTGCCGGTTAGTGGTGCTTCCGAAGCGGGGTTCAGCACTTCTGGAGCGTTGCCCCATTGTTTTCAATGGGCAAAGGCGTTGTAGGAGCGGTGAATACACCGCTCCCATACCGCTGCAAAGATGTGGCTTGCAGGACTTTTTTTACTGTCCCGCAAGCGCACCGCCCCCCAGTGTGAAAGCACTCTGGCTTTCACACTGGGGTGTATTGGGGGGAGTTTTTCAGGCGCTTTACAGTCGCTATTTTTAGCGCAAAAGCGCCTGGAAAATGTTCTGGTGGGAAAGCGGCAAGGCGGTTCTGCTGTGCCAGATCATCTACTAGGTACGTGATCTGACATTTAAGGCCCCTTTGGGTCCTTTCACACACACGGGACCGTTCATCAGTTCATCAGTTTATCAGTTCATCCGTTTTTCATCAGTTTTTCATCCGTTTTTTCATCCGTTTTTCATCAGTGGTCATCAGTTTTTCATCAGTTTTTTCATCCGTTTTTCATCAGTGGTCATCAGTTTTTCATCAGTTTTTTTTTACATTCACTACCAATGCAAAAACGGATGAAAAACTGACCGTTCGTCAGTTTACATCCGTTTTTCGTCCGATCCGTTTTTTTGGCGGATGAAAAATAGGACTTTCATCCGTTCAAAAAAACGGATGCTGACGGCAAAGGATGAAAACTGATGAAAATAGCTGATCATCAGTTGTCATCAGTTTTTCCATAGAGTTGCATTAATGTCCGTTTTTCATCCGTCAACGGATGGATGAAAAACGGACAAACGGTCCGTGTGTGTGAAAGGACCCTAAGGGTAGGGGGCACGCCCTGCTGGTGACCCTGCTGTGTTTGTCAGTGAACTCAGAGAAAGGGATTTTACGGTAAGTAAAAAAAAATCCCGTTTTTATTCTCTAGGATCTCTGCTAAAAAAAACATATATAATGTTTGGGGGTCCTAAGTAATTTTCTAGCAGAAAATACAAATTTTAACTTGTAAGAAAAAAAAGTGTCAGAAAGGGGCTTGGTCATTATAAGTGGTTAAACTGCTCTCCTGTAGGCCCCATTCACACCTGAGCATTTTGTAGCTTGAAGTCTGAAGCTACAAAATGCTGGAGGGGGAAAAAAAAAATCAATGATTCTCTATGGAGATGGTTCACATCTCCACTCCAAAACGCCTGGAGCTCAAACAAGTTCCAGAGGTATTTTTGTTGCGCGAATCGGGCAGATTCCGGCGTTTATATCCCATAGAAATGAATGGAAACGCGCGATTTTCAGCTGAAGTAAAAGCTAAAAAAAGCTGAACTACCTAGCAACAAATGATGCAATAGATAGAGCATTGTCTATTGGCCAATGCAAAAATGGCAAAAGCCCAAAAACGCTGCATACAAACGCACAAAAACTATCCAAATTTGCGCGACAAAACGCCGGAAAAAGCTCAAAGACGTGTCGCTCTGGTGTGAATGCAGCCTTATGCCCCGTACACACGATCCGAAAATCGGATGACAGATCGTCCGTTTTTTTCTTTGCATGCTAATCTCAGATCGAATCAGAAGAATGTACTAAAGTCACGAATATTCTCATACGACAGAATAAAAAATCTGAAGTGAAGTGTTGTAGTGTATTTGTATTGTATTGTCTGACAACAACTGTACTGATTAAACGAAAATCGTACGATCGGGCACCGTACAATCAAACTTTTCATGCTTGTCCGATTGAATATTATCTGATGAACTGTCGTGATCGGCTCTTGTAAGCTGTGTACTAATGATCCAATTAGCATACGATCGCATCGTTTGCGGCATTTTTCATCTGATTTTCGGATCTTGTGTACGGGCCACTAGACAGAAGTTCTTCACTTTCATCTTTTCTAAAATAATGAAATGATACTTTGTATCTCTTCTCTTTATCTAGCGCTGAGGAATGTTGACAAACATTCTCCAACTTTTTTTTGACAGCTCTGAACAGCTGTGCACTGTTAAGATTGTGAGGGGGGTTAAATCGAGATCGCGATCCTTTTACGATTAATTGGGCAGCTCTAGCAGAAACTAAGAAAAACACATTTTTTTTCAAAAAAATCGAGATCGCGATCCTTTTACGATTAATTGTGCAGCTCTAGCAGAAACTAAGAAAAACACATTTTTTTTTTTATAGCGCAAAAATAAAAACCGCAGAGGGGATCAAATACCACCACAAGAAAGCTCTATTTGTGGGGGAAAAAAGGATGCCAATTTTGTTTTGTTTGGTTATGTCGCACGACCGTGCAATTGTCAGTAAAATTCATGCGGTGCCGTATCGCAAAAAATGGCCTGGTTGTGAAGGGGAGTAAATCTTCCGGTGGTGGAAGAATAGTCCATGTATGTGGGTAACGCTTGCCCCAAGCTCCTCAGTCATCTCCTCCTTTCCCTAGAGCCCAAATTTTTCCGGCTCTAAGGCCCCCGGCTCAGTGGGCGCAGTTCAGACTCGCATGGCTTTCAGCTTCATATTAAGCACGGCCGATCGCCCTGCAAATTCTCTCTTTCAGGTGATTAATTTCCACCTGCAGTCATGAATCACAATCTCACTAAGATCATCTTGTATTATGCAGAGGGATAAGCTGCAGAGTCTAATGAACGGCGTCCCGCTACAAAAGCAGCAAGCGCCGGGCATGGAGAGATCAGACTATTATTCTGCCATCCACAAGTGCTACTTAGAGCTGAATTGGAATATAGGAAAACACAGAGGCGATGTATAAAAGGCATAAAAGGTTTCTGGTTGCTAGGAAGGTGGAGAGCAACAGGAGGGAGAATTGTATCAGCCAAGGATCCGTGGAGCTGTAGGTCATCTGCAGATGATAAGAAGCCGAGGCTGCAGATGATATCTGAGCAAATTAGCCTTTGAGGGGAACTTGGGTTGGAGAGACAGAAAAGGCAGTAAGCTGCAGACAAGGCATAGAGATGCAATTCTGCCAAACAGTTTAAAGTGGTTCTAAAGGCTCAGGATTTTTTTACCCTCGTGCATGCGGGTAAAACGTCTTCTGTATGCGGCAGTGCCCCCCCCCCCCCCAGCACCCCTAATACCCTCCTGGAGCCCCATCTCGATCCTGCGATGGGCAGGAGTGTCTCTGCTCTCCGGCACGGCTGGTGCAAGGATTTTTGACACCGTAGGCGAAACCTAATTTTTCCGCCCCCTTTGGCTTCGCCCCTGACTCCATCCCCTTTGCCCTGTCCATGTATACAATGGAGGTGGAGATTTTTGCAGCGCCTCTCTACCTATTTCTTTAACTGTGGTCCAAAGGCCCACACCTGTGCCTCTGGACCTGGCCTAATGACAAATTATGGCGGCACTGGCTCGTTTCCTCATGCCAGCCATGGTCTGCAGGCATATGGACAGGCTGGGGTAGTATATGGACAGGCTGGGGTAGTATATGGACAGGCTGGGGTAGTATATGGACAGGCGGGGGTAGTATATGGACAGGCTGGAGTAGCATATGGACAGGCTGGGGTAGTATATGGACAGGCTAGGGAAGTATATGGACAGGCTGGGGTAGTATATGGACAGGGGCTGGGCGGCAGTGTGCCCTAGGCGGCTGCCTACTCCGCCTAGTGGTAGAGCCGGCCCTGCTCTCCGGGGTCTCTACCTCCTCATTTGAGACAGTAGCAGGAGCCATTGGCTCCCACTGCTTTCAATTGCAACCACTGAGCCAATCAGGAGAGAGAGGGGTGGGGCCAAGCCGCTGCTCTGTGTGGGAGTGGACATGCAGAGCCGCAGCTTGGGTACCCCGATAGCAAGCTGCTTGCTGTGGGGGCACTTGGCAGGAGGGAGGGGCCAGGAGTGTTAGCGAGGGACGCAAGAAGAGGCGGATCTAGGCTGCTCTGTGCAAAACTGCACAGAGCAGGTAAGTAGGTATGACATGTTATTGAATCTAAATGAGTCCAGTTGCATTAATGAACACCACATCTCAATATTCTATAGAAGAAACCAAAAAAGAGAAAAACACAGGGGTTTTAAAGGTGTTGAATCCTTCTGTCAGAATGAATTTCCAATATACTCAAATTCTTAAAAAGTATACATTTTATTGCACAATCTTTAAAGTGGTTGTCAACCCGTGACAACCACTTTAACCTACAGGTAAGCCTATAATAAGGATACCTATAGGTGCCCTGCTTGGTTTAGGAGATATACAGTGTACTGTGATGTGCCGATGTCATCGGGCACAAGCGCAGTGAAGAAACGGTCCCCGTGCCGTTTCTTCACTGAGATCGTGCCGTGGCTGGCATGCACGGGAGTGACGTTACGCGACTCCGGCCAGTCACAGAGCCGGAGTCGCAGCCCCGGAAGGAAGAGGGGCTGAAGATGGACGCCGCCAGCACAGGGGACATCGCAGGCTTCGTTTGCAGGTAAGTGGCACATGATGGGCTATTATGCGATGCATAGTAGCCCATTTATGCTTCTACTTTGCAGGGGAATTTAGAACTTCCTCTTTAAAATCATAAGTGGGATTTCCAATCCCCGAAAAACAAAGTGGTTCAGCATACCATATTAAATATCACAAGCCCTAATAAAGAGGCAACTCCCCTAATGCACATAGAAGTATACCATACTATTGCATCTGTAACATCTCAAACATTTTCAACATCATGCATTCCAGTATAAAAGTAGGGATAACAAAGGGGAGAATGCTTCAACGCGTTTCGCTATAAAGGCTTTTTCAGGGGTTCACGGGGTGCATTCAAGTATGGTTGACAAACGCTGCGGCAAGGCGGTTCTATTGTGCAAATCGCCGTACTGGTACAGTGCTTACTATAGAGCCAGTGGCGCGGCCCCGGAGCTGGTGCTCGTGGCCAGCAGCGGCGATGGCCTCCCGCGATCGCTCCACAGAGAGACAGAATGGGGATCTGCAAACAAGGCGTATCCCCATTCTGACAGGGGAGTAGAGAGAGATTGTCTGTTTTTAGTTATCAGGTACAGCGATCTCTCTCTACTCCCAGTCAGTCCACTCCCCCCACAGTTAGAAAACACCTCCCTAGGGCACACTTAACCCTTTGATCACCCCTGATGTTAACCTCTTCCCTGCCAGTGTCATTTATACAGTGATCAGTGCATTTTTATAGCACTGATCACTCTATTGGTGTCACTGGTGGCAACAATAAAAAAAAATGAAGTCTCTAAATCTATCCCCTATTTTCTAGACGATATAACTTTTGCGCAAACCAATCAATATACACTTATTGGGATTTTTTTTACCAAAAACATGTAGCAGAATATATATCGGCTTGTTGTTGAATACATTTGTTTTTTACTTTTTTTTTTTTTTTTGGGATATGTTTAATAGCAGAAAGTAAAAAATTGTTTGTTTTTTTTTTTTTTTTCAAAATTGTCGCTTTTTTTTTTCTATAGCACCAAAAAGAAAAACCGCAGAGGTGATCAAATGCCACCAAAAGAATGCTCTATCTGTTGGAAAAAAAATGATTTTATTTGGGTACAATGTTGCAAGACCACGCAATTGTCTGTTAAAACAGTGTTCCTCAACTCCAGTCCTCAAGGCCCACCAACAGGTCATGTTTTCAGGATTTCCATTATTTTGCACAGGTGATCAGTTTCACTGCCTTTAGTAATTACCACAGCCAATTCATCTGAGGGAAATCCTGAAAACATGACCTGTTGGTGGGCCTTGAGGACTGGAGTTGAGGAACACTGTGTAAGTAACGCAGTGCCGTATCGCAAAAAATGGCCTGGTCATTAAGGGGGGTAAATCCTTCCGGGGCTGAAGTGGTTAATTGGGCAGAATGGAAATAGTGCAGGAATAGCAGGGCCAGGCAAGAGGACCACCAGGGGGTACCAGATGGTGCCCGCAAGAGGGAGTTGCAGCAAAATATCAGTACCCATTGAGTGCAAAGTCTGCAATCATGAAATCTTCCAGAATCAACCCAGAGCACCATAGATACAACTGATACGTGCTTGATGAGTCTTCAATTCAATTGTCAAAGACGGATATTTTCCCTTTGGTAGAGCAATTTTATTTGGGTACAGTGCCGCACGACCGCGCAATCGTCAAAGTAACGCAGTGCTGTATTGCAAAAGATGTCCTGGTCATGAAGAGGTCAAGTGGTTAATTTGAATGCTCTTAAAGTTTGTGAAGTTACTTTTTCAGCTCCGGAAGGTTTTGCCCCCTTGATGCTTTGGGATGGAGGGCGCAGAGCCCCCCCTGCCCCAAAGCACCCATACTCCCCATGTTGAGGGCCTGGTATGGTCCGGGGGGGGGGGGGTGTGCACTCGCTCGTCCTGGCCTGCCGGGTTGCGTGCTCGGATAAGGGTCTGGTATGGATTTTGGGGGGAACCCCACACCATTTGGAGCGAGGTTCCCCTTAAAATCCATACCAGACCAAAGGGCTTGGTATGCTCCTGGAGGGGGACCCAATGCCTTTTTTTTTTTTTTTAATTTGGCGTGGAGTTCACCTTCAAGATCCCCAGAGCACAAGGTGCCTGGCATTGTCGGGATCAAAGTCGGATCCCTGTTCACAGAAAATCGGTCTGACTTTGACCCTGTGTAGTAGGACCGTAAATCGCACAGCAAAGTAGGATGAAAGTCTGACCGTCTTTGTGTCGGATAGTGTGAACCCAGCCTAAATGATGCCTGGTGTTTGACTCCTATTTAACACGAGTTCGAATGTGATTGCTTAATTCTAAACACTTATGCAACCACATTATTTTATATTTTTATTTCTACTTTTCCCCCTAAAAGATTTTAGTTTGTTTTTCAATTGAGTTGTACAGTTTATAGGTCACATTAAATGGGGAAAATTCTGAAATTATTTATCTTTGTCTCATTTTTTTTACATCACGGAAAGCTGACATTTTAAAAGGGGTGTGTAGACTTTCTATATCCACTGTATGTGTAAATATATATATATATATTGCAATTTTTTTTCACCATTGAAAGTGGCATTACCCTTTAAGTACGTTGATTTTTTATTTTTTTTTTGTAAATAAAGGCATTTATTTTTATTAATTAATTTATTTTTGATACCTAAGATCAGTACCATGGCAGGATGTAACGTTTTATACTGCATCTAAAGAAAAAAAAAAGCCACATTAAAAGAAAAAAATTCTCTATATTAAAAAAAAAATAAAAAAATGGAGAAAGAAAGCTTGTGAAGGTTATTCAAGGTCGTTGCAGCTGCTGTGGATGACGCGCTGATCTAAACCCCGTCTGCTCCCTAAATAATACATCGCAGTTATCCGTGTATTTTAATGAATTTCAAAATGTAAATTCAGAGGACAGAATTTATTGTGGATGTCGGTGAGAAGATTGTGTTCTGGATCTCAGCCTGCCAAATTTCAAGCTTCCCTTCCTTTTTATGTTGTGCGTTTTTTTTTTTTGACTCATCTTAAAACTTACAGACATTTCTAGGCCACATTTGCTGTTCTCTTTGATTGAGATTGGCAGATGGGCTCCGAAATCAAACGTAAATGAGACGGGAGAAGCTTGCTGTGCTCGCGGTTCTCTTCACCTGGTGCTGTCGCCGGCGCCCAAACCTACTTTCATATTGGAGGATAAAACAGAAGCAGCTTAAAGCTGTAGATATGAAATGCTCCAATGCGTGCAGTTCTGTGTTTATTAACCACTTGTCTACTGGGCACTTTTCCCCCCTTTCCTGCCCAGGCCAATTTTCAGCTATCAATGCTATCGCACTTTGAATGACAATTGCGCGGTCATGCAACACTGTACCCAAGCAAAATGTTTATCATTTTTTTTCACACAAATGGAGTTTTTTTTTAATTTTTTTGCTAAATAAACTAATGGAGAAAGAAAATTAAAAAAAAACAAAAAACATTTTCATAGTTTCACAAACTGGTAATTTTTCTCCTTCACCGATTTGCACTGATGAGGCGGCACTGATGGCCATAGATGGACACTGAAAGTCTGCACTGATGGGCGCTGATAGGCGGCGCTGATGGGCGCTGATAGGCGGCATTGATTTGCACCGATAGGTGACACTGATCAGGACTGGTTGGCAGCACTGGTGGGCACTGTTAAGACTGCACTGATAGTGTACTGTAGATGTTCCTTTTACACAAGCCGGTTATTGGCTCTCTTCTCCTCTCCTCATGCTGTCAGTGTGAGGAAAGGAGTGCCGATAACTGGTTTCTGTTTACATCGTGATCAGCTGTGATTGGACACCGCTGATCACGTGGTAAAGAGCCACCTATTGGCTCTTTACCTCAATCTATGATCAGCAATGTCCAGAGGACACGGCTATCACAGAGCGCGCCGCCCACGCCCCACACGCCCCACAGCGGGTGCGATTATGGTACACCGTCCTATGACAGCGTCCCAGAACTAGCCGTCCACGTTGCAGCTGTCATTCAGCTATGGTGTGATTGGCAAGTGGTATAGTGATACTAAATGGAGAAGTAGTAATTGCGATAAATTATTCACACAAATCACAGGGACAGACCGGTCAGAGCTCCGCTCTCCCCTATGGGGGATCGGATGAAAACGGACCGTCTGTCCAATTTTTATCCGATCCACCAGACGGATGGAAAATATGGTTTCCAACTTTCCATCCGTCTGTGTTTAGCGGATCAGAGCGGATTGGATGTCAGTGGACATGTTACCTCTTATATCCGTCGCTCCATAGAGGAAAATGGAGCGTCCGTTCAGGTCCGCCTGAGAAACTGACTGATCAGTCCGTACATGTGAAAGGACCCTTAAGTGGCTCTGGGTTTAATGACACTTTAATACATCACGTGTGTTTCTTACCACCTCAATTTGACTTGGTATCCACTTCTTGTAGTTCCTGTACAGCAGAGCTTTTGTTGGGGAGGGAAAAGCAGCACAAGGAGCCAGTCAGCCATTGTGCAGTGCAAGGAGCATGCTAATAAGAGGAGAGGGCAGATTATCAGAGAGATGAGCTTATCAGTCTGCTGCTGCTCCTTTTTTTTTTGGGGGGGGGGGGTGACAAGATTTCTAAGTGCTATTGAACTGCAGCAAAAAAAAAATTAGGTCCCCTCCTGTGGTTTTTTTCCACACTGTTTGGGCCCTTAACAGCATTCACCAGGGCTGAGGAGGGTGAATCTCCCCATGGAACATGGCAAAAAAACCTGCAAGGTAGGAGGGTGTGGGGCAATGGATTTTGTGTTTTTATTTAGATGTATCATTTAGTGTAGAGAAAATGGCCGCTCTCTGAGGAGTAGTAACCTGGGGAAAACTAGGCGCGCAAAATTTAAAGTGGCAGACACCAGTCCTGTCCAGATAAAACTTTATTTGTATACCAAGTTTGTAAATGGCCAGCGTATTTCGGGGGTTCAGAGAAAAAAAAAAGAATAAAACCGCTAAATTGAGCCTTCAACATGGAGGTGAAAAGTTAGTAAAATGCTTGGTAGAAGGGAAATGTATTATGTTATGACGCTGTACAGACGTGCAGATTATGCCCCTAATGCCCTGTTTTGTTTATGTTCTAGGAGTCTGTGGCTGCTGCGGAGCGCTGCGTCCTCGCTATAAACGCCTGGTGGATAATATCTTTCCTGAAGACCCCAAGGTAAGTTCTTTCTTTCTTCTGTTTGTGCAATATGATAAAAAACCTTCTGTGTGCAGCAACTCCCCTTAGTCCCCCTAATACTTACCTGAGCCCCTTCTCTATCCAGCGATGTTGCACAAGAGACTCAGCTGTCTGGGACTCTCCCTCCTGATTGGTTGAAACATGCAGCAGACGCCATTGGTCCCCGCTGTCAGTCAAAGTCAGTAAGCCAGTGAGGAGAAAGGGGGGCAGGGCTGAGCCTTGGCTCCGTGTCTGAATGTGCACACAGAGCAGAGGCTCGGCTCGGGTGTCCCCATAGCAAGCTGCTTGCTGTGGGGGCCCTTGGCAGGAGGGAGGAGCCAGGAGTGCCATCAAGGGACCCTAGAAGAGGAGGATCTGGGCTGTGTTGTGCAAAACCACTGAACAGAGCAGTTAAGTTTGACATGTTTGTTATTATTAACCATAAAGACCCCAGACTTTAATATCGCTATAATCTGTTTGATGTTCTTGTTCAAACAAATACAACTCAAGAGTGCAAAACCTTGCTTTGTGCACTGGTTCAAATCATTTGGTGGAGGGGGGATTATGGTGTGGTGTTTTTCAGAGGTTGGGCTTGGCATCTTAGTTCCAGTAAAGGGAACTCTTAAGGCTTCAGCATACCAAGACATTTTGGACAATTTCATGCCCCCAAGTTTGTGGGAACAGTTTGGGGATGACCCCTTCCTGTTCCAACATGACTGCGCACCAGTGCACAAAGCAAGGTCCATAAGGACATGGATGAGCGAGTTTGGGGTGGAGGAACTTGACTGACCTGCACAGAGTCCTGACCTCAATCCAATAGAACACCTTTGGGATGAATTAGAGCGGAGACTGCAAGCCAGGCATTCTCGTCCAACATCAGTGCCTGACCTCACAAATGCTCTTCTGGAAGAATGGTCAAACATTCCCATAGACACTCCTAAACCTCGTGGACAGCCTTCCCAGAAGAGTTGAAGCTGTTACAGCTGCCAAGGGTGGGCCAACTCAATATTGAACCCTACGGAGTAAGACTGGGATGCCATTAAAATTCATGTGTGTGTAAAGGCAGGCGTCACAATACTTTTGACAATATAGTGTATGGACCTTAGATTGTAAGCTCCTTGAGGGTAGGGACTGATGTGAATGTACAATGTATATGTAAAGTGATGCGTAAATTGACAGCGCTATATATGTACCTGAAATAAATAAATAATATACACAAATTCCAATACATTAGCTCTGAGGCGCATCACATAAAAATGACTACATAATTGATGCACTTGATTGCAAATTTATCGTTCCAAATACACAGTTCTCACCACAATAACATTTGGTGAAAAATAATATTGCGCTGATTTGTAGTGTTTATAATACAGTGGGGAAAATAATGATTTGATCCCCTGCAGAGTTTGCCCACTTACAAAGAAAGGGTCTATACATTTTTTTGGAATTTTTTTTTTTATTGTTTTCAATAAATAAAGTGTACAATAGAACATTTGAGGACCACTCACCACAATACGAAGAGCCGTCCTAAAAAATAGAATAAAACACAAAACATAGCATTAGAACACGTACATGAACATTGCCTGCCAAGCTTGCCAACCAGACCCACACCACCTGTTCATCAGAAACACAAACCCCCTCCTGTAATTATCCAAAAGCACGAGAATCCATAATAACAAATTACCCACACTCTCCAGAGAGTACGATTTGCATATCCCACCATACAATTATGTAGGAACGCCTCTACCCACCTTGTCAGACAGGATGCCACACATATCTAGGAGCCTCATGGTACAGAAAGAATGGCAGCATCAAATTGGTAAAACGAGTCCGTTACAGTGAGAGGTGAGGCCTTCCATCCACCCCAGACCTTATCAAATTTGAGGAGTCCCCCCCCATTCAGATATATGGCTTTATAAAAGGGAAGAGCCCTGTTCACTGATAACTTCCAGGACCCTCCCGATGGAGGAATAGAACTCTTCCAAGTCAAAACTATGCCTTTCCTTGGAAGTAGCCGCACTCAAACGATCCAATTTCCAAAAACGATTTTATTGCATCAAAGGGTGATATAAACAACGAACAAAAGGTCCAGCTGATGCGTTTCGCACCCTACATTAGGTGCTTACTCATAGCTGTGCATAAGCACCTACTGTAGGGTGCGAAACGCGTCAGCTGGATCTTTTGTTCGTTGTCTATATCACCCTTTGATGCAATAAAATCGTTTTTGGAAATTGGATCATTTGAGTGTGGCTACTTCCAACCTTGTTGCTGTTACTACTTGATTGCTTCATCAGCCTGCACCTGCCCTTGTGAGTCAGCACACCAGATCCACATGAGCTGTGCTGCCCTCTGAGCGGTGAGCCTGCACTATGCCTTTCCTTGTATGAAAAAATAATAGAGTAAGTAGGGTCCGTATAGATGTAGTAGGGGCCAAATCATCCACGAGCCCAAGTAGGCAGTGCCTTTATAGAAGGATAGAGAGCGATAATGTCACCTCCTGTACACACATCAAAACATCCTTCCAGTATTTCTGTATACCAGGACAATCCCAGAAGATATGCATACAAGTCAGCCCCTCCGGCAGAACAACGCCAACAAGAAGAGGTGACTGAGCCAAAAATATAGGTATATTTTAAATGACGGAGACAGAATATCAACCAAGTTTCCAGAAAAAAAACCCATAGTACAAATGTTATAAACGGAGTTGCAGTTCAGTGAGTAAAATAAGTATTTAATCCCCAAGCAAAACATGACTTAGTACTTGGTGGAGAAACCCTAGTTGGCAATCACAGAGGTAAGATATTTCTTGTAGCTGGACAAAACCAGGAAAATTCCCAGCTCAACTCACCAACCAGTCTGCTTACCAACCGAATTAACCTGTCTTAACAGTGTGCATTAAAAACAGGGGTATAGTTAGCACACATTTGCAAATGCATGCGCAAGCTGCAAGGCCACTTCATGGCACCCTGCATTTTCTGCAGTCCTAACTTCTGTAAATTTATGAGTCTCCCCACAGTAGAAGCACATGCATTGGTGTGCTTCCATTGTGGAGACGCTCATACATTACCAGGAGTTAGGACTGCAGGAAATACAGGGTGCCATGAAGTGGCCTTGCAGCTTGCGCATGCATTTGCAAATGTGTGCTAACTAAACCCCTGTTTTTAATGCACACTGTTAGTAAGTAAACAGTTAACAGTAAAAAGGCAGGTTAATTTGGGTGCTAAGCGGACTGGTGAGTTGAGTTGTGAATTTTTCTGGTTTGGTCTTGCATGCATTGCCCTTCAGTGTGCTCCTTGCTCTGAAGGCCGGTTATAGGTGGGGGCAGGGGCCATTTTGTTTGTTTCTTGTAGTTGGTTTGCACACATCTCAGGAAGGGATTTTGGTCCACTCTTCTCTAAATCCTCAAGGTTTCTTGGCTGTTGCTTGGCAACTTGAAGTTTCAGTTCCCTCAATATGTTTTCTATAGGATAAAAGTCTGGAGACTGGCGAGGCCACTACATGACCTTAATGTGCTTCTTCTTAAACCACTTGTTTGTTACATTAGTGGTATACAGTCAGGTCCATAAATATTGGGACATCGACACAATTCTAATCTTTTTGGCTCTATACACCACCACAATGGATTTGAAATGAAACTAATAAGATGTGCTTTAACTGCAGATTTTCAGCTTTAATTTGAGGGTATTTACATACAAATCAGGTGAATGGTGTAGGATTTACAACAGTTTGTATATGTGTCTCCCACTTTTTAAGGGACCAAAAGTAATGGGACAATTGGCTGCTCAGCTGTTCCATGGCCAGGTGTGTTATTCCCTCATTATCCCATTTACAAGGATCAGATAAATGGCCCAGAGTTCATTTCAAATGTGCTATTTGCATTTAGAATCTGTTGCTGTCAACTCTCAATATGAGATCCAAAGAGCTGTCACTATCAGTGAAGCAAGCCATCATTAGTCTGAAAAAACAAAAGAAACCCATCAGAGAGATAGCAAAAACATTAGGTGTGGCCAAATCAACTGTTTGGAACATCCTTAAAAAGAAAGAACACACCGGTGAGCTCAGCAACACCAAAAGACCTGGTAGACCACAGAAAACTGTGGTGGATGACCGAAGAATTCTTTCCCTGGTGAAGAAAACACCCTTCACAACAGTTGGCCAGATCAAGAACACTCTCCAGGAGGTAGGTGTATGTGTGTCAAAGTCAACAATCAAGAGAAGACTTCACCAGAGTGAATACAGAGGGTTCACCACAAGATGTAAACCATTGGTGAGCCTCAAAACCAGGAAGGCCAGATTAGAGTTTGCCAAACAACATCTAAAAAAGCCTTCACAGTTCTGGAACAACATCCTATGGACAGATGAGACCAAGATCAACTTGTACCAGAGTGATGGGAAGAGAAGAGTATGGAGAAGGAAAGGAACTGCTCATGATCCAAAGCATACCACCTCATCAGTGAAGCATGGTGGTGGTAGTGTCATGGCGTGGGCATATATGGCTGCCAACGGAACTGGTTCTCTTGTATTTATTGATGATGTGACTGCTGACAAAAGCAGCAGGATGAATTCTGAAGTGTTTTGGGCAATATTATCTGTTCATATTGAGCCAAATGCTTCAGAACTCCTTGGACGGTGCTTCACAGTGTAGATGGACAGTGACCCGAGGCATTCTGCGAAAGCAACCAAAGAATTTTTTAAGGGTAAGAAGTGGAATGTTATGCAATGGCCAAGTCAATCACTTGACCTGAATCCGATTCAGCATGCATTTCACTTGCTGAAGACAAAACTTAAGGGAAAATGCCCCAAGAACAAGCAGGAACTGAAGACAGTTGCAGTAGAGGCCTGGCAGAGCATCACCAGGGATGAAACCCAGCGTCTGGTGATGTCTATGCGTTCCAGACTTCAGGCTGTAATTGACTGCAAAGGATTTGCAACTGAGTATTAAAAAGTGAAAGTTTGATTTATGATTGTTAATCTGACCCATTACTTTTGGTCCCTTAAAAAGTGGGAGGCACATATACAAACTGTTGTAATTCCTACACCGTTCACCTGATTTGGATGTAAATACCCTCAAATTAAAGCTGAAAGTCTGCAGTTAAAGCACATCTTGTACATTTCATTTCAAATCCATTGTGGTGGTGTATAGAGCCAAAAAGATTTGAATTGTGTCGATGTCCCAATATTTATGGACCTGACTGTATATTAGGTTATCGTGATGCTGGAAGACCCATCCACGACCCATCTTCCGTGTTCTGGCTGAGGGAAGAAGGTCCTCATCCAAGATTTTACAATACATGGCCCCATCTATTGGTCCCTCAATGCGGCAAAGTTGGCTGTGCCTTTAGCAGAGAAACCGACACAAAGCATAAAGTTTCCACCTCCATGCTTGACTGTAGGGATGTTGTTTTTAGGGTCATAGTTAGCATTTTTCTTCCTCCAAGCGAGTCAACTTAATGCCAAAGAGCTCAATTTTGGTTTCATCTGACCACAGCACTTTCTTCCAACCCTTCTCTGAATCATATAAATGTTCATTGGGAAACTTCAGATGGGTCTGTACATGTGCATTCTTGAGGAGGGGGACCTTGCAGGCGCTGCAGGATTTCAATCCGTGGTGGCGTATTGTTACCAATGGCTTGATTGGTGACTATGGTCCAAACTGCCTTGAGATCATTCACAAGCTCCTCCCGTGTAGTTCTGGGCTGATCCCTCACTTTTCTCATGATCATCCTCACCCCATGAGGCGAAATCCTGTAGGTAGCTCCAGACCAAGGGCAATCTATGATTATTTTGTATTTCTTTCATTTGCAAATAATCGCTCCAACAGTTGTCTTCTTCTCACCAAGCTTCTTGCTGATGGTCTTGTAGCCCATTCCAGCCTTGTGCAGGTCTACAATCTTGTCCCTGATGTCCTTTGACAGCTCTTTGGTGTTGCCCATGATGGTGAGGTTTGAATGGAAGAAGGAAATTCTGTGGACAGGTGTCTTTTATACAAATAACAAGTTGTCGTAAGCAGCACCTTCATAAATTTACAGTGCTAATCTGTGTACCCCATGAGCGCCTACTGTAGTCAGTCTGTGGGAGGCAGAATTATTGTTGGTTGGTAGGGGATCAAATGTTTAGTTCACTCACTGAACTGCAACTCAATTTATAACATTCGTACCATGTGTTTTTTCTGGATTTTTGGTTGTTATTCTGTATCTGTCATTAAAAATACACCTATGATAAAAATTATAGACCCTTAATTTATTTGTAAGTGGGCAAACTTACAAAATTTGCAGGGGGTCAAATAATTATTCTCCCCCACTTTATATCACTGTAGATAATAATATTTCAATATAAAGTCATTCATAGTCATAATAATATTTGGCATGTACAGTCCAAATATTGATGCATGATTGCATAATGCATTGCATCCAAGAACTCGACGCGTTTCGTCTATCTTTTCACTTCCCCAGGAGTAAATGCAAGATACATAGAAATTGACTCCGAGTTGGAAATGGCAGCTCTAGTGATTGAAGATCCTCGGGGACATCTGCCCCAGGAGCTGAGGCAGTGTGACCCACAAGGACCAAAGAGGCAAATGGAGGGCAGACTCAGTGTTGGTAGAATGCAGATCCATATTTAGTAGTCCATAGAGACACCCACAGCAAATACCAACAATTTTGAAGCTGTAATCCAAAGTGTAGTCCACAGTAGCCCAATATAGAAGTACAAGGGACATTACGTACTATCAGTGTGATGGGTTTCTTCTGCTGCTGTGTCCTGGTTTTGGTGAAATATTCCTCCCCCGATGCAGCCCCCCGGCTTAATCTTCTGGTGCGGTACGGTTGAATAGAACTGAGGGAGCTGTGAGAGGCAATTGTCAAGAGTGGCCTTCCAAGCTCCCCCATTCATAAAAGCCACGCTACATCTTCTGTGAATGGAGGACAGCAGATGATTGAAGGTCTTCACCCTCCATTTATAGATCATGTTCTATTGATAGAAATTATAGTAAGGCTTCTATGAATGGAGTAGCCCCCCAGAAGATTGTAGGGAAGCGGAGCATCAAAGGACGAAGATTTGACCTATACCTGGAGACAGCAGCGCAAGGGACACACAGAAATCACCCTGATGGTAATGTCCCTTGTGCTTTATTTTTTTCTTTCTTGATCTTTTAAAACCTTTTTTTTTTTCCTTTTTTTTTTGTTCCAGGATGGACTTGTTAAATCTGACATGGAAAAGCTCACATTCTATGCTGTCTCTGCACCAGAGAAACTTGACCGTATTGGCGCTTACTTGGCGGAGAGGTTGAGCAGAGATGTGGTGAGACACCGCTATGGGTGAGTGACATCAGTTTGTGTGTTCAGGATTTATTTTCACGTTGTACAACATGGGAGGAAAAGCTTTGTCACCACGGTTTAAAAACTTCAGTTAGGAAAAACAACCAGGATCCTCTCTCCTAAGAATTTGTAGTCTGCTGTATAAATCCGAACCGTATTAAAGGCCAACTCCAGCCAGATCTTCTTTTTTTTTTTATTATTTATTTTTTATTTTGGATGTTTTAAAACAACCCTGACACCATAAATGAACAAGCAGAAGAGAAATGGACACACTTACTTTCCTGCTGTCTGCACCGTTGAACTCTCCTTTCCTGAGAATGGGTCCCCTGAAGTCTACCGGAAAAGCGATACTTCTGAGAGTGTCAATCTCCTGGGCCCCCTGGGTGGCGCAGACTAATTCATGTCATTGCCGGAGGATCCAGTGAGAGCTGATGGGCACTACTGCTGCACCGGCTGAGATCTGATCTGTGTGTATCCGGCTTAACCACTTGACCTCTGGAAGATTTACTCCCCTTCATGACCAGGCCATTTTTTGAGGTACTGCAATGCGTTACTTTAACTGACAATTGTGCGGTCATGCAACGCTGTACCAAAATTGTAGGCCAATATGTACTTTGCTACATATTTTTGGTAAAAAAAAACAAAAAAAAAAACAACCCAGTAAACCTATATTGATCTGTGCAAAACTTATAGTGTCTACAAACATGGTGTATATATAGTGGAATTTTTCTTTAATTTTTATACTAAAAAGGGCAGCAATCAGCGACTTATAGTAGGACTGCAATATTGCGGCGGACTGTCTGAAACTAACTGACACTTTGTGGGAACCATTGACACTAACAGTCATCAGTGCTAAAAATATGCACTGTCACTGTACTAATGACACTGGTTAGGAAAGGGTTAAACATCTAGGGTAATCAAAGGGTTAACTGTGTGCCTAGCCAGTGTTTGTATACTATGTGTTCTATTTTTACTAAAGGATGCATTGCAGTGAAAGAAAATCCTTCACTTCCCTGCTGTCAGAACAGAACGCTGCCTTGTTTAGGCAGAGCACTGTTCTGTTTCTCTCCTCAATGATCAGCGGGTGCCGGCAGACATCCATTGGCCAGCAGCCTCTGATTGGCTTGTGTTGTGACTAATCACAGCAGAAGCAGTGCACCCCTCTTGCCAGGAAGTATAGAATCACTTGTGAGATATATATATAATGTGATTAAAAACAGAATGGCCGTCCTGTAGCAGTAAATCTGCTATGGGGTGGTCGGCAAGTGGTTAAACCATTCTGTTGCTGATATGCAAATTTTGATTGTTGTCATCAACTAAACTGTTAGGCTCCATGCACACTGGATGCTATAGGGCTCTTTCAGCGTTGGGCAGGAGATGCTGCTAACAAAAAGTTCTATTTGCAGTGTTTTGTAAGCAGCGTTTAGCAGCGTTTTTCGGCGTCAGCGTTTTTTGGCATTTTTTTTTTCTTCATTGGCTTCCATTGAGGACTGCAAAAAACGACAGACGCCGATAAACCGGCGTTTTTCGGCGTCAGCGTTTTTTGGCGTTTTTTTCTTCATTGGTTTCCATTGACTGCAAAAAACGCCAGACGCTGATATACCAGCGTTTACCGGCGTCTGGCGTTTTTTGTGGTCAGGAGAACGACTTTTGAACGTCAATTCAGGGCGTTCAGATAACAGCCCAAAACCGCCACTGCTGATAAGACATTAAACGACCATGTGTGCATGGACCCATAGGATAAAATAAAGTGGCGTTTTTGGGCTGTTAAAAAAAAAAGCGCTAAAACGACCAAAAACGGTTGTTTTTGAGATACAGTGTGCATGGAGCCTTATACCCATTTCAAAAGCAACCGAAGGTTCCACAGATGGGAGGAAAGCAATTTGCTCAATTCCCTCATCAACAATGTCAGTGTTGATGGGGGAATGCCCCTTGCAGCGCTATTGTGTTTTGCTGGCGGGGAGCCTTCCTGGCCCACAGAACATCCTGATTACTGCTAGTGGCTATAGCCTCTGGCAGTAATCTCATTTAAAAAATGGTTGTACCCAAATCAATCGATGGATCGATTTGGGTGCACTCAGCCTGCTCATAGATGGATCAAATCTCGGCCAGTTCCTGTTGAACCCGCTGAATTTCCATCCATATAAGGCCAGCTTAAACACTCGCTGGTTGCTGATCTATGCAGAGGTTGGTGACACATGACTGTCACAGGAAGAGAAGAGGTGTCTGTGAGGACCTGGCTTCACCTTCTTTATGCTGTTCCAAACTGTTGTTTTTAAGAGAAACAGTTTATCTGATGTCAATTTCTGCAGCCTATAATAAGCTGTAGGTACCAAGAATATCAGATATTCACTGTGCAAGCAGCGGCCGACATCAGCCGCACATGCGCAGTGAAGGAACGGCCCGCTGCGCCGTTTCTTCACTTTGTTTGTGCCGTGACTGGCAGCTCCCGCGCGCATGCTTAGCCAGAGTCGCGGCCCCAGAAGGGAAGAGAGGCTGAAGATGGACGCTGCCTGCGCAGAGGACATCGCAGACTTCGTTTGCAGGTAAGTGACATATAATGGGCTGCATAGTAGCCCATTATGCTTTTACTTTGCAGGGGACTTTAGAGGAAGTAAACCCATCTGGGTTTACTTCCTCTTTAAAGTGAACCTGTGCACAGATTATGCACTCTAATGAATTTACATATTTTGAACAAACAGACCCTCATTCATCCTCTGGGAAGTAGTTCAAGCAAAGTGTAAAGGATGGGAGTTCTGCAAGTTTGTAAATTAGTCCGATAAAAGTTTATTGTTCTTGATGAAAAATTATGGAGGTAAATCCAATGCGTTTCAGAGGCTCGGATTTCCCCTTTCATCAGGGCTGAGGGTCAAGATAGCAGAAAACATTAAACTTGGTTGATTTAACAATAGAAAAGGCATGGTCTATTCTAAAAGTATGACATATTGTTAAAACAGTGTATTATCTTGTGCAGAATGATGTCTCATAGATTATCTAGTTGGTAAAATAAGTGTTTGTATTTTCAGCAATGTCTTCATTGCAATGGAGGCCCTGGATCAGCTCCTCATGGCCTGCCACTCCCAGAGCATCAAGCCGTTTGTGGAGAGTTTTCTACATATGGTGGCT
Source organism: Glandirana rugosa (assembly GCA_018402905.1). NCBI lineage: Eukaryota > Metazoa > Chordata > Amphibia > Anura > Ranidae > Glandirana > Glandirana rugosa. The sequence goes on from BLSH010376100.1 coordinate 1,121,158, forward strand.
AAGCTTCTGGAGTCTGGAGAACCAAAGTTGCAGGTCTATGGAACAAATTCTGTAAGTAGTTGATTTGCAGTTCCTCCTTCTCATATCTTAAATAGCACAATGTTCTGTGGAAGGGAATTGCCCTTGAATGTTGCAAATGTATACACAGGGTCTTGCAGAACCATGAAGCAATCTGTGGGGCATCCAAGTAAATATGAAGAAACACTTTGTGATGATCCAGAAGCAGCAGAAAGAATGTTTCTGGAATGAGAACTCTGGAGGGAAAAGTTACTTGCACTTTCATTATGGTCCTCATCATTTCATTCTATAAAGTATTTTTAATGCCTTTAGGGCACCTTTGGCATGCCAAGATGTGTTTTGTCATCCTTGTAGCATTTGGAAAAGAATATTTCTTCTCACATTTGCAAATTGCAGCTTTGCTCTCAGCAGAAATAGTTTTTTACAATTGTATCTTTTTATTACAAATGGAATAACAAGGACTGTATATAAGATTATTTCACCTATACATGAGAACAGCTAACCCCCCCTTTCCCTCATAATAATGTAAAAGCCTCCTGCCAATATGCATTTTTAGTTACTGACCATGCTGATCCAGAAGCATATATTGCTCTATGAATAGCTTAATGAATGTTCTCCTGATTTCCAGGTTTAATTTTCCCTATAAGTGAAGGGATTGTGTATTTTTGGGAGGCAGTGGTTTGTAACACTTCCTTGAAGATGCTGCTGGTGAAGAAACACTTTGCGATGATCCAGAAGCAACAGAAACCGTGTTTCTGGAATGAGAACTTTGGAGGGAAAAGCTACTCGCACTTTCATTATGGTCCTTATTTCATTTCATAAAGTATTTTTTAATGTCTTTAGGGCTCCTCTGGCATGCAGGGATGTGTTTGGTCATCCTTGTAGCATTTGGAAAAGAATATTTCTCCTCACAATATTTGCAGATTGCAGCTTTGCTCTCAGCAGAAATTGTTTTCAAACTCTGTTTGTCTTACTATTTTACTGTGAGGAGGAAAAGAAATACCAATGTACTGAGCAGACTAAAGGAGAACATTATGCTGTGATGGTGGAGAACAGTAATAGTAATAATCTAAAGGTGATAAAGATAAACAAATTTGTCAGATAAATTCACCCTCGTACCTTTCAATTAACCACTTGCTTACTGGGCTCTTAAACCCCCTTCCTTCCCAGGCCAATTTTCAGCTTTCAGTGTTGTCACTCTTTGAATGACAATTGTGCGGTCATGCAACCCGGTACCCAAATGAAATTGTTATAATTTCTGTACACACAAATTGAGCTTTCTTTTGTGGTATTTAATCACTGCTGGGTTTTTTATTTCTAAAAAAAGACTGAAAATTTTGAAAAAAAAGTTTTATAATTTGTTATAAAATTTTGAAAACGGGTCATTTTTTTCTCCTTCCTTGATGTGCACTGATGAGGCTGCACTGATGGGTGGCACTGCAGGGCTTTGATGGGTGGCACTGCAGGGCATTGATGGGTGGCACTGCAGGGCATTGATGGGTGGCACTGATGGGCATAGAGAGGTGGCACTGATGGGTGGCACTAAAGGGCATTGATATGTGGCACTGATAGGCTGCACTGATGGGCACCGATAGGCTGCACTGAGAGGTGGCACTGAAGGGCATTGATAGGTGGCACTGATAGGCAGCACTGATTGTGACACTGATAATGAGGCACTGATGGGCATTGATTGGTGGCACTGGTGGGCATTAATAGGTGGCACTGGTGGGCAAAGGTAGGTTGCACTGTGGGCACTGTTAGGTGGCACTGATGGGCACAAGTGGGTACTGATAGGTGGCACTAGTTGGCACAGAAAAGGCAGCGGTGGCTCTCATAGATTCGGTGATCACAGAGCGCGCCATGCTTGCCCCCACATGTACGCGCAGACAGCGTGTTCTGATCTTAACGTGAATAACTCAACACCAAGATCACTATATGGACCTCTTATATATTTGTACATGTTGATCATATCCCCCCTTAATCTCCTCTTCTCAAGAGAAAATAAATTCAGCTCCTCTAATCTTTTCTCATAGCTAAGCTTCTCCATGCCTCTTATCAGTTTGGTTGCCCATTTCTGCACTTTCTCTAGTTCCCTGATATCCTTTTTGAGAATTGGTGCCCAAAACTGAACTGCATATTCCAGATGAGGTCTTACTAATGATTTTTATAGGGGGGCAAAATGATATCTCTCTCTCTACTGGAGTCCAAACCTGTCTTAATACAAGAAAGCATTTTGCACGCTTCGCTAACAGCATTGCATGCTATAATTAAAGTGGATTTAAACTCCATTCATGAAATCTGACCTGAACACATATATCTGTAGTGTTTACTTATCTCTCCCCAAAGCCCTAAGTCCTGTGTCTTTCTGCAGCTCCATTCCTCTGTTATCAGCATGATAACTTCTGACAAGTTCTGCGACACAGGAAATAAAAGCAGCTGGGAATTTGGGTCGGGGAGGGAACTTCGATATAGATAAGCAGAGAGCTTATCTATTCACTGTACAGCTCTGCAAGTTTCTTTGTTCCTCTGCCTATGTGGATTGGGGGTGCGTGCCTTTCATCCAATCAGTTCTCACACAGTGTATGCCCAAACTCCCCTCCCACTGCTGAAACAGGAAAAACTATTTCTAACACAATCTACACTTTCTAAAAAATATAGAAAGCTGAAGACAGCAGATATACATATAAAACTTATGTAGGGAGATTTGTTTAATCTCTGTGTATCATCCACTTTAAGCTTACCAGAACACCACGATCCTTCTCCACCACTGAAACCATTGTTCTTTTGTACTCCAGAATTTTCCGGAAAGCCTTCCCATTAGAGTGGAGACTGTTCTAGCCAAAAAAAAAGAGGGCCAACTCCATATTGGTGCACACAGGTTTGGAATGGGACGTCCAACAGGTTTATATAGTTGTGTTGGTCACAAACATTTGGCCTTCTAGTGTAGAGTTCTATATCGCTAAAACATAAAACCTTTATAAATGTTCAATTCCTATACTGGAAGGGGAGGGTTTGGGACTTTATTTAAAGTCCCAAACCCTCCCCTTCCTGTCCTTCGTTTTGCATTTGCATAAGGGAAAGGGATGCAGGTACCCCTGCTTCCACTGTCAGGGCCCTCATTTAAAGTCCCACCAGCCATGGGTTAGGCTGTTTTCTTTTGTACCAATTCCTATCCTGGGTATTGCAGGATATTTTTTAAATAGTCTTCTTTTAAACTTGTTTTTCTTTCCTCGTTATATTGAAACCATACAGAGTCTCCTAAATTTTAGCTCCGGTGATCTGATGACTTCAAGCCTCATTGTTGCACAATATCTGTATATTCTTAGCTGTCAGTCTTCAGCACGAAACTGCATCTTTATTTAGATTCCACTTCCCGTTCAGTAAAATATTCATAAAATACTCATCTTGCAAAAAAGTAGGTCAAGATTGTCGTCCTCTTGGCAAGCCGAGCTCTGTTTGATGTTATCTCTCTAATCGCTCCCAGAGCTATTTTTAAGCTCCTGTTCCTCTGTTTTAAGAAGCTGGATTGAGGCACCAAAAGAAATTGTTAGTTTTATCGGCTTGGATCTTTGTAACGAATAAGTGATAGGTTGGGTTTGCAAAGTCAGTGGTTAAAGCGTCTCTCCGCCCCTCTGAGAAGCTTGATGGTATGAGAGTGGGCAAGGAGATAATAAACTTGGTAAAGGGGCGATAATAAACTTGGTAAAGGGGCGATAATCAACTTGGTAAAGGGTATTTATTACCCGTTACTGTTCAGTTGTGTCTGCACAGGCTCTTAAATAATTTGTTGAGCTTGGTGAGGAATGTTCAAGCTGAGCTTGTTGCCTTGGAGCTTTGCACAGCAGCTCTCTGCCGTTATCTGCAGCTGACTGTGAAATGTTCACTAAAGAAATATAATCATTGTTGGTAATAATGGGTAGCGTTATCTCAGACCAGTTCCTAATTGGACTCGTGCATAGGCACTTGAAGACCAGGCTTTTTTCTGGCGCTTTTTGTTTACAAGTTTAAATCAGTATTTTTTGCTAGACAATTACTTATAACCCCTAAACATTATACGTTGCAATTTTTTATGTCACACTGTATTTGCACAGCGGTTTTGATTTTAACCACTTCAATACTGGGCACTTAAACCCCCTTCCTTCCCGGACCAATTTTCAGATTTCAGCGCTGTTGCAGTTTGAATGACAATTGCGCGGTCATGCGACACTGTACCCATATGAAATTTTTATCATTTTTTTCACACAAATAGAGCTTTCTTTTGGTGGTATTTAATCACCCCTGGGTTTTTTATTTTTTGCGCTATAAATTAAAAAAAGACTGAAAATTTTCAAAAACAATGCATTTTTCTCTGTTTCTGTTATAAAATTTTGCAAATAAGTAATTTCTCTTCATAAATTTTGACCAAAAATGATACTGCTACATTTCTTTGGTAAAAATAACCCAAATCTGAGTTTATTTGGTGTTGGCGGACAGACAGATGTGACGGGGACCTACAGATGTTTTGTGTATGGTGACAGATGTGACGGGGACATACAGATGTTTTGTGTATGGTGACAGATTTGATGGGGGACAGACAGATGTTTTGGGGACTGTTTTACGGGGACACTTATGTGTATGGGGACAGGGGTATCAGTGTGCTTGGTGCACTGTGTGGGGGGCGATCTGTGACAACTTTCTGCATGAAATCCTCATCATGCAGAGAGCTGTCACATAGCTGCAGATCCCCCCCCCCCCCCCC
>BLSH010376100.1:1128114-1147622 GCA_018402905.1 Glandirana rugosa
TTGGACTTCAAAGTTACGTTTTTACATAATTTACGTGTAAAATAAAGAAAATTACACGCATGTAAATAAGTCAAAAACGTTTTTCATCGGAAATTTTTTTTACGAACCCGAAACTTCGGTTAGAGATGTAAATTACAGGGAGATTTATCATTCAAACCCAGTTCAACCGGGTTTGTTTGGTAAATGACGAGATTGTCCACACGAACGACCCGCGCGACATAATTAACGTACATCGGTGTCGATGGATGTCATATGTTTCGACCCCTGATGGTATGGCAAGTTGGATACGTCTTTTTCTGTATTTCTCAGCATTCATAGAATACAAAGCTTCCCATGAATGGCTGAGCGGTGCTCAGCCCCACTGTATCTTGTATCAAGAGTGGGGTGGGAAGTTCCCATCCCACTGCCGGACACACAGCTTTGTATACTGTAGGTAGCTGTGGCTACATGCAATTAATACAGCGCGCCCAGCAAGCACACCTGTTAGAGCAGTAAATGGTTTGTTTGGGCCAACTTGACCCAAACTTACTATTTAGAGGGACATTAAATGTAGAGATTGGCTTCAAAGCCCAAGCATTTTTTTTAAAGGCTACTTTTTGCAAAAACTGAATAAATGTACGCACATTAAAAGAAATAAAATGTGCATTTAATACATTTTTGCATTGAAACTTCAGGTTTCTTCAGGGGTGCCTTGGCAAAACGCTTAAAAATTGCCCAAAAACTGTATACAAGCCAGTGGGGGATTAAGCCTGCATTTAGATGCACAAAGCCCCAGGTTTTCATTGTGCATCAGTACAAGCTTCTTACCGCTGGCATTCTGACAACCAATGGTGTCATTGATTGATAAGGAGATCGCTGGGTGCCTGCACAGCATTCTTGTTTGCCCCTCCCCTGCCCCTCTCTGTCAGCACTGGGGTCACATTAACTGAGTGAGGGAGAGCAACAGGGGGAGAAGAGAAAACTTGGAATACTAGTCAGTACAAGTGTGCAAAGGTATGTTTCCTTTGGTAGAATAAATCACCTCTAACGTTTGGTGTCCTACGTATGTGGATGTTACTGCGTTATGTAAAAGTATTCGTTTAGTTTTTTACATTTTGGAATGGGATGCCTTGAGATTTGTGCAGAATTTTAAAGGGTGCTTTGACTGAAAGAAGGTTGAGAAACACTGCTCTAGAGCAGGGGTGTCAAACTCAATTTCATCGAGGGCCACATCAGCATTATGGTTACCCTCAAAGAGCCGGATTTATCTGTAATGCTAAATAAATTCACCCAGGGCTTTTTGTCTGAGAGAATAGGTGCAGGAACTCAACCACGCCCTCCCCTGACGAACCACATCAAGCAGTGGGTGTGGCCAAATTGCACAGAGTTTAGGGGTGCCCTATATACAGAGTGCAGAGTTCAGGGACGCCCTATGTACAGAGTGCAGAGTCCAGGGGTGCGCTGTGTACAGAGTGCACTCTATACATGGCGCACCCCTGAACTCTGCACTCTGTACATAGAGCACCCCTGAACTCTGCACTCTGTACATAGTGCATCCCAGAACTCTGCAGAGTGCAGGGGTGCACTATGTACAGAGTGCAGAGTTCTGGGATGCGCTATGTACAGATTGCACAGTTCTGGGGTGCGCCATGTACAGATTGCACAGTTCTGGGATGCACTGTATACAAAGTGCAGAGTTCACGGGTGTGCTATGTATAGTGTGCAGAGTTATGGGGTGCACTCTGTATACAGCGCACCCCTGGACTCTGCACCCTGTACATAGGGCATCCCTGAACTCCGTACTCTGTATATAGGGCACCCCTGACCTCTCTGCATAACGCACTCCTGAGTGCAGGGCAGGCAGGCATCTGCAAGAGTTTCCACCACGTTTCAGCTGAAAACAAGCCCTGGATCTGAAGGCCACATGAAATGCCCTGGAGGGCCGCATTCGGCCTGCAGGCCTTGTGTTTGACAGATGTGGTATAGAGCAGGGATCTCCAAACTATGGCCCTCCAGCTGTTGCATAACTACATGTCCCATGAGGCATTGTAAAACTCGGGCATTCACAAACATGACTAGACATGACGGGAATTGTAGTTCCTGAACAACTGGAGGGCCATAGTTTGGAGACCCCTGGTCTAGAGGACGTAATCCATGGACTACAAGTGCAGTGGCATGATCCATTGAGATCTGCGAGTCCCTCTACCGTGGTGGGATCTTTTGAATGTCTACACAAGGGAGGCTTTTACAGGAACTTAACATACCTAAAATGCATATATGATCTTATGGGGGTCAGGGTCACTTTAAGCAGCACCAGCATGTCATTTCCAGGCATGTGTACAAATATATTTGTGAAGTCTTGTGTATCCCCAGACGTTCCATCTGAACATCTTTACTAAATGTTCTCTTTTTCTTTAGTTTGTCAAGTTTGCAAACATTGAAGAGGACACCCCCTCCTATCACAGGCGCTACGATTTCTTTGTCTCCCGATTCAGCGCAATGTGCCACTCCTGTCACAGTGACCCTGAAGTGCGGACCGAGTAAGTGGAAAGTGGTAGTTCCCTTTTACATGACACTTAATTTTTAGAACAAGCTCTGAGATAATTACGCATAGAAATAAATATTAGAAAAAACCTTGCAGGCATGTTTTTCATTATATAAAAATGTTGATTGGTTGACAAAACATCAATGAAAAAAGACCAAGATAAAGAGAAGACATTTACAGAGTGAAAGTGGTTTAAAACATGTCTCAGTGACCAACCATATCATCCGGGGTTTAAACTGAATCTACTGGATCAGTTTGATGAGTTGTTACTACAGCTTGACTAATAAACCCTTAAAGGGGAAATACCCATGTATGTGCGTACACGATCATTTCATCATATATTAAATAGTAACATATAGAAGGTTAGGTAAGGTCAAACCGAAGTAGGTCACTTCAACTCTAATGCTCAGAAAATGTATTAAAAAAAAATGCTCAAATTGCTTGACTAGTTTCGCGCGCTGGTCACGCTTCTTCTGGAGCTATGTTTATATTTAGAAACATAGGGTGTAGAGTATAATAGGGTTTGTCACTGAGGTGAAACAGGCAGGTAAACAGGATCTCCACAGAGGGCTCTGGATCCTAATGGCAACTATGATGGTGTGGTATGTAGCAAGGCTCCTCAAGCTCTAAGGAATAAATACAGTATTTTACAAAAGTGAGTACTCTCCTCCCGTTTTGGAAATATTTTACTCTATCTTTTCATGTGACAACACTGAAGAAATGACACTTTGCTACAATGTAAAGTAGTGAGTGCACAGCTTGTATAACAGTGTAAATTTGCTGTCCCCTCAAAATAACTCAACACACAGCCATTAATGTCTAAACCGCTGGCAACAAAAGTGAGTACACCCTTAGGTGAACATGTCCAAATTGGGCCCAATTAGCCATTTTCCCTCACCGGCTTCATGTGACTCATTAGTGTTACAAGGTCTCGGGTATGAATGGGGAGCAGGTGTGTTAAATTTGGTGTTCTCACTCTTCTATACTGGTCACTGGAAGTTAAACAGGGCATCTCATGGCAAAGAACTCTCTGGGGATCTGAAAAAAAGAATTGTTGTTCTACATAAAAATGGCCCAGGTTATAAGAAGATTGCAAAGACCCTGAAACTGAGCTTCAGCACTGTGGCCAAGACCGTATAGTGGTGTACCAGGACAGGTTCCACTCAGAACAGGCCTCGCCATGGTTGACCAAAGGAGTTGAGTGCACGTGCTCAGCGTCATATCCAGAGGTTGTCTTTGGGAAATAGACGTATGAGTGCTGCCAGCATTGCTGCAGAGGTTGAAGGGTTGGGGGGTCAGCCTGTCAGTGCTCAGACCATACACTGCACACTGCATTAGATTGGTCTGCGTGACTGTCACCCAGAAGGAAGCCTCTTCTAAAGATGATGCACAAGAAAACCTGCAAACAGTTTGCTGATGACAAGCAGACTAAGGACATGGATTACTGGAACCATGCCCTGTGGTCTAATGAGACCAAGATAAACTTATTTGGTTCAGATGGTGTCAAGTGTGTGTGGAGGCAACCAGGTGAGGAGTACAAAGACAAGTGTGTCTTGCCTACAGTCAAACTTGGTGGTGGAAGTGTCATGGTCTGAAGCTGCATGAGTGCTGCCGGCACTGGGGAGTTACAGTTCATTTAGGGAACCATGAATGCCAACATGTACTGTGATATACTGAAGCAGTGCATGATCCCCTCCCTTCGGAGACTGGGCCGGAGGGCAGTATTCCAACATGATAACAACCCCAAACACACCAAGAGGACCACTGCCTTGCTAAAGAAGCTTAGGGTAAAGGTGATGGACTGGCCAAGCATGGCTCCAGACCTAAACTCTACTGAGCGTCTGTGGGTCATTCTCAAACGGAAGGTAGAGGAGCGCAAGGTCTCTAATATCCACCAGCTCCGTGATGACCTCATGGAGGAGTGGAAGAGGACTCCAGTGGCAACCTGTGAAGTTCTGGTGAACTCCATGCCCAAGAGGGTTAAGGCAGTGCTGGAAAATAATGGTGGCCACACAAAATATTGACACTTTGGGCCCAATTTGGACATTTTCACTTAGGGGTGTACTCACTTTTGTTGCCAGCAGCTTAGACATTAATGGCTGTGTGTTGAGTTATTTTGAGGGGACAGCAAATTTACACTGTTATACAAGCTGTACACTCACTACTTTACATTGTAGCAAAGTGTCATTTCTTCAGTGTTGTCACATGAAAAGATAGAATAAAATATTTACAAAAATCTGAGGGGTGTACTCACTTTTGTGAGATACTGTATATACTATATATCCCCAAAAAAAAATCACAAAAATATCACAAAAAATTCCACCTCCACCAGTGTGCTCTGGCCGCTCACCTCACATTCTGACCCCGGTTTCACCAGTTGGCTAGAATCAGAGAATCAGCAGGTCCTTTTACAGGTTAATCAAGAGATCGCTCTGGCATACTAATCCTCCGTATCTCCCAATCCTCCCTGGTGGTTCACTCCGGCTCAAGCCTCCCTGGGGATATTGGATGTATAGAGGAACAAAATACAAGATCTAGTGCTCTCTGTTTAAAATGCTATTGCTTCCACTAAAACAAAATGCAAACTACTCCCAATGATAGCACTTAAGCAGTGTGGGCTATCCAGACAAAAAAATTCCCGTGTGGACGAGATGGCTGCAGGATGACGTCATCAAAATAGCTCCTCCCCTATACGCGTTACGTCAATGGGTGTGACTTCTCATTTTTATTACCCCATAAAGGGACCTGCTGATTCTGAACTGCTGGTGAAATGGATCAAAATGTGAGGTGAGTGGCCAGAGCACACTGTTCGAGGTGAGCACGTTGGAAATTTATTTTTGCGCTTTAGTGAAGCAACAGACTCATTTTTTGTGATTTTTTTTTTTATTGGATATACAGTGGAATCTTGGATTACGACCATAATCCGTTCCAGGAGAATGCTTGAAATCCAAAGCACTTGTATATCAAAGAGTTTCCTCATAAGAAACCATAAAAACTCAGTTAATTAGTTCCACAGTCACTGCTTGTCTATGCAGTACTGTATATTGCCACAGTACCAGGGGCGTCTGCTGTATGCAATACTGCATGCGGCCAGATTTGCAGGGGCGCTGGTGAGCCTCTAAGACGTCGGAATCACTCGCAGTGCTCGGAAAGTGTTCACACTTTCGGTATTTCCAAGGAATTCCGAGAATTTATGGCCGCCCACGAGGCTCACCAGCGCCCCCACAAATCTGGCCACATACGATATTGCATGCAAAAAGGCTAAATTCTAATCGTTATGCAAGAGACCACTCACAAACTGAGTCAGAATTAAAAAAAAAAAACTGTTTGTATTGTGAACCGCGTTACTCGCAATTCGAGGTTTTACTGTATACAATTGTTTTTGGTTTTCACATGGATTTATTATTATGGACTATTTATCACTGTATTTATTTTTATATTTTTGATGTGTGATCGTTTATCATATGTAATCGATTATTTACTAGTAGCTCAGCACTGTGTTTGATTTTATAAAATTTAAAGTGTTTGTTACCCCAATAATTCATATTCTTGATATGTGGCTGCTGTGCCATGTACTTGTATGAAAAGGTTTCCTGTTCTCTTTGTATTGCTTCCTTTGTGTGAAATTCCTGGTGTTCCTGCCAGTCACTCTGACTTACCATCAAAAACTGACCATGCTAAGCGGGAGAGCACATCGTAGTCAGTTCTCTAGCTTTGCTGGGAGCTCAATGTGCTATCCTCCAATAATCAGACTTGTCCTGACACGCCCCCCTGCACAGCCATTCACTGGGAAGGTCAGTGTGCTGTTGCTGCTCCTTCCCCCAGCTCTTATGCACCTGAGGACAGAGGGAATTTGATCATTTATAAAAAAGGGGGAAAAAAAGGAGTTTATCATTTTTTTTATTCATCTATTCGCAAATGTTTTGCCTTTATTGTTTCTATTTTAAATTGAATGGGTTTTTTTACAAGGTGATCTTCTAGGCTCCAATCACACTTGTGCGACTTGTTCTGCAAAGTCGCATGACAAGTCGTACCCCATGATTTCCAATGAGTACAATTCATATCTGTGCGACTTCAAGTTGCAGCGACTTCAAAGTAGTCCCTGCACTACTTTGGTCCGACTTTGATGCGTTTTGAGGTCCTTAGACCTGAAGATTACACAGGCATTGCTTAACCACTTCCGGACCAATGCTGTCACCTGACAGCGGTCACTTTGAAGTGGAAAACTGTTGTTATGGTAGCAGATGGCTACCATAACCCCGGTATCTTTTTCTTTTTTTTTTCAGTCGGCGATTCTGTGTAAGATAAAAGTGGTCTCAGCAGTGGATTCGCCGCAAAATCACTTTTATCAGCGGCGGGAGAGGTGCCCCCGCCGATTTCCGGTCATCTCCGCCGCTTACCGGACCCGCCGGCAGAGATGACCGGTTGCTCTCCCCCCAGTGTCCGTGAGTCAAGTGAGCGGCTAAAGCCGTTCACTTGGCTCCATAACATGGCAGGGCAGAAGCGACATCACAAGTCGCTTCCACCCAATGATCTTAAAGGTAATAGGTAGAGAAAGAGAGGTGTTCCCAATGGGATTATACGGTGCGAAAAAAGACAATTTGATCTGTTTAGAGATAAAATCAAGTTTTATTTATTGCCATCTAAGTAATAACAGCCACGACAATGGCTTATAATGCCCAACAGGAGGGCTATACATACATTCCAACACTAGCAAAGGGGTTGGATATATAATGATGGTTACAATTACATTTAGTAAGGAAACATATTACTTATACATGCACTTTAGGTCAATATCCCGACATGTTTCGCCCAACATGGGCTTCCTCAGGGGACTGATAATGACCGATGCACTTTGTTGTTCCCGTAACTGCAAATATACAATAAATTAATACACACATACTTCAGAGATACAAATAAGTATTGTACATTCCCTATATATCACTACCCCGTCATGCAATGTGGACCAGACCAGCCCCACCCCCAACCCCGAGGAAAGCCCACCCCATCCAGGGTCCCATCACCTAGCCCCAAAAAGGCCCCTCCCCCACAATCCACATATTCGATCCCCCAACCCAATGATATCCCCCCCCCCCACACAACAATCGTGTACCTACCCAATAAGTCAAGCACAAACCAACAGCCGCCAGGTAATTAACACCGCACCCACCAGGAGGCCCCAACCAAAGGGGGCTTGCAGAGGACACTTACAGTCCAAGCTAAAAAATAAACATAGAAGCCAAGGTAGTAACTCATTGTGGAGAAAATAGAGTAGTATAGCAGTTGGTATCTATCGAGATGTGGGTGCCAGAACCAGGCACCATTAGGGCAAAAATTGCCTCAATTATTGTATTATATTTATAAACATAAATAGGTATTCCCTACTCTTCACTTATACAATCTAAATGACCTATTCCATAGTTTTTGAAGATCGCATATGCCAGAGTTTTGCTGAGCAGCTCTATCGGCTGTGATTTGACTTTCTACATTCAACCATTTTCAATCCACACTATCCAACCACCCCCAGTACTTTTTCTTCGACAATTTAACCTCTCCAGTAAGCAAGCCATACCTATTTATGTTTATAAATATAATACAATAATTGAGGCAATTTTTGCCCTAATGGTGCCTGGTTCTGGCACCCACATCTCGATAGATACCAACTGCTATACTACTCTATTTTCTCCACAATGAGTTACTACCTTGGCTTCTATGTTTATTTTTTAGCTTGGACTGTGAGTGTCCTCTGCAAGCCCCCTTTGGTTGGGGCCTCCTGGTGGGTGCGCTGTTAATTACCTGGCGGCTGTTGGGTTGTGCTTGACTTATTGGGTAGGTACACGATTGTTGTGTGGGGGGGGGATATCATTGGGTTGGGGGATCGAATATGTGGATTGTGGGGGAGGGGCCTTTTTGGGGCTAGGTGATGGGACCCTGGATGGGGTGGGCTTTCCTCGGGGTTGGGGGTGGGGCTGGTCTGGTCCACATTGCATGACGGGGTAGTGATATATAGCGAATGTACAATACTTATTTGTATCTCTGAAGTATGTGTGTATTAATTTATTGTATATTTGCAGTTACGGGAACAACAAAGTGCATCGGTCATTATCAGTCCCCTGAGGAAGCCCATGTTGGGCGAAAGATGTCGGGATATTAACCTAAAGTGCATGTATAAGTAATATGTTTCCTTACTAAATGTAATTGTAACCATCATTATATATCCAACCCCTTTGCTAGTGTTGGAATGTATGTATAGCCCTCCTGTTGGGCATTATAAGCCATTGTCGTGGCTGTTATTACTTAGATGGCAATAAATAAAACTTGATTTTATCTCTAAACCGTTTTTTGTGAGATCAAATTGTCTTTTTTCGCACCGTATAATCCCATTGGGAACACCTCTCTTTCTCTACCTATTACTTTCTTTCCTGGGATGAGGTGCCTCCTAATAGAGGGGATAATCCAGACAGGGAACCACCTTCTGTAATGATCTTAAAGGGTCCATTTTTTTTTTTTTTTGCAGTCATTTTTTTCAAATTATTGTATTTTATTATTTTTTTTGCATTTTCGTGTAAATATGAGATCTGAGGTCTTTTTGACCCCGGATCTCATATTTAAGAGGTCCTGTCATGTTTTTTTTCTATTACAAGGAATGTTTACATTTCTTGTAATAGGAATAAAAGTGATCATTTTTTTTTTTTTAAAAATAAAAAGTAATCTAGATAATTTAAAAAAAAACAAACATTTAAAGCGCCTCGTCCCCGGGAGCTCGCGCGCAGAGGCGAACGCATACGTAAGTCCCGTCCACATATGAAAACAGCATTCAAACCACACATGTGAGGTATCACTGCGATCATTAGAGCAAGAGCAATAATTCTAGCACTAGACCTCCTCTGTAACTCAAAATTGCTAACCTGTAGAATTTTTTGAATGTCGCCAATGGAGATTTTTAAGTTGCAAAGTTTGTCTTCATTCCGCGAGCGGACGCAATTATGAAGCATGACATGTTGGGTATCATTTCACTCGGCGTAACATTATCTTTCACAATATATAAAAAAATCGCGCTTGCAAGACCACTGCGCAAATACGGTGTGACATAAAGTTTTGCAACGACCGCCATTTTATTCTCTAGGGTGTTCGAAAAACAAAAAACAATATATAATGACTGGGGGTTCTAAGTAATTTTATAGCAAAAAAACCTGATTTTAACTCGTAAACACCGAACCCAAAAAACAGGCTCGGTCTTGAAGTGCTTAAAGTCGCATCAAAATCCCGACAGGTCGCACAAGTGGGAAAGGGGCCTTACAACCACTTTAAAGTCAAACTCCAGGCAGGAAAAAAAAACAAAAAAAAAACCGCACCCAATCATCAATACATCATTACATGTAATTTTTTTAATGCAAGCAGTGTAAGTACTTTAATTTAAACCTGGCATCAGCCTCTTGGAGTTTACTTTGCAGCAGAGCTTAGACTGGGGTAGGCAAATGCAGCACAATCTGCTGTGCTGCTGTATAAGGATCAGGCTGATAAGAGGAGAGAGCAGAGTGACAGGTGACCTCATCAGTGTGCTTCATCTCCTTTATCTGGCAAGGTAGGGGTGGACCTGAACTGCATCCAAGAAAGTTCCGGCCCCTGCCTCTGCTAAACAGGACTGAGCTGTGTGGCAGAGCTCTTTTTTATTTTTTGGCAGGTGTATTTACCGGTTTGCCCAGAGTTTAGCTGTAAGTGGACCTTGACTTTTGGTGCACGGTCCTCTTTTGTAGCACCCCATTAACTGTAAAATATAATACAATGATGTCAGGATATATCATTACCGGTATATTTTTATTATAGTATAGGACTGCCTCCTGAATTAATCTTCCTCTATTAACTCTTGGTTTTAATTTCACCTTGTCTTGTAGAATAAGAATTGCAGGAATTCGGGGGATCCAAGGCGTTGTCCGTAAAACTGTAAATGATGAGCTTCGTGCGACGATCTGGGAACCGCAGCACATGGATAAAATCGTTCCATCTTTGCTGTTTAATATGCAGAAGATAGAGGACATTGACAGGTATGTGGTTAAAGAGAACAAGAACATCGGGGGGCCTCATTTACATGGCCTCTATGTACCAGCTGCATCAAGAATCCAGCAGATTCCTGCAGCTAGATTCACAGGTGGATGCAGGTAGTTGTGGCCGCTCAGCCTGTACAAAGCAATGACAGGCTGATAGTGGCCCCAGCTACCCGTGGGTGTTCGGATGTAATTGCATGTGAAGCGATTACCTGCGGTTAGGGAGAGATGATTGCCCCCAGACTCAAAGTGTTTGTGGTCAGGGCTGATCATCTCTCCCATAAGCGAGGATAATCGTTCCATGTGTGATTGCGTCCAAACTCTTATAGACAGCTGCAGCCGCTGTCAGCCTGTCACGTCTTTCTGCAAGCTGAGCGGCCATAACTATGCATCCATCTGTGGATCCAGCTGTAGGAATAAGCTCGATTCATGCTGTAGCTGGCACATGAATGTGGTGTGGATGAGGCCCTTGCTGTGTTTATTTATTTATTTATTTATTTTGTTCTGGGCGACCTCAGCTCTTAAAGTGGAACTTTAGTCATAAAATGAAGTCCTGCTAGATCACTTCAGGCTTGCCGCTTTTATAGGTATAGTTGTGTAAAACATTAAATATAAGGGCCTATACTGTTTAAAATCCAGTAATACACTGTCTCACTCTGCTCTGCACATGCTCAGTTGGTCTTCATTTTTAGGCACTGCTGATCTGATCTATTGACAGCCTTAGAGTGGAATTAAACCCTCCTATCGTTTACAGCCAAGGAAGCTGCTTCTGTTTGGTCTGCAACTGCCGTGGTGATCAGTTATGACACCAGCCGTTTGACAGTTTGGTTGAGGAAACAAACAAATGTGACAGTTAGTAATCCCAGCATTCCAGGAATGTAACTTTTTTGAAACTGTTACTTCATGGGTTTAGTTCAGCTGGGTTCACACTAGTCTGACAAACGGACCGACATTAGGAGCACAAGTCGCATTACATCACCAAATCAATGATTCCCTACGAGAGCCATCTTAACTGGTCCGAGACAAGTTGGACCGACTTTGAAAAAGGTTCCTGTACTACTTTTGTCCGACTTTGATCCTGCTTCAGCCCATTGAAAAGCATTGAAGTCGGATCATTGTCTTAACTGATCCGACTTTGGCATGCGACTTGTGGTCTGAGGATCTTGAAGGGGAACTCCACGCCAAATTAAAAAAAAAACGGCATGGGTTCCCCATCCAAGAGCATACCAGGCCCTTCGATCTGGTATTGTACTTAAGGGGAACCCCCCACACCAAAAAAAAAGGCATGGCTGTCCCCCCCCAAAATCAATACCAAACCCTTATCCGAGCACGCAGCCCGGCAGGTCAAGAAAGGGGTGGGGACGAGCAAGTGCTGTGCCCCCCCACCCCAAAGCACCTGGTCCCCATGATGAGGACTGGGGCCTCTTCTCGATAGCCCTGGCCGGTGGTTGTCTGGGTCTGCAGGGGGCTTTTCGGAATCTGGAAGGCCCCTTTAACAAGGGGGCCTCCAGATCCCGCCCCCTACCATATGTGAATGAGTATGGGGTCGGGTGACCACGCGTATAAGAAGGGCCTCACGGATCTCCCCTTTCAGGGTGGACTGCTCTTTGGGGCGCAATTGAATGAAATCATTAAAGATGAGCAGGGTCCTGCTTCTTCAGGTCAGAAGAGGTTTTTTCGTGTGCCCAGTGCAGCGGCCAAGGGCTCAAGGCCCGGCAAGTCTGCCTTGGGGTCCGGTAAACGACCCTGGCAGCGTAAGAACGGAAAGGCGGAGGATAAGTCCTCCTCCGCATGATGGGTTGCCCCCACCCGATTCTCGGGTTGGGGGCCAACTTCTGGGGTTTGCAGACAGGTGGACTGCCCGCATTTCCGGCCGGTGGGTGCAGGAAGTGGTGTCCTCCGGGTACAGGATAGAGTTAAGCACTTTACCCCTGGACAGGTTCTTCCCATCGAACTTGAGTCTCCCTCAGGGGCATGGGGAGGCTCTCCTAGACGCTGTTCAGATGCTCTCCGAACAAGGGGTAATTGTGCCGGTACCTCCGCTGGAAAGGTTCCGCGGCTTCTATTCAAATCTTTTTGCGGTACCCAAAAAGGGTGGAGTCAGGCCAGTTCTGGACTTAAAAGAGCTGAACCACTTTGTGAAGGTGCGAAAATGCAGGATGGAATCTGTCCGTTCGGTCGTGGCTGCCCTGCACCAAGGGGACTTCATGGGGTCTCTGGATATCAGGGACGCGTACCTTCATGTTCCCATTTGTCTCCGGCACCAGCGCTTCCTGCGCTTTGCGGTGGGAGATTTACATGACCAATTTGTGGCACTTCCCTTCGGTCTAGCCTCGGCTCCTCGGGTATTCACCAAGCTGGTGGCTCCGGTGATGGCGCTATTGAGGCAGAGAGGCATTGCGGTAGTAGCATACCTCGATGATTTACTCCTGAGAGCGGAGTCTGCTTTGGCTCTGGAGGAGAACGTGGCTATCACCATGGCCTCATTGAAAGACTTCGGCTGGTTGATCAACCTGCAGAAGTCGACGTTGACCCTGTCCTGTCACCTGGAATATCTGGGTCTGATTCTGGACACGGAGCAGGCGAAGGTGTTCTCACCTCCGGCCAAGTTGCTGACACTGCAAGCAGCGGTGCGAACCCTGCTGTCACGCCAGTGGTCCTACTTACGCTTCTGTATGCGGGTGTTGGGGCTCATGGTTTCAGCCTTCGAGGCGATACCTTACGCCCAGAGTCGCACTCAGCTCCTACAGCGAGCGATTCTGTCACGGTGGGACAAGTCTCCGCTGTCCCTGGACCAACTGATCAGATTGGATCATCAGACCAGAGGATCGTTAGCCTGGTGGCTTCGGGCCCCGGCTCTAACGTTGGGGAAGTCCTTCCTCCCCCTGAATTGGTCGATTGTCAAGACGGACGCCAGCCTATCGGGCTGGGGGGGGGGGGGGGGGGGCCTGGGGCAGCTATCTGCTCAGGGCCGTTGGTCGGCGCAGGAATCCCGCCTTCCAATCAATGTGCTGGAGTTGAGGGCGATCAGGCTCTGCCTCTCCCACTGCACGGTAAGGCTGCGCGGCCTCCCGGTTCGGGTTCATTCGGACAACGCCACGGCAGTGGCGTACGTGAACCATCAGGGCGGAATGAGGAGCTCGGCAGCGGCTGCGGAAGCTGCTCTCATTCTGCGATGGGCAGAACTTCACGTGCCGGCAATTTCCGTCATTTACATTCCGGGCGTAGAGAATTGGCAGGCGGACTTTCTCAGTCACCAGACACTGGATCAGGGGGAATGGTCCCTACATCCAGAGGTGTTCCACCAGATTTGCCACAAGTGGGGCACACTAGATGTGGACCTCATGGCGTCCAGGTTCAATCACAAGGTGCAGACCTTCGTGTGCAGAACAAGGGACCCGTTGGCGGCTGCCACAGACGCGTTGATAGTGCCTTGGGGTCGGTATCGGCTCCTGTACGCCTTCCCTCCCTTCAAGCTTCTACTGCGGCTACTGCGCAGTATAGAAACGGAGGGGATTCCGACAATCCTGGATTGGCCTCGGCGCCCTTGGTACGCCGACGTGGTGCGAATGGTGACAGATGTTCCCTGGCGTCTTCCGCTGCGAGAAGATCTCCTGTCACAGGGACCCATCCTGCACCCTGCTTTACCCTCGCTGGCTTTGACGGCTTGGCTATTGAGTCCCAGGTGTTGAGGGATAGGGGTGTCTCTGACTCCGTGATCCCTACCATGCTTAAAGCGCGCAAGATTTATCATCGCACCTGAAGGCCTATATTGCCTGGAGTGAGGCGGGGGGTTGGAACCCTCGCTCTTACGTTGTGTCCCGGGTCCTGGCCTTTTTGCAGCAGGGCCTGGATAACAAATTGGCATTGAGTACTCTCAAGGGTCAGATTTCGGCACTGGCGATTCTCTTTCAACGGCCTTTGGCCTCACATTCGTTGATACGTACATTTGTACAGGGCGTACGCCATGTGGCTCCTCAGATACAGTCGCCTTTGGCGCCGTGGAATTTGAATTTGGTACTTTCTGTACTGCAGAAACCACCATATGAGAAGATCAGGGATATTCCCTTACAATTGCTGTCGCAAAAAGTGGCTTTCTTGTTGGCCATTACATCCGCTAGGCGGGTGTCTGAGTTGGCAGCGTTGTCCTGCAAGTCTCCCTACTTGGTCCTTCATAAGGACAAGGCGGTCTTGCGACCTTCCCCTTCGTTTCTACCGAAGGTGGTCTCTTCTTACCACATTAATGAGGATATTGTTCTTCCTTCATTATGTCCGCACCTGTTGCATCCCAAGGAGTTTGAGTTACATTCTTTGGATGTCATGAGGGCTTTGCGGGTGTATTTGGCGGCTACAGCTTCCCTTCGGAAGTCTGATGCGTTGTTTGTGCTGACGGATGGACCGCACAAAGGGTTGGCGGACTCGTTGGCTACTATTTCCCGTTGGATCAGACAGACCGTGACCCATGTGTATACTGTTCAGGGCAAAGTCCCTCCTTTTTCAGTCACGGCTCATTCCACCAGGGCAGTTAGCACTTCCTGGGCTTTCAGACACCAGGCTTCGGTGTCACAGGTGTGCAAGGCGGCTACTCGGGCCTCGGTGCACATGTTTACTAAGTTTTACAAAGTTGACGTGTCCGCATCTTCGGATGCTGCTTTTGGCTGTAAAGTTTTACAGGCGGCGGTGTAGGCGCGGCTGGCGCCTCCTGAGAGGATTCTGTTGGGTACAGTTGTTGTTTTCCCACCCCTCTTGTATGACACTGCTTTGGGACATCCCCCTTGTCAATGAAGGGCTGCGTCTGTCAGTGAACGTAAGAGAAAAAGGGATTTTAGTAAGAACTTAATGTAAAATCCTTTTCTCTGAGTTCACTGACAGACGCAGCACCCACCCCTCTGTGTTGCGTTTGTACGGCTTGTTACGAACTGATATGCTATGCAGAGCTGGGGGGGTTATATGAGTGAGGACGGCCCCCTGGGAGGGGTCAGCTTGCTTTTTTTCTATTTGCCTAGTCTACTCCTAGTAGGATGTGCATAAACCCCACTTGTCAATGAGGGGCTGCGTCTGTCGGTGAACTCAGAGAAAAGGATTTTACGGTAAGTTCTTAATAAAATCCCTTTTTTACTGTTGTGGGTTTAGTAACACTTTAACCACTTCAGCCCCGGAAGGATTTACCACTGTAGGAGCAGAGCACTTTTTGCGATTCGGCACTGCGCCGCTTTAACTGACAATTGTGCGGTCGTGCACTGTTGTACCCAAACTAAAATTGCGTCCTTTTTTCCCACAAATAGAGCTTTCTTTTGGTGGTATTTGATCACCTCTGCGTCACTTCTGATCACCGCTATAACCAAAAAAAGAGCGACAATTTTGAAAAAAAACAATATATTTTACTTTTTGCTAAAATGGATATTCAAAGAAAAAATATATTAAAAAAACTAATTTATTCATCGGTTTTGGCCAATTTATAGTCTTCCTCATATTTGTGGTAAAAAAAATTGCAATCAGCGTTTATTGATTGCTTTGTGCAAAAGTTGCCTGGTTTAAAACAATGAGAGTTCATTTATGGCGTTTTTTACCATTTTTTTTTTTTTTTTTTACTAGTAACGGCATTGATTTTTATCGGGACTGCGATGTTGCAGAGACATGTCGGACATTTTTGACACTTTTTTGGGACCAATGACATTTATACAGCGATCAGAAATTTAAATATCCACTGATTACTGTATAAATGTCATTGGCAGTGAAGGGGTTAACCTGCAGGGGGAGATCTAGGGGTTAGCTGTGTTCCCTAGGCGTGTTCTAACTGTGAGGGGGCTGGGCTGACAGGGGCACCAGAGATCTAACTGATCCCAGTGACAGGGATCAGTAGATCTCTTCCATGCCCACACTAACAGAGCGGGGAACCACCGTGTTTACATTGGTGGTTCCCCATTCTTTTGCTCTGTTACGCAATCGCAGCTTGCGGGCAGAGG
Organism: Glandirana rugosa; assembly: GCA_018402905.1. NCBI lineage: Eukaryota > Metazoa > Chordata > Amphibia > Anura > Ranidae > Glandirana > Glandirana rugosa. The sequence continues at coordinate 1,144,650 of BLSH010376100.1, forward strand.
CGGAGTCCGCCCGCACCACGGCCACACTCCTGCAGAGTGCGGCGGGCACGAGAGTGCGCTCCCGCCCGCTAGCCGCTGTTTATAGACGGCGATTCACGCTATCCAGCCACTCTGCTGTACGTGAGCTGGTCCGGAACCGGTTAAGTAATGACGAAAGTATTGCTGAATAAACAGCCTCATAGGAGAAATGTGAAAATTGCTCTGGTCCATAAGGGGTAAACAGGTGTGAGAGCCGAAGTGGCTAAAACCATCTCCGCTGATATGACGCTGTGTTGCTCCTCATCAGTCTGAGTTGAACATGTTTACACCAACCTGGAGTTTACGTTTAAATTTTGCTTCCGCTGTTGCAGCTGAGAGATTGATTTTGCCTGAGCTTGTCTCCTGCGGTATGGAAGCGACTGCACAAAAATATTCCATCTCACAATGTCAACAAGGTACAAAATGAACTCATCTGCACGCAGGGAATCCATCAACAGCCATGTCACTTTGTCAGAATCAAAGCCGTCCTTCAGTTGTCTCCTCTGCACGTCATGTCACTTGTGTTCAGTTGACGAGCCGCAAATTCTGAATAGTGACTTTTTTTTCTCTTGCAGTCGAATTGGTCCCCCGGCATCCCCCAGCGTCACCGAAAAAGAGGAGAATCCTGGGGTCCTGGCAGAGAATTGCTTCAGAGAACTACTCGGAAGAGCCGCTTACGGGAATATGAATAATGCCGTTCGCCCAGTGTTTGCGTATGTCTACCTTCTTGATTTTTATTTTTTTTCATATATATATATATGTATATGAATTGTCTTTCTGAAGATCGTTTCTTATTTTATCTTGTCTGAATCATACTGGCTGCCTAAGGGCTTGTTCACACTTGCTCAATATACTGACGCTGATCAAACGTGCCTATAGCGTTAATGCACATTAATAGGTGCGGTAGATAAGCCCCGGAAGGTATTCCCGAGTGTGGCTCGGTGTGAGTTTTCGTTACCAAAAGCGGTAACCCCGAGCCGCACTCGGGATCGCATCGCTGGATCCAGGCAGTGTTACTTACCTTGTCCCCTGGATCTAGCGATGTCCCCCACCGTGTCTCCGCCTGATGCCTCTGTGTGCCGGGCTCTGTTCCCAGCTGTGACCAAGGCAACTGTGCCCGCCGAAACGCGTCTGCTTTTATACCCTTGCATTGCAACCACCAATAAATGAACTGCAGTAGTTCGGAGTGCCACCTTTTGCTTTCATATCTGTTCCCTGCGAGCGTCGCACAGGGGCGGAGACCGGCAGCAAATTCAAAAAGTGAAACACGCATACAGTACACTGTAATCTGTAAGATTTCATTACTGTATCAAATCATTTCTCACCCCTTTTGTCCCTAGTGGTTTGTCCAGTGCCCTGTATGCACTTTTATATTATATATGTCATTCTTTCTGCCTGAAAACTTGAGAATGTCCATGGCAACCAAAAAGGATCCCTTTACGTCAAAAGTGTTTTTTCATCAGCTAGAAAACACCGATAGTAAATAAGAATCATTTGCAGAATTGAGTGATAATGATTTGTAGGGAAATTTATCATCAGACACTGAAAGTGACGACCGCAACAATTCTGCAAATTAGCAAATTTCAGTGTTTTTGATTTGATTACATTATTGAATACATTTTATTACTATTATGTTATTATTTTTGATTCTTTATAGTTATTTATTATGTTATAATTTATGATTTTGTGTTTCAAACTTTATCATACCCAGGATGCCTACTAGACTCTTGTTTGGACAGATTTAAGTGAGTTATTCCTAAGAATTCCACGCCTACAATATAAAACGGCAAATTTCTATGCAAAATAATGTACCGCTTTTAGATGCAAAAATCTGATATCCTACCGCCAGGGAGGTTAATGACCAGGCCATTTTCGCAATACGGCACTGCGGTACTTTAGCTGGCAATTGCTCGGGCGTGCGACGCTGTACCCAAATAAAATGTATGGCCTTTTTTCCTCACAAATAGAGCTTTCTTTTGGTGGTATATGATCACCTCTGCGGTTTTTATTTTTTGCACTATAAACAAAAAAAGTCCGACAATTTTGAAAAAAAAAAAAAAACAATATTTCTCCTACGTTCACTGACAGACGCAGCTCTTCTTGACTTTGTGGGGTTTTATGTTCGTCTTACCAGGAGTTAACTAGGCAGGGAAAGAATTCAGCTGGCCCCTCCCCTGGGGGGCGTCCTCCTTTCCTACATTAAAACCCCCCCTCACAGAGAAGCTCTCCAGTTTCAATGCCTAGTTTGCAAGGAGTTGACCTGGCTTCCCTATGGGAACTGCGGTCCTATTGTGACCATTTTTTCTTTTTTCTTTTTTCTGCAATCAAGATGATCTGCTATCAAGAAGCCAGTCGGGGCATCGAGGGTCTTTGTGCTCTGTACTTTCCCCGACCTGGCCAACATGATGCGAAGCCGGCCCCAACACAGGGACCCGCCGCATCTTACCCGTTCCGTGCGGGGGGCCCGGGGCGAGATCCCCCATTTTGGTCCCCTTCCCGATTCGTTCGGCAGGGTGACCCTGGGCCTGCAGCGACCCCCCCGCCAAGGGTGGAAAGTCTGCATCCGGGTGGCTACCGTGGCGTCGGACTGGTAAGTGAGCGCCCTGCCTCCCTCCCCACATGGGGAGTGAGAGGGCCCGACGTCCGCAAATGCAATTTTTTTTCTCTGCTCCTGTAGCTGTCCGGGGTAGCCACCGGGTGGGAATCAGCCTCTCATCTTGCCCCCTGCCAGCCCCCAACCCCACTCCCCTGCCCAGCGCTGTACCTCCGTTCAGCCTTCTCGTCCAGCATCGCCATGCGGTCTTCGGCCGCCATTTTGCGGTGGACCGCCGCCATTTTGCCGCGGATCGCCGCCATTTTGCCATAGCCGCGGACATTTTCAGTCTATCGGGCTTTCCCTCTAGCGCTCGGGCGGCCAGAATCGGTACTGCAAGTTGCCTGAGAGGTGTGCTCACC
>BLSH010376166.1:10704-26773 GCA_018402905.1 Glandirana rugosa
AAAAACATAGGTTTAGGCCGAAATTTGAAGAAGTGTTGTCATAGAGCCTGGACGGACCACACAAGGAACAAGAACAAGGAACACACCAGGCAGGTCCGAGATACTGTTGTGAAGAAGTTTAAAGCCGGATTTGGATACAAAAAGATTTCCCAAGCTTTAAACATCCCAAGGAGCACTGTGAAAGCGATAATATTGAAATGGAAGAAGTATCAGACCACTGCAAATCTACCAAGACCTGGCCGTCCCTCGAAACTTTCAGCTCATACAAGGAGAAGACTGATCAGAGATGCAGCCAATAGGCCCATGATCACTCTGGATGAACTGCAGAGATCTACAGCTGAGGTGGGAGACTCTGTCCATAGGACAACAATCAGTCGTATACTGCACAAATCTGGCCTTTATGGAAGAGTGGCAAGAAGAAAGCCATTTCTTAAAGATATCCATAAAAAGTGTCGTTTAAAGTTTGCCACAAGCCACCTGGGAGACACCAAACATGTGGAAGAAGGTGCTCTGGTCAGATGAAACCAAAATCGAACTTTTTGGCAACAATGCAAAACGTTATGTTTGGCGTAAAAGCAACACAGCTCATCACCCTGAACACACTATCCCCACTGTGAAACATGGTGGTGGCAGCATCATGGTTTGGGCCTGCTTTTCTTCAGCAGGGACAGGGAAGATGGTTAAAATTGATGGGAAGATGGATGGAGCCAAATACAGGACCATTCTGGAAGGAAACCTGATGGAGTCTGCAAAAGACCTGAGACTGGGACGGAGATTTGTCTTCCAACAAGACAATGATCCAAAACATAAAGAAAAATCTACAATGGAATGGTTCACAAATAAACATATCCAGGTGTTAGAATGGCCAAGTCAAAGTCCAGACCTGAATCTAATCGAGAATCTGTGGAAAGATCTGAAAACTGCTGTTCACAAACGCTCTCCATCCAACCTCACTGAGCTCCAGCTGTTTTGCAAGGAGGAATGGGCAAAAATTTCAGTCTCTCGATGTGCAAAACTGATAGAGACTTCCCCAAGCGACTTACAGCTGTAATCGCAGCAAAAGGTGGTGCTACAAAGTATTAACTTAAGGGGGCTGAATAATTTAGCACGCCCAATTTTTCAGTTTTTTATTTGTTAAAAAAGTTTGAAATATCCAATAAATGTTGTTCCACTTCATGATTGTGTCCCACTTGTTGTTGATTCTTCACAAAAAATTACAGTTTTATATCTTTATGTTTGAATCCTGAAATGTGGCAAAAGGTCGCAAAGTTCAAAGGGGGCCGAATACTTTCACAAGGCACTGTATATGGGTAACTACTAGGCCACCTTCTACAATGCTTAAATCCCCTTGGAGACTAAATGCTTATTGGCTTAAATTGTTCTCCTCTACAGATTTCATTTCCAGACAAATCACGCAAATCTTCAGTATACACTCAGAGATGGTGGATCTCTGAGATGGGAAACCTTTAAAGCGTCCCTCAGGGGTACATTCATCACTGAGATTGAGGCGGTTAACTCTTCTGCCCTTCTTGTTCAGGTAGAGGGCCAGGCGCGGCAGCTAGAATTGTCCTATGTTATGAACTCTACTGACTCTGTGAGGGAGGCATGGCTGGCGGCTCAGGATTCCCTGGATCACTTAAAATCCTCCACCGCAGAAAAAAAGCGTTTTTTTACTAAAATGGCATTTTATGAGGAGGGGAGAAGACAGGTTGCTTGTTAGCCAAGATAGCTCATTCCCAACAGGCATCTCCAGTTATTGGAGCCATACGCTCTTCCACTAGTCAGATAATTAATGACACTGACCAAATTGTCAAGAAGCTCTCTCTTTTTTATGAAAATCTCTACAAATCCAATGAGGATTACTCTCTGGAGTCGTTAGAAGACTATCTTGTGGAGATCCCTTTGCCTGTTTTGCCTCCGGCGGCTCGACGGGCATTGAACGCCCCTTACTACTGAGGAGCTACAAACTGCAACCTGTTCTTTTCGCACCTGCAATGCTCCTGGAGATGATGGTATCTCCATGGAGGTATACTCTACCTATGGGGAGACGATCCTGCCCAGGCTACTTGAAGTGTTTAATGAATCTGTCAAGACTGGCTCTTTTTCGCCTTCTATGTCCAGGGCAAACATGGTCTTACTGCTTAAAACAGGGAAGGACCCTTTAGACCCTAGTTCATATAGACCAATCTCCCTTTTACAATGTGATATAAAGATATAGGCCAAGGTCCTGGCACTCAGAGTTAACAAAATAATTTTATCCATTATCCATCCAGATCAGGAGGGCTTTATGCCACAAAAATCCACAGCCACCAACTTTAGGAGATTATTTCTGAATATGCAGATGTTGGCGGATAACAAGGGTCAAAGAGCGCTTTTCTCATTAGACGCCAACAAAGCGTTCGATAGTATCAGCTGGTCTTACCTATGAGCTGTGTAAATTTGGCTTTAGTAAGCGGCTTATAGCTTGGGTTCGGCTTTTATATAGCTTCCCTCAGGCGGCGATTAGAGTGGGGACCAGCAGTCGCCGTCCTTCGCGCTGGGCAGGGGGACCCGGCAGGGGTGTCCCCTGTCTCCCCTGCTCTTTGCGATTGCGATAGAACCCCTGGCTGTTCTCATCCGTGAAAGCTCAAATGTCACAGGTTTTAGATATGGGAATCTGCATGAGAAAATTATGCTATACGTGGATGACATGCTGCTATTTTTGGAAGATACATCCGCTTCCCTCTCAGGTGCCATGGACATCATTTTGAAATTCGGGCATTTCTGTGGTCTTACCATTAATTGGACCAAGTCTGCACTAATGATTCCATCCCCGGCTCTATCCCTGCTGTGCGTACTTTTAAATATTTGGGTATTCAAATTTCTCCGGTCATTACGGAGTATTGCAAACTGAATGTATATCCATTGTTGAAAATAATTCAGGGACAAAATCCATGTATGGGGGAACCTTAGAATGTCTCTGGCAGGTAGCTAACTTGATAAAAATGATACTTATGATACTTATGCCCCAGCTCCTGTATGCACTTCATAATTCCCCAGTAGTGATACCCCTTAAAACTTTTAGAATTGTTAATTCCCTTTACAGGATACTCTTTTGGGGCGCTCGCTCCCCATGCATCAAACTGGAGCAGTTGCAAAGATCCAAGGAGACTGGAGGCTTAGCACTCCCGAATCCTTGGCTCTACTATATAGAGGCACAATTGCAGCATCTGGTGGGCTGCACGTCACCTGGACCAGTTGCTCCAGCTGCACTACTTTTGCTTGCTGGCAAGGGTGCTGAATCCACCCCGCAGGGACTGGAGGCACAGTCGTTTCAGCAATCCAATAAAGGCAAACCTACTTTTGCGCGGCTCCAGAAAATCTGGAATAAGGTCAGACAGCTTCAGCAGGTGTCAGGCTATACGGAGTATAGCCCCATATGGGGGAACCACTTATATCCTGAACTGGCAAAAATTCAGCAGGGGCCCAGGTGGCGTGCAAGAGGGATTAGGTTCCTTTCCCAAATCTTCCATGATGGGCATTTGCGGTCTTTCCACGACCTACAGCGCTTATATCACCTGCCTGATAGTATGCAATACTACTACCTTTAGCTATCCCACATGGTTAAGGCACGGGGGAAGGTACGGAGTGGACATTATCCCCTGCCCCAGTTTTCCATTTACACAGTCTACTACCAGAACTAAGGGCTTCATCTCCCTTTGTTACGGTTTACTGCTATCTGAATTCCTTAGGAGGTATCCCTTTAATGCCAGGACACAATGGGAGAAAGATGTGGGTACCTTAACGGATGATCAATGGGAGGAAGCCCTCCAGGTGGTTAACCAATGCTCCTTGAATGTCTCCCAGAAGGTGTCACAGTTATACATTATCCTTCGGGTCCACTACACCACTTTGAAACTCCACAAAATGGGTCACCGCCCCGACCCCCTGTGTGGCAGATGTCGCCAGGGCTCTGGGGATCTGATTCATCTCCTCTGGCAATGTCCTAGACTGCACCGGTACTGGACACAGGTGTTATCTACTCTTAACACTGTGTTTCACACTGACGTGCCCCTGGATCCGGTGGGGTGCATACTGGGCGTTTTGGAGGGGACGATCCCTGAGGAGGCGACTAGGGTGGCCTTTTCTAGGGCATTATTCCAAGCTAGGAAAATGATAATAATTACATGGAAATCTAATTCCCCCTCCATCCGTCAAAATGTGGTTGACTCATATGGGAAACATGCTTCTTTTAGAAAGGTATATTTATCAACACAGAGGGTCCCCACATAAATGTGAGAAATTCTGGTCCCAGTGGTTGGATGTGCCAGGACTTTCGCCTACGGAACTGGTAGCAGGGAGGTTATTGCAGTGCCCTGGGGGCAGATGAGCATAGGGAGGAGGGTCCCACTGACATGAAAAGTATAACTTGATATTAATGTGATATTGAGAGCAGGGGATGTTGGACTGCTTACAGCATATATTGGTATACCGTGAAGAAGTGGATGGCTGTTATATTTCACAGGCTGATTATTTGTATGCTTACATATATTGATGATGAGCGGAAATAACAACACAATATTTTATGAACTCCTCTGCAAAGTATATGTGTATATGCGATGTACTGGTTGACCATGTTTTTCAATAAAACTTTACCTGATTCAAAATAAAAAAAAGTGGGGACTGAGCTGATGGAGGTGATAAAAGATCAGTTGGAGGCAGCAAGAGTAGGAGATAGCCGGACAGGTTGAGGTAGAGAATTCCAGAGGATTGGAGAGGCTCTGGAGAAGTCCTGGAGATGAGCTTGGGAGGAGGAGATGAGGGAGCTTGAGAGTAGGAGGTCTTGGGAAGAGCGGAGAGGACGGTTTGGGTGATATTTGGAGACAAGATTGGTGATGTAGCTTGGGGCAGAGTTGTGAACCACATTGCAACGCAACATGGAATTATGGCATGAACAGGGCACATAGAAAATAATAGTTGTCTATGTTCCCTTGCAATCCTGTATTTATCTATACAGCTCAACAGATATCGTGTGAATGAGCCCTAAAGCTACTGGAAATGTCATACAGAGCATTTTTTTTTAACCAAAACCAATACCAAGCTACAATATCTTTATTACTAATTTTGCACTCTAAATTACAAAATTGCTTGCATAGCAAGTATACCTGTTTAATGTGTTATATTACATTTTTAAACACATGTAAAGTTTTCTTTTAAAGTTGCCCTTTAAAAACGGATAAATACTCATTATTCCACGGAAGTAAATGTGAGTTCTCATTTTTCATCTCCAGTGTGTTTAATATTGCAACGTGAACTCCAGAGAACAACAGGCAAACATAGACTTATCGTATTCCTATAGCCTGCAGTTATGGTGCTGTCACCAAGTCTTGCATCAGATAAAGATTAGTCTTTTTTTCCCTTAATTTGTATGCAACATTGATTTGGGCAATCGATATCCTGGTAGGATTATAAACCTGGCTGCAATAATGAATTGGAAATTGTCCTTCTGAATTTTAATTGTTACTACACTGATGACTCTTGGCCTGTGAGTTAGAGAGTGACATTCTGAGACTTACATTTGGCCCCGTGTCAGAATCCATAAGAGAGTGAGGAGCGGTTTTACTTCATCCCCTAAAATTAACAAGCATTAAGCAGAGCTGGCATCCCAACCTGAGCTCCTCAAATAGTATTGAACTAAGGCTGGCCCTATATTCTTTTCCGGTGGCTAGTGAAATGCTCCCACATTGCTAGACTCTAAGAGTGTATGGAAAATTATTAGTGCCATCTATCAGTGCCCATCAGTGCCACCCCATTAGTGCCCATCAGAGTGCAGCCTATCAGTGCCCATCAATGCAACCTCATCAGCGAAGGGGAAAAATTACCTGTTTGCAAAATTTTATAACAAACTATGAAAAATGCAAGACCTCTGCCCATATCACATCCAAATATTATAGAGAAGAAAAAAATGGGTTTCAGGAATATATCCTCTTACAACTGGACTTTAATGGCATGATATAAGACAGAAACTAAAATGTTTACAAAAAATATAATTTTATTATGAACAGTTTAAAAGATTTTTTCAGAAAGTTATAAAAGATATATAGTAAAATACTATTACAAAAAAAATGTGTGCTGCGATATGACACAATAACCTCCTAACACCTACTATCCTTATAACAGCCTTATATTAATAAGCTTAAGGTGTACAGGTAACTAAATCCTTCAAGGGTCAATGCATTTCACTGGATTACGTAGCTTCTTCAAGACCCATAGGTTGAAGGTCATATTAATTGCACATAGCAAGACGTTGAAGACATTACAAAACGTCTGTGGGGCGGACACAGGGGCTGTAGCTCCTTTCATGTAACCTAGGCCATATGGATCAATATGAGCCAAAGCATTCCTATTTGTTATTTGATAATTACTTGTATATGGTTCCTCGAGTATTCCTTGGATGATATAGTAGATATTGTTATTTTTGCACCTAGGTGGATGATAGTGTTTTGTCACCCAGGTACGAGCTATATATTCAAGGGATCCATATAAATCTCCATATGGAACGTGGAAATCAAGGGGATTTCTCTATAGCGGGGAGCTCTCTGTGGTTTCCTTGGTATTTGGATGTTCTTAATACAGGACCAATAGCCAGTAACCTGATGTCCTCCCGCACAAGGCATCCAGTGATGCTGCCATTAATATAAGTATGAGAGTAGATGTTAGGAGGTTATTGTTTCATATCGCAGCACACATTTCTTTTGTAATAGTATTTTGCTATATATCTTTTATAACTTTCTGAAAAAATCTTTTAAACTGTTCATAATAAAATTATATTTTTTAAAAACATTTTGGTTTCTGTCTCATGTCATGCCATTAAAGCCCAGTTGGAGCGGGATATATTCCTGATACCTCCTTTTTCTCTAAACTATGAAAAATGTTTTTTTTTTTAAAGTTTTTGTCTTATTTCATTTGTTTAGCAAAAAAAATAAAAAACCTAGTGGTGATTAAATATCACCAAAAGAAAGCTCTATTTGTGTGAAAAAAAAACTGATACAAATTTTATATGGATACAGTGTATCATGACCGCACAATTGTCATTTAAAGCGCGATAGCACTGAAAGCTGAAAATTGGCATGGGCAGGAAAGTGGTAAAAGTGCTCGGTAGGCAAGTGATTAATTTCCTGTTACATACCCTATGGGGCTATGGAAGATGATATGAAGGTTCCCATGTTACAAACAACCATTGGAAATGGTACTGTTTGTACTAAAATAAAAATAAGCAACATACATGTGCAAAATGTGACAGTGAATTAACCACTTCCTTACTGGGCACTTAAACCCCCCTCCTGCCCGGACCAATTTTCAGTTTTCAGCGCTGTCACTCTTTGAATTACAATTGCGCGGTCGTGCGATGTTGTACCAAACAAACTTGCCGTCCTTTTTTTCCCCCAAATAGAGCTTTCTTTTGGTGGTATTTGATCGCCTCTGTGTTTTTTATTTTTTGCACTATAAACAAAAATGAAGCGACAATTTTGAAAAAAGAACAATATTTTTTACTTTTTGCTATAATAAATATCCAAAAATAAAAAATAAAAAAACAAATGTGTTCATCAGTTTAGACCGATATATATTCTTCTACATATTTTTGTTAAAAAAAAAATCGAAATCGGCGTATATTGATTGGGTTACGCAAAAGTTATAGCTTTCATGGTTTATGGCGTTTTTATTTATTTTTATTTTTTTACTAGTAATGGCGGCGATCGACGATTTTTATCGGGACTGCCATATTGCGGCGGACATGTCGGACGTTTTTGACACTTTTTTGGGACCAATGACATTTATACAGCGATCAGAAATGTAAATATCCACTGATTACTTTGTAAATGTAAATGGCAGTGAAGGGGTTAACCTGCAGGGGGCAGTGAAGGGGTTAACTATGTTCCCTGGGTGTGTTCTAACTATGGGGGGGCGGGGTTGGCAGGGGCATGACAGATCTAACTGATCCCAGTCACAGAGATCAGTAGATCTGTCATGCCCCCCTCACAGAACGGGGAACCGCCGTGTTTACATCGGTGGTTCCCCGTTCCGGCTCTCTGGAAGGAGATTGCGGATCTCCGGCAGACATCGGGTCCACCCGACCCGGGGGCATACTCCCGCAGCGTGCACGCCCAACACGAGTCAAATGGGAGGACGTCCCGCCATTTTAGCGCTGCGCTGTAGCCGTCATTCGGCTATGGCGGCGGCGCAAGGTGGTTAAAGTGTTTGTTCACCAATGCCAGGAGTCTGCCAAGCAAAATAGGTGAGTTGGAAGCTCTGGTGCATGAGGAGAACTATGATTTAGAATAAAGGCACACTATCTGTTACAAAGAATATAACAGAATATGTAAAAAGGAAATCATGAACGCAAAAATTAAAAACGAAAGACAGATTGCAAAAGATAGTAGGACAAACACCAAAAAATTCTTCAAATATATTAATAGTAAAAAGGTCATGTCTGAGCATGTAGGCCCTTTACAAAATAATCTGGAGTGGGTGACTGGGGACAAAGTCAGCTCTGTGTATACAAAGGATCCCCAAATGATCCACAATGGCTCAAAAGTGAAATGGTCCAGAAGAATAAAGGTAGATAAAGCACCTGGACCAGATGGCATACATCCACGGATCCTAAAAGAAATGAGCTCTGTCATTTCAAAGCCATTGTATCTAATTTTTAGGGACTCATTAATGACTGGAATAGTACCACTGGATTGGCGTAGGGCCAACGTGGTGCTTAATATTAAAAAAAGGGATCAAAGTCTTTACCAAGTGACTATAGACCTGTTAGTTTAACTTCTATAGCTGGGAAGATATTGGAGAGTTTAATAAAAGACCACATAGTTGAGTTCTTGTTGGAAGAAAATATTTTAAACAGCAGACGGCATGGATTCATGAAAGACAGAAATTGTCAAACAAACCTGATTTCTTTTTATGAGGAGGTAAGTAAAACCTTGGACAGAGGGGTGGCTGTGGATTTGGTATACTTGTATTTTGCAAAAGCGTTTGACACCGTTCCCCACACACGGCTAATGTGTAAGATAAAGTCTATAGGCTTGGAAAGATCAATTTGTAAATGGATAGAAAACTGGCTAAAAGACCGAATTCAGAGAGTAGTGGTTAATGATTCTTACTCTGAATGGTCTAAAGTTATCAGTGGTGTACCCCAAATTTCAATATATTTATAAATGATATAGGGTCTGGGATTAAAAGTACCATTTCAGTGTTTGCAGATGACACCAACCTAAGCAGTGGAATAACGTCCTTACAGGATGTCTCCCACAATACAAGCCGACCTCAATGCACTGTCTAATTGGGCGACCATGTGGCAAATTAGGTTTAATGTTGATAAAGTTATGCACTTGGGGGCTAAGAATATGCATGCATCATACATACTGGGGGGGGGGGTACAACTGGGGAAATCCATAGTGGAGAAGGATCTGGGGTTTTGGTAGATCATAAGCTTAATAATGGCATTGAATTCCAAGCTGCGGTTTCCATAGCGAGCAAAATCCTTTCTTGTATTAAGAGAGGTATGGACTCCAGAGAGAGAGACATCATTTTGCCCCCTGTACAAATCATTAGTAAGGCCTCATCTGGAATATGCAGTTCAGTATTGGGCACCAGTTCTCAAAAAGGATATTGGGGAACTGGAGAAAGTGCAGAGAAGGGCAACCAAACTAATAAAAGGCATGGAGGAGCTCAGCTATGAGGAAAGATTAGCGGAACTGAATTTATTCTCTCTTGAGAAGAGGAGATTAAGGGGGATATGATCAACATGTACAAATACATATGTGGTCCATATAGTGAACTTGGTGTTGAGTTATTCACTTTAAGATCATCACAGAGGACAAGGGGGCACTCTTTACAACTAGAGGAAAAAAGAAGTCTGAAGATTGCTCCGAACATCATTAATCCCCCTACTAGACCCACTTTTTTTCATAACTTGAAAGGTTTTTACCCATGTAAAAATGCAGGGTCTATAGTATTAACAAATTGGGGAGGAACAAAGCTCTATCCTTCATGTCTAATATAACTAGTCAACAATACCCTATTACATCTTTCCTTACTTATGCTACTACCAATGTGGTTTATCTCTTGACATGTCCATGTGGTAAACAATATGTAGTGAGGACCACACGTAGCTTTTCCAAATGGGTGGGCAGGCATAACGCAAATATTATTGGAGGCACTAAGAAGCATAGTGTCGTTAAGCATTATGCCCGTTACCATCGTAAAGACCCTACTGGCACCCTCTTCATGGCTATAGATAGGTATGTTCCGCCTTGGAGGGGAGGCTCTAAGGTGGGAGGGCTTTCGCGACTTGAGATCTATTAGATCTACAAGCAAGCTTTTTTCTTTTTTTCCACATGGAATAAATGTCGAGTGGGATGTCAATGCCTTTATTAACAGCGCCTGATGTCCCACTCTGCATTCCCTTCCCTCCATTTTATCTCCTTTTTTTACAACTTTTTCCTTTACCATATATGAATATATGCCTGTGAGGAGGCATCTTTAGTGGCCTATATTCTCCAATAATCACGAGATGTAGTCTTGCTAGATTCAGGAGGTCTGCTGAATGTTTGCGCCCTTGGGCTTGATGATTTTTTGACCATTATGCCAAGATGCTCTTTGCACCGTCATGCGGTTGACTACTGTTGCCAATGGTTTATCTATGAAAGCCCAAAAGGGATTTTTATTGAGGGTTTTAGTCTAAAGCATTTAATTAGAATTGATCTTGATTATTGCCTGTTGTCACTTTGATTTGTGGGACTCAATGACACATTGGTTGCCTTTGTAGGTCCCTTTATGTGTTGTTGCGTCTACTGTATATCCACCAGTGATAACGAGTTTTTAAGTTGGGACGGCGTATAATATAGAACAACAACCTACCACAAAATTTATTCTGGGTTGCTATTGATATTTGTTTTTAATTTTGATTTATTAGAGTATTCTATTTATGTATTTTTCAGATTACTTAGTGTTTGACCATATTTGTTTTTAAATGGATCAAGTTGTTTCTCTTTGTCCATGATAAATGCTGATGAGTTTGGTTGACCATGGGCACAGTCTGGTTATTTATTTCTGCTCTCTGGATGTGCTGGGCTTAACTTCCGGTTTGCGATAATGATGCTGACTTCCCCTCTCCCTCTCTCCGTCTCTCCCTGAGCGCTGTCCGCATCTCTTGACTTCTGGTCTGCTATTTAGCTTCCAGTTTGACGAGAGACATGCGGGTGACACGGCTTCCATGTTTTTGTGAGTCATTGGGAGGAGCTGAGCGTGATTACTTCTTGGCTGACTCGGTAGTCTCGCTTTCATAGCAAGTCACAACAAGGCTTGGGCCGCACGCCTCCTGATTTGGTGGCACGCATTGTTTATCGGCCTGGCATCCAGAGTGAGGCGTGAAGAGCATGCCAAGACCACGTGGAGAGAGGGGTGGAAGTCCCGATCCCATAATGCGGACCCACATGGATTGTTTGATTTGTTTGATTGGGGTTCATGTCTACTCATACTGCAGTAGGGACACGTGGCCCCCACACCCCAGACGATGTCCGCGTGGCATCGGCTGAGGGCTGTGTGTCTATCGCAGTTCCATTTTATTGCTTTTATACTTTTGTTTTTTCCGGCTTTTACTTTTGCTGTTTCACCTGATTTTAATAAAGGCGGTGTTTCAGACTACACTATGTGGGATATTTTTGTTTCTCTGCATGTATCCCTTCGAGAGGCCATCCATAGGCTTCTCTCCATCCCTATCCAACTTGTGAAGGCATCTTCATCGATGTAAAGAGGAATTCCACCTCTACTGTCATCACAGAGGTTGTGACCATCTGCCAACCAGTCTGAGGATTTCATCCATCCCTGTGGTAACCAGGCGGAGGATTCCAGTCATCTCTGTGGGGTATCCACGAAAAGCTTGATTGATCCACCGATCATATGATTGAGTGGGTCCAACTATTCCCGTAAGAGTCCATCTGGCTTTTATCTGCCAGGAGATGTCTGATCTTTGACCAGGGTCAATTTATCATTTGCCTATTGGAATTTGAGATTGTCGTTTTTGTTCCCTTCACACATCCATTAAGATCACTACTTTTGGGACTATATGGAACTTTATCATTTATGATTTGCACATTTATCCACTGTGATTTGATTCATTTATCATATACTTGTTATTGTTTTGTCATATCACTTAGCGCTACACCTTGTTTTGTTTGGTTTATGTGCATTATTGGATCTAATGCGGTGTATGCTGCTTCCTTTCCCTTTTGCGCAATAATCATTTTTTGTGTAGAGGAAAAAAGATTTCATCTCCAAATACAGAAAGGTTTCTTCACAGTAAGAGCTGTGAAAATTATTATTATTATACAGGATTTATATAGCGCCAACTGTTTGCACAGCACTTTACAATATGAGGGCAGACAGTACAGTTACAATACAATACAGGAGGAATTGGAGGGCCCTGCTCGTTAGGGCTTACAATCTAGAAGGGAGGGTCAAGTGAAACAAAAGGTATAAACTGTGGGGGATGAACTGATGAGGAAAAGGAAAATATATTTGTTAGGTGTGGGTAGAATAAGTTTCCCTGAAGAGGAGGGTTTTCAGGGATTGTTTAAAAGCTAGCAGAGTAGGAGATGCTCGGACAGGTTGGGGTAAGGAGTTCCATAGGTTTGGAGAGGCTCTGGAAAAGTCCTGGAGGTGAGCAAAGGAGGAGGTGACGAGGGAGCTAGAGAGCAGGAGGTCTTGAGAGGAACGAAGAGAACGTTTAGGTTGGTATTTTGAGACTAGGCTGGTGATGTAGCTGGGGGCTAAATTGTGGATGGCTTTGTAGGTTGTTGTGAGTATTTTGAATTTAATTTGTTGGGTGAGCGGGAGCCAGTGGAGGGATTGACAGAGAGGAGTAGCAGACACAGAGTGATTGGTAAGGTGGATAAGTCAGGCAGCAGCATTCATGATGGATTGAAGGGGGGATAGCCTGTGCAGAGGTAAGCCATTGAGAAGGGAGTTGCAGTAGTCGAGGCGAGAGATGACCGGAGAGTGAATTAAGAGCTTTGTTGTGACATTGGTTAGAAAGGGGCGTATTTTTGCGATGTTACGGAGGTTGAGGCGGCAGGATTTGGACAGTGATTGGATGTGGGGCTTAAAGGAGAATTCAGAGTCCAGGACTATGCCTAGGACCTTGGCATGTGGGGATGGGCTGATAGTTGTGCCATCGATTATGACAGAGAGATTGGGGGAAGGGGCACGTGGTGGAGGAAAAATTATAAGTTCGGTTTTGGATAGATTAAGTTTGAGGAAGTGGTGTGACATCCAGACAGCTATATCTTTTAGTAAATTAGTGATACATGAGGTGACTGAGGGAGTGAGCTGAGGGGTAGAGAGATATATTTGGGTGTCATCAGCATACAGATGGTATTGGAAGCCATGGGAGGCTATCAGCTGACCTAGGGAGGAGGTGTAGATTGAAAATAGGAGCGGCCCAAGAACAGAACCTTGGGGGACCCCAATGGAGAAAGGAAGAGGAGAGGAGGAAGTAGAATTGTAAGTAACGCTAAAGGTGCGGTTGGATAAGTAGTAAGAGAACCATTGAAGAGTACAGTCACGGAGACCAATGGCATTGAGTTTTTGGATGAGGAGGGGGTGGTCGACCATATCAAAGGCAGCAGAAAGGTCCAAGAGTAAGAGTACAGAATAGTCTTCATTGCTTTTGGCTGTTAGTAGATTGTTTGTTAGTTTTAGAAGAGCAGTTTCTGTGGAGTGTTGAGGACGAAATCCAGACTGAAGGAGATCAAGAAGGCTGGAATACACTCCCTCCAGAGGTGGTTTTGGCCAGCTCAGTAGATTGCTTTAAAAAAGGCCTGGATTCTTTCCTTAATGTAAATAATACAACTGGGTACTAACATTTTTAGGTAAAGTTGATCCAGGGAAAATCTAACTGCCTCTCGGGGGATCAGGAAGAAATATTTTTCCCCGCTATTGCAAATTGGATCACGCTTTGCTGGGGTTTTTTGCCTTCCTCTGGATCAACTGTGGGTGAAGGATTGTGTATATGGGATTGTATAGTTATATATATTTTTTCTTTTTTTTATTGGTTGAACTAGATGGACTTGCGTCTTTTTTCAACCTGACTAACTATGTAACTATATCCAGTACAGGAACTAAATGAAAATCCTTCTAGGAACACACAGGGAAAAATCATAAAGCTGAATTTCAGATATGGATATTTTTACATTCTTACATTGGTCCAACTTGGACCAATGTAACTATGCATGTATCATACCTGTAGGCTCCTGGTAGAAGCTGCTTCCAAAAAAACAAAGAATGATTTAAAGAGATAAAAAATAATTTATTAGCTGTAAGCAATTACTAATTGTAGTGAACACCAGATCAGCAATTATTCTGTTTTCACCAACCACTTTGATTCATTTCTAACAGAACATTAGAAAAGAATCACAGAATATCTCATTCCTCTGATTTATATTTACTGGTCCTTATCTATCTGTACAAATTACTTTAGAGCACCACTCATGAAAAATATAGTACTCAGATAACAGTATCAGTTTTTTTTATTATTTCACATAACTTTCTTTATATTTTTCTAGACATTTATATGCAGACAAAGCTGTGGAAATGTAAGCATGACAAGAGTTGAGATAAGCTATAACAGTGCAGGGGATATTCAGTTAGCTTTTATTTCTGTGCTTTAAATTGTGTGTCAGGGCTCAATAAAAAAAAATACATATTTACTACATTTCTTCAATACATACACATTTCCCTTACAGTACAGAAAAATATCTGTTGATCTGGAAATATTCAGTGAATTCATAACTTCTTATTTGGACTGACCACACTGTGCCTCTACGGCATTAAAATCCAAAGCAGTATTGACAGCCCTGCCTGCTGGACCTCAGAACTTCACCAATCCCCACCATGCTTTGTTCCACTCCATATGTATACTTTGATTTCTTTCCCAGCAATGCTGCTGCCTTAACTGCCCTGTCCACATATTGTGTGTATCGAACAGACTCTTGGGAGATGTTGTTTGGGTGGTGTGTGAAAAGTTAGTTGGTACTTACCTTGGCTCCTACTATCTACCCCTGCAAGAATTTTTCAAGTCTGGTGTTGATGTAGTAGGGAGTAATGCAAGCTGTTTCTCTCTACAGGAACAGCATTAAAGAAAAAATAATAATGCTAGGGTATGCAGTAGAGGAGGAGAGGGAAGAATATGGGTAAATGCAGATAGTGCTTGCACATATCTTTAAATTGTTTTTATATTCATTACATTTTTATTGGAGTAGTACTCAACAAATAAACAATGACGTGATGGGTATTTGATGTCTAAAAACTATATAACAATAGTTAATCCAAGAACAGCATGGGGGAGAGGGGGAAACATGAGAAGTTTACTTGAGGTGGAGGGGAGCATGCAGAGTAGGGTTGCCACCTGTCAGGGATTCACTAGGACAGTCCGGTTTTTGAAAACTGGACACATTATTAAGACCGGATCATGGCTCCCTAAGATAGCTGGAGAAAGAATTGGGTGTTCCTCTCCCTCCAGCCTGCAGGGGGGCGATAGAGAGACAACATATCTCTGTCTCAGCACAGCACTGCAGGGGACTGAAGACAGTCTGTCTGGAGACTGTATAGAGGAGGAAGGAGCTGCCTTGTTTGCAGTTTATGATCTGTGATCACAGGGGGAAGGCAACTCTGATGTGTGGAGAGACACCTAATGTATCGGGACTATGGTGTGTAGAGGAAACTCTGATGGGGATACCAGGTGTAAGGGGGACACTGATGGGGGCACCTGATGTAAGGAGAGACTCTGATGGGGGTACCTGATGTAAGGGGGACTCTGATGGGGGAACCTGATGTAAGGGGGACTCTGGTGGGGGCACCTGATGTAAGGAGAGACTCTGATGGGGGTACCTGATATAAGGGGGACTTTTATGGGGGAACCTGATGTAAGGGGGACTCTGATGGGGGCACCTGATGTAAGGGGGACTCTGATGGGGCACCTTATGTAAGAGGGACTCTGATGGGGGCACCTGATGTAAGGGGGGCTCTG
>BLSH010376166.1:82067-94918 GCA_018402905.1 Glandirana rugosa
GGACAACACACACTCTATACAACTCCTACACCGAAACCCACCGTCACTCACCACACAACACTAACATAATTTGGAAACTTACCACGTCTGTCAGGTATCGAAACGAAGAAAGCCAAGGGGGATGTCTATGTATTGTCCCTGGGATTCAACAAATGGCGTAAACCTTGATTTCCATTTCTTAACTCGGTCGCAAATCTCTTTGCATTACCACCTTTTATTATTCTTTACGAATTCCCATCACAACTCGCTTGGGCCTGACATTGCAAGCCCAGGCATGGCTTGAAAACCCACAGGCACCGTGCCTGGGCCGAACCCGAACGATTTTTGAAATGTCCGGGTCCGGGTCCGTGCCACGGACACCCAAAAGTTCGGTACGGACCCGAACGTTACAGTCCGGGTTCGCTCAACACTACCCTTAAGCATTTCTTATTATTTTCCACCATTACGTTTCTCTAAACGCTGGCTCAATTCTTTACCTTTAGTTCCAAATGCGGTAAACAACTTAGGGTCCCTGTTATGTATCTGTAGGGGGAACCGAAAGAAGCAAAGCTATGGACTGTCTGCACCATTCAAAGGTTTAATACAATCACAACACACCACTCACTGCCACCCAAAGCCACATCCTCAACATATCTCACACACAACAGGGCTTAATCATGGGGATTGGCCAGTAAACCTTGAAAGAGCAGTCCCCAGACCCTTAGCGCCCGTGCTACCACCAAAATGCCAATTTGTGTTCACCTTACAATTGCTGAATGCTCCTCTCTCCCAGTCCACAACCTTATCTGCTCCCCCCATCATTGGATGTTTAATCCTTCCTGCATCTGTGGATCAGTAAAAAATCTAGTAGATTTCTTCCCCCCAGGCAACTACCTCTTTCTGGCATCTTAGATACCCCCCAATTCACACCTGCATATGACAACCCTTTCAATCAAATATGTTTGCAAACTTGTTTCCCTTGTCGATGTTAAATGCTTTAGATACCTACAAGAACACTGACAGATTTCAGCTGTAAAGTTCTTTAGGTTTATTCACGTTAACTACCATGTCTACTCCGATGTCACATGGGGCCATCCAAATGCTTAATCTCTTTTGAAAGATGCCGAAAAGACCCTCACTTGAAAGGCTTAGTTTCGGCTTAGTTTTTAGACCTATACACCTCCCTAGCTGACTCGATGAGCTCTGGTACACTTTCCTACACGGCAAAATGCGCAGCAGCCCTAGGCAAAAATCTGGACCGTGCCTTATGGACCAAGATTTGGTTTGCCTCCACCAAATACCCTGGGAACATTCTAGCTCAATAAAATGTCTACAAACTGTGTTATATGACCCCCAACTGTATTTCTAAATTTTCCCCTTCTGTATCTCCAATATTGCAGGGAACAAGGTGCCCTTTTTTCACATTTGGTGGTCCTGCCCCAAGGCGATCCATTGCTAGACACGGGTATATGCCATGATTAGGTCTCCTTTAAAGTCTCTTTAGCCCACAACCCCTCAACCCCCCCCCATGAGATGATTATGGACCTAACCAAGAACCAGGAAAGATGGCAGGGTTTGTGTTCCTGGCTGCCCGACAGACACATGCCAGAGCGAAGATACAACAGTTCCTTAACTTTGTTGAGGTCAAGCAGAGGATCTTAGGAACTATTATATAAGAAAAGCTCACTTCCATCCTGGATGACACACATGCCAAGTTCCTAAAATTTTGAGATCCCTGGATTGCCTATAAGGCTTGGGTGAACCTAGACTGCACCCTGCTCTTCATTTGAATACTCCAAGCCAAATGTGGAGATAGCCTCCTGGCTGGACCACAAAGGAACTCCCCTTGCCCTCTCTCCCTCCTACCCTCCTGTCTCCTTCTTTTCTTCTCTCCCAGGCAAGCTTTTTCCATTTTTTTCACAATCTCCTGCTTCTCTCTAGGCCCCCTCTGTACACTTCGGTTGCATCTATCCCTTTTTCCTTTCCTCCTTCTTTTTTCTTTGGCGCTTCCACAAGTGTCACTGGATTCTTCCCCTTCTCCCATTCATCGAGGTGTCTATCATTGCCAGTGAATAGCAACCCCCCATAGGCCAATGCACTACACTTCATCTGTCTATCATGATCACCAGCCATGCTGCTCTGTTACATCACGTAGCTCATTTTTTGCTATTATTCTCTGCTGTGATAATGGGAATTCTTCTATATTGTACGCATCACCCTGACTCATTACTTGCACTTCTTTACTGTGCCTTTATTCTCTATTCATTGTTCACTTGTATTGAAAAAAATCAATAAATCCTTTGTGAAAGAGAGCCTTGACATGTGGCTGATTGCAGGAGGATACAGGCTGGCCTGTGAGCCATAAAAGGGGATGGGTTCGTCTATGGACTGTGTGGCTTTTCTTAGAAAATGGAGCCCTTCTCTAGAGAATTTCTGTGTTTTCAAAATTAAGAAAAACCCTGAAATCACCGGGAGTGTAACTGTCAGCCCTGACACTATAGGAAAAGCTGGAAGAAGGCCTTCAACTTGGCTTCAGACACTTCTGCTTGTGGTGGCAGGTGGTGAAGCTGTCCTTCTGTTGGTATTGATTTGTAAGTCCTCTGATCATAAGGAATGTGAAGCAAAGTATACTTCCCTGTGAAGCTCGACGCAATCTGATCGCTATTAATCCGCCAATTGTCCTTTCTGATATGTATGCCACTTCAGGTAATAGGATTTCCGCACCCCTGCCTATAGTTAACATACAGGAAAAGACAGTTCGGCTTACCCGTCCTAAGAGAAACTGTTATGCCCCGTACACACGGGACGACGATCGTACGTACGATCGTTGCAAACCGTATGTTGCATAATGTAACTAGCATACTGACGTGCACCCGACGGTCGTACATACAACTTGCGGCCGGCTGAATGTGATGACGCGAACGAGCGTATAAAGAGGAAGTGCTGGTATCGTAGCTTCACCCTTTGGGCTCCTTCATCTAATTTCGTGTTAGTTGAAGTGGACTTGGCGCATGCGTGTTTAGCACAATACAACTTGTTGTACCCAACTGCTCTACACACGATACAACGGTCGTATGCGAGCTTGTTGGTATGACCAAGTTTTGTAGTCTGCTCATATAACTCCCATGTACGACCGTTGTATGTTCGACTGTTGAAATCGCGCATACGAACGATCGATTTTGCATACAACGGTCGTGAGTACGACGTGTTGAATGCGATTGTCGTCCCGTGTGTACGAGGCTTAAAGCAGACAGGTTTTTCACCTATTTCAGTTTACCCCCTAAGACAGCGGCTTCTCCCAAACTAACTGAGAATTAATCATTCTATACTGATTCTCGATAGACCAAGCTTCATGATAAGCGCTACAAGTTCTGACCAAACCATTGTTATAATGCTAGTTTGCAATAGACATTTTAGCTCACTATTGCCACTACGTTGTGGGCTCACCATTTTACCTGCTTTGTGCTGCAATTTATGTATGTACTAATGTTTGGCCGTGAGGCCATTTTTTTCTCTTTGATGTTTATTTCTCTTATCTCAATAAACAGATTGAACAAGACAAGGAATGTGAAGCTTTAAAAAAAAAAAAAGATTTTAAGAAATATTAAAGGAAGTCAAAGTAATTTCAAGCTTTGCAGTTAAATCCCAATATCAGTGTTTTTTTTACAGCCATTAACAGTGAAGGGATTGAGGAATCTAACTTGACCACAAAGGCAGGCTTTGTTGGCCCTGCAAAAAAAAATCCCCCTGTAATGAAGCCATTGGATAAGGGAGGAAATGTGGTAATTATGGATAATGATGGCTATGAGAATGTGTTTTGACATTTTGCGTAATAATGAATAGCAGTGTCAGATTTCTTTGTATTGAAAACTTCCATAGTGAACTCTTTGATATTATACATAAAGCATTTGTGGCAGATTTTACTGATAAAAACACAATGCATTACCTGATTATTCAACATCCTAGAAGACAGGATGGCAGCTTTATTCTATGCTATGCCAAAAATACATAAGGATTTAAAATCCCTCCTTGGAAGATTTTCTTTTTATTATTTCAGGCGTGGGTTGTTTAACTAAAAACGTATTGATGACTACCTTAAACCGCATGTAAACTCTCTACCCTTATACAGTAAAACCTTGGTTTGAGAGTAACTTAGTTTGAGAGCGTTTTGCAGGACAAGCAAAATTTTTAAATACATTTTGACTTGATAAACAAGCGATGTCTTGATATAAGAGTAGCGTCACGTCACAACTGAGTATAAAAGAAGAGAGACGCCTCTAAGTGTAGCAATTTGGTTACATTTAACCACTTCAGAACTTCCCCCCAGTTAGTTTGAGGTCATGTCCCCGAGTTCTTGATTTTGGTTTCATATTGAAAAGACTGCCCTCCTGAACCTTATTCACCCCCTTGATGTATTTAACCACTTCAGCTCCGGTAGGATTTCCCAGTTTAGGACCAGAGCACTTTTTGCAATTCGTCACTGCGTCGCTTTAACGGACAATTGCGCGGTTGTGTGACGTTGTACCCAAACTAAATTTGTGTCCTTTTTTTCCCACAAATAGAGTTTTCTTTTGGTCATATTTAATCACCTCTGCGCCATTTCTGATCACCGCTATAAACAAAAAAAGAGCGACAATTTTGCAAATAAAACCCCCCAATATTTCTTACTTTTTGCTAAAATACAAATCCAAAAAAAATTTATAAAAACATGTTTTTTTCATCGGTTTTGGCCGATTTATATTCTTCCTCATATTTTTGTTAAAAAAATTGCAATCGGCGTTTATTGATTGGTTTGCGCAAAAGTTGCCGCGTTTACGAATGATGAGAATTAATTTCTGGGGTTTTTATTTTTTTTAATTTTTTACTATTAATGGATTTTTAGCGGTACTGCGACATTGCGGCAGACGCCTCGGACCATTTTGACACTTTTTTGGGACCATTGGCATTTATACAGTGATCAGTGCTATGAAAATGCACTGATTACTGTGTAAATGCCATTGGCAGTGAAGGGGTTAACCTGGAGTGGGCGCTCTAAGGGTTAACTGTGTTCCCTGGGAGTGTTCTAACTGTATGTGTTCTGGGCTGGCAGGGGGAGAGGAGTGACCACGGCTTCCATATACAGGAAGCCTGTGATCACAGCCCTTCCGGCGGCACGCACGTGCTCACAGTGTGGAATCTCACAGCCGCCGTCATGTGACGGCGGTTTGCGATATCGAGCCACTTTGTCGCCGTCAGACGCCGGTCGGCAAGTGGTTAAAGGTTTCAATCATGTCTCCCCTCTCCCTTCTTTCCTCCAGACTGTACATATTAAGTTCCTGAAGTCGCTCTTGATATGTTTTATCCCCCAGACCTTTCACCATTTTTGTTACCCGTCTCTGAACTCGTTCTATCTTATCAATATCTTTTTGTAATTGAGGTCTCCAGAACTGGACACAGTATTCTACGTGAGGTCTCACTAAAGATCTATATAGAGGAATCAGAACCTCCTTCCTCCTGCTGGTGATCCCTCTACTGATACATCCCAGAATTCTATTTGCTTTTCTCACTACCTGGTCACACTGTTTGCTCATTTTGCAATCATCTGAAATAAGCACCCCCAAATCTTTTTCTTCTGTAGTGCTGGCTAACACTGTACCCCCAATGCTGTACTCTCTAATGGGATTCTTTTTCCCTAGATGCATTATTTTACATTTAGAAATATTGAACTGCAGTCTCAACTGCTTTAACCAATCTTCCAGCAATGCCAAATCATGCTCTATGTATATACCACTTACATAAAGGTTAAATAGAACAGGACCCAGTACAGAGCCTTGTGGTACCCCACTAGTGACTGGTCTCTGTTCTGAGTGAACCCCATTTACAACCACACTCAGGGATCCATCCTTTAGTCAACTGCATATCCACTGAACCACCCAAGGGTTAAGTCCCAGCTTGTACAACTTTTGTATCAGATCATTATGTGGAACTGTATCAAATTCTTTGCTGAAATCAAGATACGCTATGTCCACAGCACCACCCTGGTCCAAAAAACTGGAATTAGTTTTAATAGTTTAATAGAGTCAAAAAAATCAATCAGATTTGTCTGACACGATCTGCCCTCAGTAAAGCCATGCTGCTTTGGGTCCAGCAAGCTGTGTATTTTTAGGTGATCAATGATCCTTCTTTTCAGGGGTGATTCCATTACCTTGACTACAATTGATTTTAAACTCACTGGACTATAATTGCCAGCTTCTACCTTGCTGCCCTCCTTGTGGATAGGTACAATATTAGCTATTCGCCGGTTGAAGCTAAAGAGTGCTGAGGAGGCTGTCGGAGGCCCTTGAGGGTAACCCCCTAGTCTGGGGGGGGGGGGACCCCGGGCCTGGGGATCAGGTGCTGAAGGGAGCTCAGAAAACACAAGGAGGAGGCCTCTCCAGAGGCACAGGAGCAGGGGTGAGGAAAGTAAGAGCCAGTGAGTATGTCCAGGAGATCTCCAGGGAGAAGACAGCCGGGTGGCTGATGAGTGAGACAGTCTGGGAGGACTGAGAGATAGCCTGAGAAGACTAAAGAGTGGCAGACTGGGATGGCTGGAGAGTCAGTCTGGGAGGACTGTGGAAGATTAGCCAGGAGGGCTAGTGAAAGGGCAGCTGCAGGTAGGTGGGCTGGCAGTGCCTGAAGAGGTGGTGTTGGGATCAGTTGTCACAGGAAGGTAGATGGACACTGGGACGTTGCTACACACCAAAGGGGTTAGCGGTCCCTGCCTGTAATAGGCTTTTGCTGGAGTGCCCTGTCAGATCCCACCTAAACAGTGTTCCAGTTGGGCCTGAGTGTTTCTGCAAGCAAGTGATGTGCTAGAGGAAGAGGAGTGTATATAGAAAGTGTATATAGTTGAGGGTCCTTGAAGAAACATTGTTCCAGTTAAGTGGGCATCCCATAATACCCATATCCCCATCCATGTTAATAACCACTACATTAAAAAACAAAAAAGCTGCAAGGACTGTTTTCTGTCTCGGTGAGCCTTTGAAAAATCCAGTGTGCCTGGCTGTGCAGGGTGGGGAATCCCTATTCCCCAGCAGCTCCCACAGGGGTTGTGCTACACGAATACACAAACACTCTGCATCCCCTGTATCACTTGTATACTTCAACCCCTCTATCCCCACTACCCCAGTGCACCCCTCTATCCCCAATAATTCAACACTTTCCACTTTCCCAATACCCCAACAATCTCTACTCCCTATACTATATCTTGGGTTCCACTCCCTGTATCCTCACTACCCCAACACTCTGAACCTCGTGTCAATATTCCAATTCTGCACCGGCTTTATCCCCAATACCCCAACACTCTGCACTCCCTACTACCTCATATTCTGCACCCCCTGCTTCCATTACACCTTACTCTGCACCCCCCACTATCTCACATTCTGCATCCCCTGTATCCCCTATTAGCCCACATTCTGTACCCCCTGCATCTCTCACTACCCAACATTTTGCACCCTCTTCATCCCTCACTACCCCCTTTTGAGTGTTCTTGTTGTCTATTTAAAAAGTGTAACCCTTTTTTTGGAAACAATCTCTGTATCTAATTATGCCCTACTTGCCTGTGCTAGATAGAAGAGTTATCAATGTGAGAACCAGACGTGGGAGTGGTTTGCTGCATTGATTTACAAGCACTGCACCGCAATCTTTAAAAGTGGTGTGAAATTAAAATCAAAGTAGCCTATGTATATTCCCACAATTTTACTGTAAACACAATTAAATTGGACATTGAGATATAATAAGACTTTTAAGATCATAGTAGCATTACCAGTAAGCTTAGATAATGGAAGCTACAGCTTTATTTTCAAATACAAACTATTAGACAATGACCTTATGTTCCCCGCAGTACATCCCATCTGTCTTCAGTTTTGCACAGTTTCAGCAGTCTGTTGGAAAATATTGCCTGTGTTACCTTTAGTTGTGAAGAAAGTAGAAATCCTAAATAAAAATTGATAGCATTCCTTGCAATGCATGTAGTAGCACTCTGGATGGTCAAATTAAACTGAAATTTTAGTCTAAATATCTGTATTTTGCAACTTGCTCACCTTTTTATAGCCAAATATTTTGTGATTATGTATGCAATCCACATTTTACCTGAATCTGCCTCTAATCAGATGTATAATGCTCACTGACAGAGGAATATTGCAGAGAGAATTCAGAGAAAAATGTTAATTATTTTTGGCCATTGTTTGCATAACCTGGCACCATTGGGATAATTTGCATCCTAATGTGTGCAGAGAAGCAGCATAGATATGACCTTTTGTTCCCGGAATGATACATTTTTGCTATCCTAGGTATTAAAATACAAACCCCCCCCCCCCCAAGGAAATTCAGTTATGGAAGCACTATGCCTGCAAACTAGCCTCTTCGTGTCACCTATACAATTTATTAAAGTCGACCCCCCGCTTGCCCCTCCCCTCTATTGGAGCAAAAATAAAAAAATCCACTCCAATCCTACAATTGAGAGATGTCATATAAAGGCATAAATCATCATTATCCTGGCATTAAAGATATTGGATCAAACAAGGTCCTGGTCTGCAGTCAGCAGTGCAGATGCAGACAGGCTGAATGTAAACAAAGTAATATCTCCACTGGCCAGAGCCCACAATGGCAGCTGTCAAAGGCCAGGGAAAGGACAAAGATAAGAGGCTAGATTGCCACATGTTAACAATACATTTACATACAACATGCACACATCAAACATCTGGTTGTCTGGTGTAACCTGCAACTCTGCCACCGCAGGCCGGTTGCCATCCTCTCTTCCCATGTCATCAGTGATCTGGTTGTCTCTTCTGGGTTCTTGTAGCCATCCCCCTAATGATTCATGGCTGCGCATGTGCTATATGCTGGAGATTGCCCCAAAATCTCCTGGGATCCTATGGATTCGGGCAAGGGGGGATGCCATTCTCACCTAGACAAGAAAGCCAGACATGCAGGACTGGATCTGACAAAAAAAAGGTTATTTTAGGTGTTGCGCCCCATAGTGATAGGTGCTTTTTGTAGTTGATTTTTGCTAGGAGAGGCAAATTTAGTCAGGCCTGACAGAAAGTGCAGGCCTGAATGTTTTGATCTGGGCAGGGGAGTGGCCCAGGGAGAGCTGGAGATTGCAGGAAGGAACACCCCTTTGATACTCCTCCCCTTTGTTTCTAGAAGATCCTGGAAAAAGGGGATGGAAGAGGAGGTTTCAGTTTCTGAAGTATGTTAAGGAGCCCTGACTAATCCCCAACTTAGATTGGCAGGGGGCAGGCCTCCTTAAATACTGTGATCTGCCCATCTGGGGGGAGGAGAGTGTGGGGTGGAAGAGTGGAGATGTAGCTGAGGTTGTGGAGGCCTCACCAGGGAGCCCCCAGTCTGGGGGGGTAATCTTGAGGCCTGGTGGCTCGGATGCAGCCGGAAGTGGAGTTGGATCCTGGTGCAGCACAAGGGAGCAGGAGAACAACAGAAAGGCTACTGAAATACTCTTAAAGGATCCACCGGTGTCGGTGAGTGACAGACCCTAGGAACTGGACAGAAAGGCTGGAGCAGGCTGGGAGGAGACAGTGGACAGTCTGTGGAAGTTGGAGGAGTCAGTCAAGGGAAGGAGTGTCACTGGACAGTGAAGTAGGTTGGAGTGGCCTGGAAGAGGATTGGCTGGGAGCAGTAGTCCACCGGGACCTGGCTAGCACAGTTGTACTTAGCTACACCCTGAGGGCCCATGGCCTTACAATCCAAGGGCCCGTGGCCCTTGCCTGTAATGGGCGGTCTGGAGGTCCTGCTGACACAGTGCAGGCCTCACCGTGTGCTAGCTAGGGCAGAGAACAAGGAAATGGAGGCCTGATAAATTTCCTTTCAGGCCTAATGGTGAAGAAGCAAGCGTTGTGCAGGAGAGAAGGAAAAGTAGTGTAATGGTCAGTCCTCGCTTTCCCTATCCAAGTTTATTCCCTCAATAAAACAACAAAACAAAGTACCGGCCTGTTCCGTGAATCCAGATGGATGGAAAATTGTGATTGAGGGCAGAGAGAAAGGTGAACTGCATCTACCAGCCACCCCTAAGGCATTGGTTACATAGGGAAAAAAAACACTTTTAATGTCCAATTTTGTAACAGGAGGGGATGGGGAAATGTTGAAAAGTGGTGCAGGTTGATTTTAAAGTGGAACGTAACTTATTTCTTAACTACTCCTTAAATAACCACCCTCACCTCTATTCTCTGCAGCCATTAAAAATGGCACATGAGCAGTGCTGCCAATCTATTCCAGGCATTGGAAGTGGCCATAGACCGAGATCAGCTTCTGATGGATGGGCACTATAGTTTGTGCACTTTCGAGGAAATCCTCACTTCTTCCCTTTGAAGAAGTCACAAGTTACCTGACGAAACATGTCAGAGATGGAGCTAAGTGACGTAATCATGTACTCCTGGAACCAGATGTAAGGCAGCTTTCTTATTCTATGTGGTGCCGAAGTACATCCTTAAAGGGGCAATTCATATGTATTAAAGGGACCATAATCATCTGGTGCACTGGATTTTAGTGCACCATATTTGTTTTTAACATATTGCACCATGATAGTTGTTTAATTTTTTTTGATCATTAATACCAAGTGTACCAAGTATCAGCTGTCCCTGAAACCTGATGTACATGTCAGAGAGAAGATAAAAGTCTGGTACAATCGATGCATACCCAGAGGTGATGATAAGCCCGTTTAAAGGGCAAGGTGGTATTTGACCTAAGTCCATTTTTAGGGCAATTTGTGTGGATGTTGGAGGAGCACTCAATTATTATTATTATACAGGATTTATATAGCGCCGACAGTTTGTGCAGCGCTTTACAATATCATAAAGTGCTGCACAAACTGTCGGCGCTATATAAATCCTGTATAATAATGGTGAATAGTACACAGATACGGACTGGAGGAATAATGCACTTTTACAATGCACGCTAATGTTATTGATTACAATATATGGACATTTGGTGAAAGATTTATTCACATACCAATTTTGTTTATTTTAATTCATGAGTTGGTTGGTATCTGAAGTATATTGAATATATTGTGGTGCATATTAGACAATTACACTAACATTGTGTTATGTAAACATCATTTTATTTATTAATGGTTTGTTGCACTGCACTTTTTTATATATAAAAAGCAAAAAAAAAAAAGTTATAAAATGGAATAAATACTTTTAGCCTTTGTGTAAGAGGGAGGGGGTGGTCTTCTGTAATTTCTGAAACTGGCATTCAACAACATTGGCCCAACAGCTGCAGAGATAGATGTGAATTTTGACATATTGCTTCCTCATCACCTATGTTTACTCTGTAAAACCCGCACCTCAACCACATGCATTGCAACTGGCTGCAAGGTGGTCAAGTTTGGTGGTGATACCGCCCCCTGAACCAGCCAGAGGGCATAATAAAGAGGCAAAGCGGTGGCATGTGTACAAACTCCTCCGGCTGCTTTTGCAACTTAAGTGGGGGGATGGTGGGGCATAAAGCTGCAACTCAATCATCTTTAAAGAGGAAGTAAAGTCTTCTTTTTTAATTGTACCTACAGATAAGCCTATAATAAGGCTTCCCTGTAGGTACTGTCAATTTCTTCTAAACTTGCACTGTTTAGGAGATATTTACTTTATACGCCACCGATTACGTCATTGGGGCATGCGCTCTGAAGGGACTGCCATATGTGCCGTTTCTTCAGAGTTCTGCTCCGTGACCGGTAAGTATTTCATGATAAGCTAGTATGCAATGTATACTAGCTCATTACACTTGCAATCAGAAATATTCAACCCCTAAAGAGTTTTAAGGATTTATAAATAAAAATCTTTTCAAAGTGCAGGATTCTGCTTTAGATGGCTTCTTATTCAGTTTAGTGATACATAAAATCAACACAGAAAATGTATGATGTAGTATTTGTGTGCAACAGTATATTTTGTTAAGATCGCCATGTCACAATTATTCAACCCCTATATAATATTGTTGTTTCTAAAGCTTTCTGACAGTTTTTATGGCCTAAAGTGGAGCTGAAACATCATTAAGCCTTTGGCAACTCTATAACGATCCTTCATTTGCTTCAGTTGTGATGCATATATAAACCCCGACCATGAAGGTGTTTAAGGTGAGTTGCAATCATGGGAAAGACAAAGGAGCTTCCACAAAAGCTGAGAAAGGAGATTATTTCATCACATCTGAAGGGCCTTGGGTATAAGAAGATTTCCAAAAGATTTAACATTCCAAGAGACACCATTGGGAGCATTATAAGGAAGTTTAAAACGTATGCAACAGCTGCAAACCTGCCTGGCCGTGGAAGAAAGCTCACAATTTCATCAAGGGCCCTTAGCAACTTAGTCAGGGCAGCTAAGAAAAACCCCCGTGTGACTGCAAGACAGCTACATGATGACATGATGAAGGCTGGTACAAGTGCTTCAGTGGCAACTAGAGTTGAGCGAACACCTGGAAGTTCGGGTTCTGCTGGTCCGTCCGAACTTCGGGACAAAGTCCGGGTCCGGGTCCGGACGGAACCCGAACGATCGCACGGACAACGAACCCCATTGAAATCAATGGGGACCCGAACTTTTAGGCACAAAAATGGCTGTAGGAAAGTCCTGGAAAGCCCCAGAGGGCTGCAAAAGGAAGTAAAATGGGGGTAAGGGTAGGGCAAGTGCCCTACAAAAAAATGGGGACAGGGAAATAACTGTAAATATTTTTAAAAAAATAAAAACATAAAAAAAGCAAAAATGGAGGTGAATGTGGATCATCTTCAAACTGTGTCTGAAAAGTATTAATTAACGGTAGAAGCCATATAACTGTTCTAAAATCATCTTCAAACTAGGGCAAGTGCCCTACAAATAAATGGGGATAGGGAAAATAAATTAAAATCAAGTAAA
>BLSH010376166.1:119656-131345 GCA_018402905.1 Glandirana rugosa
GACTTCCTGGAATCAATACTCCTTTCTAATGCCCTTGACTTGAATAAGAGAGACGTCTTTTCTGCGAACTCCCCCCTATACTAAAGTTACATGTTTATGACACGACCACTGGGGTGTTATTCCTGTTTTGATAAGTCACGTTCCCTTTTGTGTTTCTGTGCGCGGGTAAGTGATCTTTACCTCCTTTCCGCCAAATTGGAATTCGACATATCTCCCAAGAAATGCCATTCTCGTCATTCCTACACCTTAAGAGAAGGTGTTTGTCACCAAAGTCGACCCTCGTATCTAGTAAAGTTTTTTGATAATCTACCCGTTTAGGTGCCCATCTAATAGTTTTTTGAAATGATCTATGCTCCCAGCTGAAACCACTGTTTGTGGAAGAGAATTCCACATCCTTACTGCTCTTACCGTAAAGAACCCTCTATACAGCTTAAGGTTAAACCGCCTTTCCTCCATTTCTAGTGAATGGGCGCGTGTCTTTGTGTTTTCCCTTGCACTGAATAGTTTTGTCCTTATTGTGGGGTCACCAGCACAGTATTTGTACATTGAAATCATATCCCCCCTCAAGCGTCTTTTCTGCAGAGAGAATAAGTTCAGTTCCCGTAATCTTTCCTCATAACTAAGGTCCTTCAGTCCCTTAATTAGCTTTGTTGCCCTTCTTCATTTGGATTTTCAAATTTAGGATTTTCGTTTTTTCCGATTTTCATTCTTTTCAAAAATTTGTTTTCTGAAAAATTTGTGAAACATTTTTTCCGTTATTCGGACGTTTCCAAATTTAAAAAAATGAATGCGTAACAAAGCAAATTGCACAAGTCTAATTACAAACACGGCAGTATCGGTATTGACAGTGATACTTCCTCTAATCAGCAATTGACTGTTTCTATGTACATTGAAGACGATAGGGATCCTGAAGATTTTCCATGTTATTCCATCTTATTAGAACATCAAACTATAGGAACTTATGTCGGTCTATCGTGCTCATCCATAAATGAGCCATCACTGTGGAAATGGGACATTATCTACTTTTTGAACTAAGCAGTTCATCAGACTTGGAATACACCTGAAATAACTGGAATTCTAATTGATGGATGTTCTAGAGCAGCCTTTTTAAACCTTTTCAACACAGGGGAACCCTTAAAATAGTTCTCCAGTCTCGGGGAACCCCTGCTAAAAATTAAAAATATACAACTCATGATACATTAATGTGATGGTCAATGGGAAGAACGCTCCTTACACTTGTGGTCATTGGGAAGAATCACCCCCTTACAGATAGCTAAAAAGATCAATGGTGTCATTGGGAATTTATCTGAGAGGTAGAAATTGACCATTGCTCAAGGAACCCCTAGAAACCTCTGGCGGAACCCTGGTTGAGAAACCCTGGCCTAGAGACTGAAACCACTTCCTAAATTCTTTTCCTCCCCTTCTCCTCTACCCTCCAGTGGCTCGAGCACCCGGGGACCTCTGTACAAGCGGTTAAACCATTTTACATAGAAATTTCTTGTTAATCATTGCCTGTTGCGGTGGTTTGGTCACTTGTATTTGGACTATCTAGTGTCCGGGTGATTGTTTGTTATACATTTTGGCCCCTTTCACACTGGAGCATTTTTCAGGCACTTTGGCGCTAAAAATAGCATCCTTTTAGTGCCTGAAAAAGGCCCCCCCAATCCACTCCAGTGTGAAAACCTGAGTGCTTTCACACTGAGGCGGTACGCTAGGAGGACGTTACAAAAAGTCCTGCAAGCCGCATCTTTGGGACTGTGCGGTGAGCGGTGTTTACACCGCTCCTCCACCGCCCTTGCCATTAAAATCAATGGCAAGCGCATTCCGAAGCGGCTGCACACCGCCACGGAAGCGCGGTGCGCTGGCACTTTTAACCCCTTGTGGGGGATTAAAAGTGCCGCACTCCTGCCTGCACAGCGGCGCTATAATAGCAGAAAAGCCCAGGTGAAACTAGCAGCGCTTTACCGCTACCCCCCACCCCAGTTTGAAAGTACCCTTTATGTAATTAATGTCACTGTTTTTTGTCTTTTATTTATTTATTTTATTTCAGGTACTTATATAGCGCTGTCAATTTACACAGCACTTTACATATACATTGCACATTCACATCAGTCCCTGCCCTCAAGGAGCTTACAATCTAAGGTCCCTAACTCACATTCATACTAGGGCCAATTTAGACAGGAGCCAATTTACCTACCAGCATGTCTTTGGAGTGAGGGAAGAAACCAGAGTACCCGGAGGAAACAACACAGGCACAGGGAGAACATGCAAACTCCAAGCAGGTGGTGTCATGGTTGGGATTCGAACCAGCAAATCTTTCCACTAGGTGAAAGTGCTATCCACTACACCACTGTGCCGCCCTATTGATTTTTGTTTTGTGTTACGGTTGCTACATTTGCGGGGCTACTTTGTAACGTGCCCGTTAAGGCTCCATGCACACTGGACATTAAAAAAAAATTTAAAAACGTCAGTAGCTTTGTAGTGAGTTTTTCAGCTTTTACCAGCGTTAATGCAGCAACGTTTTTAAGCGTTTTTTTTTTATTTCAATGGATCAAAATGTCCTAAAATGCCGGTGAGCTGCATTTTTAAGCGTTTTATGAGCGTTTATGAGCACTCTTAAGCTTTCTGCTTTTTTTGTGGTCAGAAGAACGACTCTTGATTTGAACGCGATTTTAGGTGTTCTGACAACAGCCCATAAATCCCACTGCTGATAAATGTCAATAAACTCCATGTGTGCATGGGCACATAGGATAACATAGAGGGGAGTTTATAGGCTGTTAAAAAAAAACACCCAAACCCCCAAAAACGACTGTTTAGCAGCTAAAGTGTGCATGAAGTCTAAACATTCACCCAGACTCTTATCTTAATTACCTATTTTCTTCATTAGAGGCACATGTATACGATCTCTTTTTTGCAAACTCAAACACTGAATTTTGTGTCACTCATGTGGCCGTCTTTTTTCCCACAATTGTTGGTAGGGAATTCTTTTGTTATATGACACTACCTCAATTGGTAAGTGGTGTTAGTATAGGGCAGTGATGGCGAAACTTGGCACTCCAGATGTTTTGGAACTACATTTCCCATGATGCTCAAGTTCTTTGAAGTGTAGTTGAGCATCATGGGAAATGTAGTTCCAAAACATCTAGGGTGCCAAAGTTTGCTATCACTGGTATAGGGTATTATGTATATATGCTGCATAGTATTTTCCCTCAACCTCTTGTTTTTCTTATTTACATACTTCCCAAAGCCTGAATGGAATACTCCCAGGATGTGTTGTCAGGGTATTGAAATTTTGCGTTGGAAGCTTGTTGTTGGCAGCCATACACTCTACTTTCATGAAGTATTGCAAAGCATGTCTTTACATCATGAGAAACAGGAAACAGGAACTCACTGAGAGAAACACTTCCTCTCATATACAATAAACATTACAATAGAGGTACATTACACTATAATACTACAGCACCACCTGCTGCATAGATAAGCATAATGCATACAGTATATAGTTCACAGTACTTTGCGTTACATGCTGTTGTCCTTCCTGATTTTGTTAAGTGAGGCCTAGTCATTACTGCTCACCTCCACCATCACAGGATTTTGTTCTGATTCAAACCCCCTCACATGGCTCTCTCTCTCTCCTCTGAGGCAGTAACTCTGAGCTCAGCATTTGATGTGATGCACTCCTGTGACGGTGGAGGTGAGCAGTAATGACTAGGCCTATACACCCACTTGTTCACTTAATAGCAGCCCTTGTGTTGAACCCTTGTGGGAGCCCAATAAAAAAATATTTTTTCTTGGTGCCTTTCCTTTTTAGACCTATTCTTGGGGTTATTTGGCGCACTGGTTCGGAAAATTGCATTGGTTAGATTGTAGCAGCGCTAGTTTCTTAGATATAGTCCAATTTATTACATTTTTTTAGTCAGTTTTTGAAAAGATCTTGCTGCTCAACTTCTCTTACCTAGTTTGTGTTTTTGTGTAGTTAGCAGGTATAGTGGGAGTGTCTACGTACGTTCAAATGTAATTTTACAACGGAAACATTGGATTCTGAAGTCTAAGGTATTACCTGTATTATAGTTATGGCTACGTGACAATGGTGCTGCCTGAATCATCTCAACATATTTTGCTTTATTTATATCCTGATTTTTTATGGACGGCCAGAGTGAAGGGTGGTAACTGGCATTTATGCTGTATCTCAAAAAATAGAACTGTTAAAGCGGTCGTATACCCAAAAAAAAGAAAAACCAAAAACCTGTAAGGCAAAAGCAAAGTTAATACTCACCTTAGAACGAAGCTCCCACAGGGCTGCCCGATTCCTGATGAGGGAGCGGACATCTTCGCTGTGTGGATTCTTCCGGGTTTGCAGCCCCAGCGCTGTGAGTGGCCGGAGCCTCGAGACGTCACTCCCGCGCATGCGCAGGAGCTCGTCTTTCCGGCAGACTTTCTGGCAGGGTCCGGCGCTATGCGCCGGGCCTTCGTCTGCCCATCACTGCGCATGTGCCGTGACATCAGCGGCTGCATTGCAAGTGGAATATCTCTTAAACCGTACAGGTTTAAGAGATAATCATTTTACCTATATGTAAGCCTTATTATAGGCTTACCTGTAGGTAAAAATAGGTTTTGGGGGTAGACAATCGCTTTAAGGAAAAAATTGCCATTTTCTGCATTAAGCGGGTCAAAAATCTTAAGTATAATGCAGTGCTTTCAATCGTCACTATATCATAAATCATAATCAACACTAAAATTAAATAATCAAGAAAATGTCCATAAATTGTCTCTTAAAGAAATCCTTAAAGAGGAAGTTAACCTCCTTGTATTGTTTGTACCTATAGGCAAGCCTATAATAATGCTTACCTATAGGTACTGTAAATATCTCCTAAATGGGTGCCGTTTAGGAGATATTTACTGTATTTTCTGCTGATTACATCATCGCTGCATGCGCTCTGAAGGAATGGCCACCCGTGTCTTTTCTTCAGAGCCTGTGTCGTGACTGGCCGACTCCCGTGCACATGCGGGGGAGTGACATCATCGCAGTTTCAGCCCCTCACAGCGCCGGAGCCCGCGAACCCGGAAGAAACTCCAGGGAAGATGTCAGTTGTCTCAGCGGAGTGTGGGTGCCGCTGGAGGGCTTCGTTCTAAGTTAAGTATTTCATAATGAGCTAGTATGCGATGCATACTATCTCATTACGCTTTTGTCTTACAGGTTTTTTTTTGTCCAGGGTTTACAACCCTTTTTAATATGTGCTCTTCTGTATTTCCATCTTGTGAACCACACAGGGTGAGCCACCACTCAGGGGGATTACGTGTCCTGGTGACGAAACATGTAAGTTAGGGGCTTTTTGGATGACATTGGCACACCGGGAAGTGTATGGAAAATTTGTTAAATACATTGAAACACACTGATATACTGTATGTATTGCCATTACATGTATACTAATGCTGGCAAAGTTTCTTGCACTGTAGAACCTTTTTAATGTGAGTGTGATTCTGCATTGTGGTAACGTGTGAATACATTTGTGTGAAGGATAAAGCACTATTTTAGCCTTTTCTTGCATGAGTGGGCTGGAGAGTGCCCTAAAGGGAAACTGCAATCTTGATGGAAGAGATTGGAGTTCCATTGGAGATCTTGATGTGGAAATCTACCACCATGAAGGATCGGCAGAGATGTTGGGGAGATATTACTAGTCCACAGAGTGGGACACAAGCTTGATATGACCATGCATAATATGTAGGGTATTGGGATCCAGGTCAGAGCACATGTGGTGGTGGAGATACACTATTTTGGAAGTTGTGTGGTTCACAAGGTGGTGAAATACAGAAGTGCACAGCGACGGCCAGTCCATAAGCGGCGCAGGACACAGGACTAATCTCTATGCGCCGGCCCCCAATATCCATGCTGGGCTCCAGGCGCACAGAGCTCTACAAGGTACTCTACAAGTACGTGATTAGAGCCGGAGGCTCTAATTGGCTTCAAAAAGGTGGGCTCGGAATGGAGAGCACTGAACCCCGAGCCCACCCACTTGTGACACTAGTGAATCAATATTCTCTATTGTCTTCCTGCTTTTTCTCCCGGCCAATCAGGATAGGAAGTGGGTGCTAAGACCGTATTGGCCGGAAGGAGAAGCGATCGGATTGGCCGGGAGGAGAAGCTGTACGTAACCTGGATGGGGTAAGTGCAGGGCTGGCGGGATGGCAGGCTGGCGGACTGGTGGGGGGGTGTAGTGGTTGTTTGCCCCCTCCAAAAAAATGGAGCACGGGCAACCGCCACTGGAAGAGCACCTATTAAGGATTTCTTTAAGAGAGTTTATGGACATTTTCTTGATTATTTAATCTTTGGTGTTGATTATGAGTTATAAAATGTGTTTGATGAGAAAGCCATGCACTATATTTAAGATATTTGACCCGCTGTTTCCAAAAATGCCACCAATTTTTTTTATGAAAGTGTGGAAGGTGATAACTGTCTTGTGAATAATGTCTTCAATATAGTAGATTTTTGAGTCACAGTGGATTTGAGTTTGGTTACACCATCATAGCAGCTAAAGAGGTTATTTTAATCACAGCTGGTCAAATATACCCAGGAACAGGTCTAACATACGAGGCATCAAAATGCGTGTGGCCTGGGATCAAAGTGCACACACTATATTACCAAAAGTATTGGGACACCTGCCTTTACACACACACATAAACTTTGATAGCATCCCAGTCTTAGTCTTTAGGGTTCAATATTGAGTTGGCCCACCATTTGCAGCTATAACAGTTTCAACTCTTCTGGGAAGGCTGTCCACAAGGTTTAGGAGTGTCTATGGGAATGTTTGACCATTCTTCCAGAAGTGAATTTGTGAGATCAGGCACTGATGTTGGATGAGAAGGCAAGGCTCGCAGTCTCTGCTCTTATTCATGGACCTTGCTTTGTGCACTGGTGCTCAGTCATGTTGGAACAGGAAGGGGCCATCCCCAAACTGTTCTCACAAAGTTGGGAGCATAAAATTGTCCAAAATGTCTTGGTAAGCTGACGCCTTAAGAGGTCCCTTCATTGGAACTAAGGGGCCGGGTCCAACCCCTGAAAAACAACATCACCCCATAATCCCCCCTCCACCAAATGATTTGGACCAGTGCACAAAGCAAGGTCCATGGATAAGTTTGTACGAGTTTGGGGTGGAGGAACTTGACTGGCCTCAACACAATAGAACACCTCTGAGATGAGCGGAGACTGCGAGCCAGACCTTTTTGTCCACATCAGTGCCTGACCTCACAAATGCGCTTCTGGAAGAATGGTCAAACATTCCAATGGACACACTCCTAAACCTTGTGGACAGCCTTCCCAGAAGAGTTGAACCTGTTATAGCTGCAAAGGGTGGGCCAACTCAATATTGAACCCTACGGACTAAGACTGGGATGCCATTAAAGTTCATGTGTGTGTAAAGGCAGGTGTCCCAATACTTTTGGTAATATAGTTGTAGCAGTACCCTTGAAGGAGCTGCTAATGAAATTTATATTTGTTACACGGCCTCCCTCTGAATATTCCTGCAGCCAGTCACTATGGATTTTCACTCTGTCAGGTGCACACACAATCCTGCTCGTTTCCAATGACCAGTCTAGGGGGAAGAATTTTCAATGCTTTATTGTTGAACTTGGATAGGAGAAGGATAGGTATGGGATACTCCAAGTTAACTGACTGTAACGGAGGACAAATTCTCCCTAGCTCCGTATAGCAGGCAGTCAGTGACATTACACAGCAGACTGACCTCAGTGAAACAAATCCATCTTTAAGCAACAAAGGACATGCCGGACTTTGTTTCTTCAAGACACTAGCCAATGTCTCCTTTCTAACTCAGTGTAGCAGACTACCAATGCACTTTATGGCAGGCTGACTTTAGCAGAATAGGTCCCTTGTTAAACAGTAAGGACAGAAGCTGGACTCTGTTCTTCAAGACACTCTCCATTGTCTCCTTTCTAGCTGGCACACCCAATTAAGCTGATATGAGAGCAGGGGAAAATTCTAGCACACAGTCTCAAGGATCCTCTCACAGATCTGTACTCACACCATGTCCCAGGATAGTCGGTAGCCCTCTCGCTGCCAACTTCCAAGCAACACTTTACCACTGCAATATCGGACCGAATCCAAGGACATCCTCCCTCTGTCAGCTTTGAAAGAACTCTGGGTTGCAACTTCAGCATCCGGATAGGCCTCGACCAGGCCTAGTAGCCGGCAGCCTCCTGGATAGGCCCTTGAGCCTAGCAGCCAGGAGCTAAATACACGCCTCCACTACTCAGGTATGGGGGGGCTGGGACTCTTAACCTTGAGCCCATGTGCTCCCTTTTATATGAAGGTGTTGACCCAAGATGCAGTGGGGGCCACTCCCCATTAGTTGGTCAGAACCACCTCCAAATACACCTGCTGTCACTGGCTGGGTTTTCCTCCCACTGTCCAATAGGGACACTACTGGACAGTGCAAAACCTTCCAGACCACATGAATCAGCACCAGAGCTCACTGAGCAGACCTTACTCAAATCAAGGCTCTCTGATAAGCAGATAGCATATACATTTGCCTATCTGCTCTCCTGTTAAGCAGAGAGAGTCAAAAACTATATACACTCACTAGTATCCAAACTAGGAGGGCGCTACATTGCGTAGCTTCTTACCAGTTTCCTTTGCTCTGAATGCTCTTCACCTCCTTTGGTGGGTCCTCTTGCGCTCTATACACATATTGATTACACAGGTTCCGGGGCTAATTTAATGCAGATAAGGCACTAAGTGAAGTTAAATACCACCTTAATCAGCCACAGAACCTGTGTAATCAATATGTGTTCGGTTTGGGTACAGTGTTGCACCACCATGCAATTATCAGTTAAAGCAACGCAGTGCCGAATCGCAAAGAGTGCTCTGGTCAGGGAGGGGGCAAATCCTTCTGGGGCTGAAGTGGTTAAAGAGATGAGGTGGCAACCCTACTTGGGCTGCCAAGGGCTAACCCATCCCACCAGGCTCCACCTATAAATAAATGTCACTTTTGGGTGTTCTAACCTGAAGCGCATAAATAAAAACAATCCCTGTAAAATATAAATTAATTTTGTATTTGCATAAATGATAATACCTATGACATTAATTCTCTGCTAGATTTCTTTAAATTGCACAATAGAAGCTCATTTGTTACAACATTCAAATGGCATGAAACAGATCCAACAGATTTTACAACAAGCTATCATCGAGACAAGCAGTCAGAAGAGGCAACTGAGATGCAATTAAACATAGGTACTTACCAATACAAAGCATCCCTTTTATGGTTAATTTAAAGCATTGTATGATTAAAACAAGCCCTCAGCTGCACAAACAGAGGCAGAGCAATGTTCCAGCTGCAATTAATTGTGCTGGCTAATGGCTGTGTAGAAGGGCTGTTTGCAAGGAGAACACACCCTTGAGTGCAAAGCTATCGAGCTTAATGGAAAAGTGACTGATTCGGACGTTCCGAGGTGGTAATTCCTTGGTGAATTTATTAGTTGGCTGTTAACAAATTACGGCTCCAGCCCAGCAATC
Source organism: Glandirana rugosa (assembly GCA_018402905.1). NCBI lineage: Eukaryota > Metazoa > Chordata > Amphibia > Anura > Ranidae > Glandirana > Glandirana rugosa. Next base: position 129,183 of record BLSH010376166.1, read on the forward strand.
AAAAGACAATTATAACTAACGAGCAAACAAACATATAAGTTTTGTCGGTACATGAAAAAGAGGGAGATATTGCCGCAGAGAGGTTATTTAGTGGTAAACACAATAGGCCTTATTTATGAAGGTTTTTTTGAGGCAAGAAACAACCCAGAAAACAACATCTTACTGAAATTAGGATGGTTGAGTAGCGCAAAAAAAGACAGACATTGGACTTGGTGTTAAAGTGAACCTGTGCATGTGTAACCATGTGCCCCCTCAGAGTGGCTGGTAGTAGTGGTTCACCTTATAGCTGCCCTCATTCACACCATATTTCCCACATCCGTAGACACTGACCAGGCCGGCTCTTGTTTTTGTTGTTTTATTTAGGGGAAATAACTTGGATGGGGATAAGGGATGACTGTGGGATGCCCAAAAAATGATTGTACACAAACTCCATATACAGTCCTGTAAATGCACACTTGCACTGCAGACTATCCTTCTGCAGACTGTTACTCCTGACTGTTTCCATACCTCCCAACAGTCCCAGATTGGACGGGACATTCCCGCATCTTGACCTTTGTCCCGCCATCCCGCTGTGTAGGAGGTATGTCCTGCATTGTTCTTTGCAGCCTCTGTTAGCTGTGTGCTTACAGCCAGGGCCGATCCTGGGCGAGTGTTTTGGGTGCACCGCACACAGGTGCCGCAGAGGTGAGGGTGCCGAAGTGCCAGCGTGCTCCTCTCCCTCCTCCTCTCCTTGTGTGTGGGCACACACGCCCCTCAGCTCGAGTGGGGTGTTTGGTGTCCCACGCAATGCAATGTTAGCACTGACAGTCGGCGTCTCTCCCCGCTGGCTGCCTTTCACACTGACACATGGCAGAGGAGACTGAAGTCGCAGCCTTTTCATCGGCTCCGATGACTTCCTCCACACAGACAACGGGAGGAGCCAGGAGGAGACGAGACACTGCTGTGCATCTGTGGCTCTGATCTGAGGTCTGTGAATATTGCACCCTGCTGTTACACTTGCGCTGGGAGGAGGGGGGGGAGTATAAACGGAAAAGAGGAGTACTTGACTTGCAGTGACCCCGATGTAACTGAAAGTTCAGAATACTTGCAGCAATTTGGGGGTGGCATGGAGAGAAGCCTGTAGCACTGTGTGCAATGTTACAGCTTATATCTGTATGTGACTTAACAAAAATGCAGCTTGCAGCTTATTGTGTCCAGTGTTCAGAAAAACATACTTCATCACTTTCGATATTCTAGCATGCAAAATGCACACAGACCAGAAGCAAAGTACAGTGCCTTGCGAAAGTATTCAGCCCCCTTGAACTTTGCGACCTTTTGCCACATTTCAGGCTTCAAACATAAAGATATAAAACTGTAATTTTTTTGTGAAGAATCAACAAGTGGGACACAATCATGAAGTGGAACGAAATTTATTGGATATTTCAAACTTTTTTAACAAATAAAAAACTGAAAAATTGGGCGTGCAAAATTATTCAGCCCCCTTAAGTTAATACTTTGTAGCGCCACCTTTTGCTGCGATTACAGCTGTAAGTTGCTTGGGGAAGTCTCTATCAGTTTTGCACATCGAGAGACTGAAATTTTTGCCCATTCCTCCTTGCAAAACAGCTCGAGCTCAGTGAGGTTGGATGGAGAGCGTTTGTGAACAGCAGTTTTCAGTTCTTTCCACAGATTCTCGATTGGATTCAGGTCTGGACTTTGACTTGGCCATTCTAACACCTGGATATGTTTATTTGTGAACCATTCCATTGTAGATTTTGCTTTATGTTTTGGATCATTGTCTTGTTGGAAGACAAATCTCCATCCCAGTCTCAGGTCTTTTGCAGACTCCATCAGGTTTCCTTCCAGAATGGTCCTGTATTTGGCTCCATCCATCTTCCCATCAATTTTAACCATCTTCCCTGTCCCTGCTGAAGAAAAGCAGGCCCAAACCATAATGCTGCCACCACCATGTTTCACAGTGGGGATGGTGTGTTCAGGGTGATGAGCTGTGTTGCTTTTAAGCCAAACATAACGTTTTGCATTGTTGCCAAAAAGTTAGATTTTGGTTTCATCTGACCAGAGCACCTTCTTCCACATGCTTGGTGTGTCTCCCAGGTGGCTTGTGGCAAACTTTAAACGACACTTTTTATGGATATCTTTAAGAAATGGCTTTCTTCTTGCCAC
>BLSH010376166.1:162756-179492 GCA_018402905.1 Glandirana rugosa
GACGGGGTGGACACAGTGACCGACGTATTGACGGGGGTGAACACAGTGACCAGTGACACAAGTGGGGGCAGTTATGCAGCCAGTGACACAGGCAGGGCAGTTTGCAGCCAGTGACACAGGTGGGGGCAGTTTGCAGCCAGTGACACAGGAGGGGCAGTTTGCAGCCAGTGACACAGGAGGGGGCAGTTTGCAGCCAGTGACACAGGAAGGGCAGTTTGCAGCCAGTGACACAGGTGGGGCAGTTTGCAGCCAGTGACACAGGAGGGGCAGTTTGCAGCCAGTGACACAGGAGGGGCAGTTTGCAGCCAGTGACACAGGCAGGGCAGTTTGCAGCCAGTGACACAGGTGGGGGCAGTTTGCAGCCAGTGACACAGGCGGGGTACATTGCAGAGTCCCCCCCCCGCACTTACCCCATCCAGCAGGCAGGACTGTTGCAGAGATTCGGCATGCGAGAGCGTGCTGGAGTCTGCAGAGTTCGGCGGCTGTCCCCCCCTCGTCGGTCCCGGGTGGTCATGGTCTCTGTGGGAGCGGAAGTCACTGTGACCCGCTCCCGGCAACGCATCCAATCACCCTGAGCAGAGGCTCAGGGCAGCCAATCAAGCTATGAGTGTGCACCTGCTCAGCGCACACTCATAGCTTTTAATGGCCAACCAATAGGCTCACTACTTGGCTGTCATGTGACAGCCAAGGAGCCGCAAAACAAAAAAAGAAAAAGAAAGTCAATGTACCAGCGCCACCTGCAGGTGGGCAGGGTTGACTTTTTTTTCTTCTTCTTTTCCCGGCGGGGAGGCGGCGCCCCAGCGCCTCTCACACACCAGCCGCCGCTGCTTGGTGTCATCAGACCACAGGACATGGTTCCAGTAATCCATGTCCTTAGTCTGCTTGACTTCAACAAACTGTATGCGGGCTTGCTTGTGTATCATCTTTACAAGAGGCTACCTTCTGGTACGACAGCTATGCAAACCAATTTGATGCAATGTGCAGCGTATGGTCTGAGCACTGACAGGCTGACCCCTTCAACCTCTGCAGCAATGCTGGCATCACTCATACGTCTATTTCCCAAAGACAACCTCTGGATATGACGCTGAGCACTTGCACTCAACTTCTTTGGTCGACCATGGCGAGGCCTGTTCTGAGTAGAACCTGGCCTGTTAAACCGCTGTATGGTCTTGGCCACCGTGCTGCAGCTCAGTTTCAGGGTCTTGGCAATCTTCTTATAGCCTAGGCCATCTTTATATAGAGCAACAATTCTTTTTTTTAGATCCTCAGAGAGTTCTTTGCTATGAGGGGCCGTGTTGAACTTCCAGTGACCAATATGAGAGAGTGAGAGCGATAACACCACATTTAACACACCTGCTCCCCGTTCACACCTGAGACCTTGTAATAGTAACGTGTCACATGAAACCAGGGAGGGAAAATGGCTAATTGCTCCCAATTTGGACATTTTCACTTAGGGGTGTACTCACTTTTGTTGCCGGCGGTTTAGACATTAATGGCTGTGTGTTGAGTTATTTTGAGGGGACAGAAAATTTACACTGTTATACAAGCTGTACACTCACTACTTTACATTGTAGCAAAGTGTCATTTCTTCAGTGTTGTCACATGAAAAGATAGAATAAAATATTTACAAAAATGTGAGGGGTGTACTTTCTTTTGTGAGATACTGTATATGGCGTTAAACTGGCAGTAATGCAATCAAATAGACAGTGTTCAACCGTCACTACACTGAACTGTCCCTAATCTAGCTATACACTAATGTAAAGATTACTGACACTGTCTCACTACACTGAAATTATCTGAGCTTCCCTACTCTACATATACACTAATGCAGGGTTTCTCAACCAGGGTTCCGTGGAACCTTAGGGTTCCTCCAGAGGTTGCTAGGGGTTCCTTGAGCAGTGGTCAATTTCTACCTCTCAGATAAATTCCCAATGATACCATTGATCTTTTTAGCTATCGGTAAGGGGGTAATACTTCCCAGTGACCACAAGTGTAAGGAGCATTCTTCCCATTGACCATCACACTAATGTATCATGAGTTGTAGATTTTTCATTTTTAGCAGGGGTTCCCTGAGACCGGAGAATTATTTCAAGGGTTCCTCTGTGTTGAAAAGGTTGAGAAAGGCTGCTCTAATGTATGTATGAATGGCACGGTCTCAATACACTATAGTGGAACTATCTGAGCTGTCCCTACCCTAGCTGCGCACTATGCAAAGCTGGATAATGGTCCTCCTCACTGCACTCACACTATCCCTAGACTGACACTAAACTAATATTCTACACTGACAATTGAAGCACAATAGCACACTAGCTAACTAATAGCACTCTCTGCAGCCAAAATCACACTGAAAATGGCTGCCATTGAAAGAATACTTTTATACTGTGGGGCGGTATTGAGCCATGATTGGATAAAGTCATGATGACAGTATCCAATCATGACTCTGTGCCCTGACTGGCTGAAGCTTTCACTGCTTCAGCCAATCAGGGATTGCAATGTATTGTTCAGTGCCGCATTACATTTTGGTCCGTTCAAATGTCAAATGTCCCGTTTGTTTGGTGAACAACCGACCAGCGAAGGATCGGCCCGAACTTATGCTCAGGCCGCACCATTCGCCCATCCCTAGTTATAATCTATTTTAGTCTATTTTTTTATTCTATTCCTTTCTATTCTTTTCTTTTATTTTCTATCCTATTTTGTTCTATTTTACTCTATTATATTCTATTCTTTTATTTTCTGTTATATTCTTTTCTATTGTATTCAATTTTTTTCTATTCTATTCCTTTATTTTCTATTCTATTTTATTCTCTTTGGAAATTGGATAACTATTTGAATCCGAAAGCTGTTCGAATTTGAAAATGATTCAAATTCGAAAACGATTTGAATTTGAAAATGATTTGAATTCAAAAACTTTTCAAATTCAAAAACTATTCAAAATTAAACTAATGAAACAAATCTAACTAAACAAATTTATGTAAATAACGACTTGAAACGAAACAAAATTAAACTATTTTTTTTGCTCTGCACTTGTCAAAAACTCCCCAGCATTGTTATTTGCAGCAATAACACCCATGATTTATTTTAGCTCTCACCTCTACACCGCTCTTCCACTGCCCTCCTATGCACCTTTGTCTGCAGTCTGCCTCTGCACTCATTGTCCACAGCTTCACTCTGCTCAACTTGTACACCATTTGCCTCTGCACCCTACCACCACAGCTCACCTCCTCCCCACATGCTTAATTTAAAGCTGGGGAAGCACTATACATTGTTACCGGGAATGCAGTACATTATTTATCCACAAGATGGCAGCATTCAGCACTTTCACTTCACCATGGTCCTAATACATGTATGCAGAGCCTTCTGGGAGTTGTAGGCTGGAAGCAGGACACAGTAAAACTGAAGTCAAACTACACAGCCCATAAGCTGGGCGGGATGATATAAAATAGGAAAAAAAAAAACAGCAAGACACAAGAGAAGTTGGAGAGAGATGTTACAGAGGGAAGGAGTGTGTGAGAGTTTGTGCCGAACCGTGCTGTTCTGGACCAGGCTGGGTTGTTCCAGAGTGTCCAGTATAGCTGAGGAAACTGAGAAGGAGGTTGTCAAGCTGAACACTGTGTGAGAAAGCAGTTCTGGGTAGAAGCCAGCATTCTCAACTAAAAGGGACCCCCCACCCCTGGATGACCGTCGATTTGCTTGAGTTGTCGCAAGAAGACTGGGTGAGAGGGTCGCTAACCCACGCATCATAGCTATCAGTTACATTCAGTCTATACTGTCAGTCAGGTTTGCTGAAACTACAACATTCTTCAACATTGGCCTTTAGCAGAGACAAACATATCTTCGCTCTATATTGCTATCAGCTGCCATTCCTTGTTTAGTATTGTGGCCACTGCCCGCAGTTTGCTGAATTGAGTCCGCCCCTTTGCTCAGCATCTATTACTGTAGCTGCATCTACTTCAGCCTAATCCATTTATAGACGTTGCTGTTCAAGCTCAAACTCGCCTGTTAAAGTGAACTGCAGCTACAATTCTACTATCTTACAGTGACTCTGGCCCACAACTTCATATCTTTAAGAAAACTATGCAAACATCTTTACCTCTTAAAGGGATCTACGCCAGTAGTTCTGATTTTTAAAGGGAATTGTTCTATTAGTTTAACATCGTAAAGGAACAGCATCTAAAATCGCACATCACTGTATGGGCCCCAACTTAGCCGGCAGAAGTCTCAACCATCAGACTGCTCTCATACTCTGAGTCTACTCATTTTATAATACTGATGTGCAGGAGGTCTAATAGATTTTCAGGCTTAAACCTAGACTCTCCTGACAGAGGGCCTACAAGTGAGCTAGCCTGTTATTTCCTTGCTATTCTTATACATTCCACTTGGGGAGTGATCTCCCAGCTACTGTAAGCTACTGTTTACTGTTCCATTACCTTACTTTTATATTTCTACCAATACAACCTGTTTATTTGATCACAGCTGGTGTGCATCCTTCTTCTGTGACTGCTGGGAGACTCTTCGGCCAAGCTATTCTTGTGGTATCAGCAGGGGTGAGGCTCCACTAAGAGCAAAGTAAGAACAGGGGACCCAAATCTATCAGTGGCTCCGTTTGGTTCACTACACTGGCTTCTGTACTCCACATCTACTGTATTCCTTAAATGGCATCAATTGCTCATCTCTGCACTCCTCCTTCACAGTTATCCCCTATCGCCAAGCACAGCTCCCCTCTGCACTTTTTGCTTAAAGCTTTCTTCTATAACTGTGTTTGCAGCCGTGCAACTGTTCATCCTGCACCCAGAAGCACTAGAGGATTTCTTCACCTTATTGGGTTGTAGCACTTTATCTTTATTTCATTTTTCAAAGCTTCCCTTGTGCGCTGCAGGCATTTGAACCCATCAATCACAGTTTGCCTCGGCAACCATTCTCCATAGTTCACCTCTATTCCCCCAATCCCCTCCAACCACCACAACACACACTAGGCAGAGCTTGCCTCTGCACCTCCACCGGCCATCCGACAACGTAGCTAGTAAGGAGACGGCGGCTTTATCACCAATACTTGCCTCTGCTCCAAGCACTTACCTGAGGCAAGAGGAATGCAGAGGAATGGGAGACTGATACTCCTGTCTTCCCTCTGCATTCTTCTTGTTGCCGTTTGTTTCAGGCAAGTGGTTGGAGCACAGGCAAGCACCGGTTATCAAGCAGCCATCTCTTTGGTAGCTATGTTGTTGGAGGGCTTTGGGGGAAGGGGGAGCACACTGTTTGACTTCATAGCTAAGCTTATAAATCATGTAGGAACATGGAACAAAGTACATCATGTACTTTGTCTCCTTGGGGACAGAATACTGAAAAAAAAAATAAGTGAAAGTTCTTCTTTAAAGTGGAGTTCCACCCAGAATTTTTTTTTACATCATTCAAGTCCTTTGCCTATATAGACTTACCTTTGAAGGAAAAAAAAAATTATACTCACCCTAAGTCCCTTGTTGCTAGGTGGTCTCTGTAATCTGCCCCTTTTAGGTCCGAGGCTCTTCTCCTCCCTTCCTGCTTCCCCTGGCCTCCTGTGCGATGTGACTCATCATTTCCCAGGAGTCAGTGGGCTTCCCTGTACTGTAAAATTGTGTTATTTCCAGACAGGAAATTACGTGATTTAAGGCGGATTGAGATCGAGGAGTGCATGATGCTTACCCACCATGCACTTCTTTCAGGAAGAGATGCCAGGAGACTACGGATGGGCTTCAGATGCCCTCACCTAAAATGGAAAAGTCCAGCAGTGAGAGAAACAAAATTGGGAGTAAAAGGTACATGGAATTACTAGGCGGTTTGAAAGTAAGGAAACAAAAGGTTACATCTATTTAGTATTAAAAGAGTCGATGCCAAAAAAAAATAAAAAATCTGGGTGGGATTCCACTTTAAGGCATGCAAAGTCCCTAATGTCCTTGTATTTATGGCAGTTATTTCATAACCATCTTTAAGATTAAAAAAAGCCTAATGATTCTGTAATGCTGAACCCTGGATCGCCCTGGCAGATGCTTTATAAGGTCTGTCTGATGATTACAACCCCTTTGCCAAATGTTCTAACATTCCTCTGCTTCTCTCCCAGAAGAATCAAAGGCTGCAGCCGCAATGCTGATTCATTTAAACACTTAAAAGCCTATTAAACAATATATTTTTCATAAACTAACTTGAAATACGCCTAAATGGAATGCTCCAGGACTATGCCTCTTAAATTATTTCAACAATAAAAAGTCTTCAGATGTTTACAATTTCACTTTTGCTATGATCCTGGGAGCAAAAAAAAAAAAACACTTTTTGTTTTCTGTACATCATTTTTGTTGCTATTTTGTTATTTTTTTCATTACATTGATGTTCTGTTTTACATTCTCTCTCAATGCTTTTATTATAGCATGTAATGAAGTAAGTCGGCTATACACCATTGTGCTTTCTTTTTCAGCTCTGACTCTAGAAATTTATGGACAAAAGTGTAATTAGGAAGTTTTGCACTTTGGTCGAAGTATTTATAGATATTTATGTAGTGCTACCCTTGCAGGAGCCACTTAGATTCAACAAGTTCATTCTCCCAACAGTGCAGAGGCAGCCAGGCACACAGCATCAATCCATTCACTCTGGCTCATTAAACAGTCTTGGGGTTTGTATTATTTATATATTTTATTGCTTTTAGGAACTGGGAAGGGGATGCGGGGTGACGTGGGATACTCCAAAAATGACTGAGCCTAATTATGCAGAGGACAACTCTCTCTCTCTCTCTCTCTCTCTCTCTCTCTCTATCTCTCAACAGTGAGATTGTAGGACAGGTATAATTAGAATGGAACAGTCTCTAGGTTCATTGCTGAGGACCATGAAGTAGCTTGAAGAACAGGTATAGCCAGACTGGAACAGTCTATAAGTTCATGGCTGGGGACCATGAAGTAGCTTGCAGAACAGGTATAGCTAGACTGGAACAGTCTATAGGTTTACAGCTGAGGACCATGAAGTAGCTTGCAGAACAGGTATAACTAGACTGGAACAGCCTATAGGGTCACAGCTGGGGACCATGAAGTAGCTTCCAGAACAGGTATAGCTAGACTGGAAGAGCCTATAGGGTCACAGCTGGGGACCATGAAGTAGCTTGCAGAACAGGTATAGCTAGACTGGAACAGTCTATAGGTTCACAGCTGGGGACCATGAAGTAGCTTGCAGAACAGGTATAACTAGACTGGAACAGCCTATAGGGTCACAGCTGGGGACCATGAAGTAGCTTGCAGAACAGGTAAAGCTAGACTGGAACAGGCTATAGGGTCACAGCAGGGGACCATTAAGTAGCTTGCAGAACAGGTATAGCTAGACTGGAACAGCCTATAGGGTCATAGCTGGGGACCATGAAGTAGCTTGCAAAACAGGTATAGCTAGACTGGAACAGTCTATAGCAGTGGTTCTCAACCTCAGTCCTCAATTACCCCCAACAGGCCATGTCCAGGGAATTTCTCTTAGATAAAATAGTTGTCCAAAATACCAAGCCATTGACTCTGATTTAAAGCATCTGTGCAAGATAAAGGAAAACCTGCAAACACGGCCTGTTGGGGGTACTTGAGGATTGTGGTTGAGAACCACTGGTCTATAGGACCATGAAGTAGCTTTAATGTGCAGCACAGAGGGGAGACTCTACTCACAGAATCCTGGACACAGGATTAGTCCATAGTTGAAGCCTCATTGAAAGTAATCCAGTATCCAGTCCCAGGGGTGCCAGGGGCAAGCGGCTCTCTTCCTCTCAGCTCATTGATCCATTGCCTCAGGAGAGAAAAAGACAATCTCCTCAGGACTTCAGACAATTAAACAGCATCCCAGCCATCATCTGGGCACACCTCCTCAGGGATTTGCTAGGCTCAATATTCAGGTCAGCAATTTCAATTTTCCATCTCTAAACTCCACAAACTTTTTCTGGAGGTCAGGTGGAAGCCATCAAACGGCTATGAAGCCCTGATCAGGCCAGACCAAACAATTACTGCTCCCCTAATTACAGCAAGAGCCAAAACTAGATTTACCTAGCAGCCTAACTAGGACGGTGCTACAGATAGATAGATAAGATTTGTTTTCATTGCAAATAAGTAGCTTCTTACAGCTGAAAAAACACAAACAATGCTCAACACTCAACTCCATACAGCATTAAAGACAGATAATAACCTACACTAAATTATCGAAAACGCTAACCTAATAGGTTGCTTATCCTTAACCACTTCAGATCCGCGCTATTGCCAAAGTATGGCTCCAGCGCGGATCTGAAATGCCGGGAGGACGTCCATGGACGTCCTCCACTGCGCACGCTCCAGGCGTGCCCCCTGGCGGCAGCGGCGCGCGCGCCGCACGCTGCACGGGCGTGCCCGTGGGTCGGGAGGACTCGATGTCCGCCCGAGACCCGCTGATCTCTTTTAGGAGCCTCAGAACGGGGAACCGCCATTGTAAACACGGCGGTTCCCCGTTCTGTGACAGGGGACATACCAGATCTACTGATCCCTGTCACTGGGATCAGTTAGATCTGTTATGTCCCGGCCAGCCCTGCCCCCCCACAGTTAGATCACAGCCAGGGAACATTTGTTAACCCCTTCACTGCCCCCTGCTGGTTAACCCCTTCACTGCCAATGACATTTATACAGTAATCAATGGACATTTAAATTTCTGATCGCTGAATAAATGTCATTGGTCCCACAAATGTGTAAAAAATGTCCGACATTTCCGCCCCAATATCGCAGTCCCGATAAAAATCGCAGATCGCCGCCATTACTAGTAAAAAAAAAAAATAATAAAAACGCCATAAATCAATTCCCAGTTTGTAGACGCGATAACTTTTGCGCAAACCAATCAATGTACGCCGATTGCGATTTTTTTTTTTTACCAAAAATATGTAGAACAATATATATCGGCCAAAACTGATGAATATTTTTTTTAATGGATTTGTACTTTAGCAAAAAGTAAAAAATATTGTTCTTTTTTTGCAAAATTGTCGCTCATTTTTTGTTTATATCGGCGATCAGAAATGACGCAGAGGGGATCAAATACCACCAAAAGAAAGCTCTATTTGTGATAAAAAACGGACGCAAATTTTATTTGGGTACAACGTCGCACGACCGCACAATTGTCATTCAAAATGCGACAGCGCTGAAAGCCAAAAATTGGTCTGGGCGGGAGGGGGGTTTAAGTGCCCGGTAAGGAAGGGGTTAAGCTAGTTTTGTATGGATAGCCCGAGGAAATATACCTCAAGAAACGTGAAAACCCCCTACGCAGTCGAAAAGAGGCACCATTTCAGTAGAGTTTTTCCTGAAATCTACAATTAGCTCTTTTGTTTTTCTCATATTCAAAATTAAATTCTTTGCTGCATACCACTAAACTATCTTGCCAACCTCCGCTCTGTAAGAAACTTCATCCCTTCCGTTAACACAGCCAGCTACTGTAGTATCATCAGCAAATGTAATGAGGCTGTTTGTACAATAATACAGAGTACAACTGTAAGTATAAAGAGCATAAAGAAGGGGCCTCAACACACAACCCTGCAAGGGTCCAATGTTTAACTGTCTCTTACAGGAGGAATATCGGCACATTTTAAGCACCTGAGATCTGTTTGCAAAAAAAATCCTTAATCCAAAGACAGATGGAAAGTGGCAGACTGGCAGATCCAGCTTCAATAATTTCTCCAACAATAAGAAGAGAACTGCCCACTTGCCAAATGTTTCATGCCATGCCCTATTTTTTCATTCCTTTCCACCATGCCTTGTGATTTCTGGATGGAGTCTGGACTGGATTAACCATTAGGCACTGTAGGCTTGTCTCGATGGGCCTCATAAACAAAAAAGGACGTTCTCCTGTTTAGTAGGTCCAACTCATCTTGGTAAATGTTTAATATAATTTACATTACTATAAACCTAAATCTAAGTCAAGAAATCTATTATCATCACGTAGGCACTACTACTAATTTTGCTGCCAGTGTCATCTCTTCATTTTAGGATCGATCTGATTAGATCCATAAACTGACTCCCTCCCCATCGCAACTTGTGCACCACCTACCTGGAATTACCGATTCATTTCAATGAAACTTGCCAAACTCAATGTGATAGTTTATTACACCCAGCCTCCCATCTCTATTGAAATGGTGTACAATAGCAGGAAGATTATAAAGAGAAAAGAAGGATATGTAAGACTTCAACTGGATTTTAACAGATTAATCTTAATGGTAACATTTCTAAAAAAATATAATGTTCTCATGGTAAGAGCTCTGTGTGTTAATTAGGATTATTTATATCTATTTATTACAAGCCTTCAATTCATTCGATTTTATAAGAAAAAGTACAAAAAGGTCATCTGTGGCAGCTGCAAAATCTCACTAATTGAGTGCATATGATAGGTGAACAGGTTTGAGATGTGCTAACAGATCTGTAAATTGATGAATACAGGTGAAACGTACTGGGCTGCCCTTTAAACCTCGGCATGAATGCCTGACACTCCAGAGCTGCGATATTCATGTTTTATGGAAGTTAAATGGATAGAGGTTTTCTCCAAGGTACAAAGATTCCAACAAGGGGTCTTAGAACTTTCTTGATTGGTTATAATAAAGATTTGGAAAATGTATACTTTAATCCTTGTAGTCTGACTTTATGCCTTACGTGCAAATTATTTTAAATAGCCAAATACTGCTTGAAAAATACAGTTTAGAAGCTGCAGTGAAATTCACGTAATGGATAAAAAAACTCTCATTAAAGCATATGTGAACCCTAAAATTATTATTTTTTTGTTCTCTTTTTTGGTGTGGAGAGCACCAGTCCATTCACACCAGATCCAATAACACAGTCTAGGTGATGTCTTTTTAAGATTGCTTGAAGAAACGTAACAGGAGAGGGGGTAGGGCATGGGATGCTCCAAAATAATTAGCACATAGCAATTGGAAAATCTCCTTTAGGCCACTTTCACACTGGGGCAGTGGGGCGGTATCGGTAAAGCGCCTCTAGTTTTGTTATAGCAGTGCTTTTTTTCCCGCTATTCGGGTGGCAGCGGAGCGCTTTTAACCCCCCACAAGGGGTTAAAAAAGGGGTTAAAAGTGCCAGCGTGCCGCTCTTCCAAGGCTGTGTATGGCTGCTTCGGAAGTGCTGGCCATTGATTTTAATGGCAGGGGCGGTGGAGCAGCGGTGTAGACACCGCTCACCGCACCATCCCAAAGATGCTGCTTGCAGGAATTTTTGTAACATCCTGCAAGCGCACTGTCCCAGTGTGAAAGCACTCAGGCTTTTACATTGAGGTGGATTGTGGGGTGTTTTTCAGGTGCTTTACAGGCGCTATTTTTAGCGCAAAAGTGCCTGAAAAATGTCCCAGTGTGAAAGTGGCCTAAGTATTTGTGAGGGTTGGACAGTTTATTGCCTCACAACTGGGGACCATGAGCCAAGTCTCTGAACAATCTTAGGCCTCACAGCGGAAGACCATAAGTCAAGTCTCTCTGGCCTCTGGTTACCCTACATCAATGCACAACTGCTAGCACCCAGTGCAATCTCCAGAACAATGCACAGTCACAGGGATCAGTTTATGGTCTTTACTTACAAGTCCCAAGGTCAACTGCCACCTCCCAGCTTCCTCTGCACATGATCCAGTGAGTGAAACAGTCCTTCTCCAGACCAGATCCTATGTGGTAAGGTCCTACAATCAGCTTCTAGCACAGTCCATCCAGGCCCTCAGCCCTGACCCGATTGAGGCCTCTAGGACAGTTACAACAATAGTGCCTCAGGCTATTTATCACCTTTCCAGCCCCCTTCTGGACACTTCTCTGCAGGGATTGGGTGGAACAAGAAAATACTCAAGTTGGTTTTTTGAATGTACTATCCTAATCTCATAGTTACATAGGTACACAGGTAAGGCCGAAAAAAGACAATAGTCCATCCAGTTCAGCCTGTGTAAGTGTATGTGTGTCAGTGTCTACAATTATTTCCTATATACCTCTATGTTGTGTTGTTAAAGATGTGCATTCAAGAGTCCTTTAAACATATCCATACCCCCCCCCCCCCTGCAGCCACCACCAATTTTGGGAGAGAGTTCCGCATCCTTATTGCCCTGATAGTGAATAACCCCTACGCAATTTAAGGTTAAACTGCCTCTCCTCCAGTCTCATTGTGTGGTACACTCCTTAGGACCGAATAGTTTTTTTCCTATGCTTGGATTCCCATTTAGGTATTTGTAAATCGCTATCATGTCCCCCCTCAAGCGTCGCATCTCTAGCGAGAATAGGTTTAGTGTTAGCAGTCGTTCCTCGTAGTTGAGGTCCTCCAGCCCCCTTATTAGCTTTGTTGCCCTTCTTTGGACTCTTTCCAGTCCCAGCACAACCCTTCTGAGGACTGGTGACCAGAACTGGACAGAATGCTCCAGATGTGGCCTAACCAGAGTTGTATAAGCTTTTTCTAGAGCCAGGGAGAAGCAATCAAATTTCCAGCCTGTGAAACCATGGACAGGCCAGAACAAATAATTACTGTTACCTTGATTATAGAAGAAGTAAAAAACTAGATTTACTTGGTATCCTATGCTAGGAGAGTGCTATCTGTATGTTTAATATACCATTAAAAGTGTTGTATCGCTTTCCTAAGTGCAAAATGATACAACAGGAACCGAAGGGAAAAGTCCCCAATAGGCAAAAAAAAAATAAAATAAAATAAAACGAGAGAAGATTCTCTACCCTTAAATGTAATAAAAGGCTTTAGATATACTTTAACCAATTATAGAAAAATCCAAAGCATACTTACCATACATATATACTGTATGGAATACTTGGTGTATAGCCCCATACTCCTGTGCAACTATCCGTGTTGAATTGAATCACCAGCAATCGTTTTATGCATATATTGGGAAGGAGCCCAGTACCCTTTTCTAGAACAGAAAGGTTACTCGTCTGAGGCATTTCATCTTTTGCTCAATATGCAGATGGTGGTGGGATCAGAATTTTCTGTGCACTACTGGAATCAATGCCCTATGTCATCTATTCACCCTCCTGCAGGAACTTTGCTGTGTCATGCAATGTTCTTTAATCTTCCTCCTCTTCTAAATGCAGCAGCAGGGGGCGGTATTCAGTTCTCCAATGAGCAACACTGTGAAGCCAAACTGTGAGCCCAAATGGTGGCATAGCACCAGGAGGTATGCCCATGACAGCCTGAATTCACAGAAAGGGGGTTGAATGATGTTGTCCATCATTTAACCAAGAAGAGGACCAGTGGCCGGCATCAGAGCAGAAGACAAGGAGAGCAATGCAAGGAGAACAGCATTTTTAATGAGAAATGTATTTTTAAGCAGAATAAAAGGCAGAATTGCAATCTGTATAAATCACACCATAGGCTTTATTCCATGTAGCTGCCTTCTAAACACAAGCCCCCGCCTTTAGCCACGCCCCGCTGACACGTTTCACTCCGATTGGCCTTACTTGTAGAGGGTACCTGATGCAGCAAAAGACCCCTGGAGCAATATTACAGGACTTGGAGCAATGCAGTTTTTTTTGGTTAATTAATTTTTAAGTTTCAAACTGGAATTCTACTTAACATTGAATTGCATTACTCTGGATGGTTACTTTAAATAAACGGTCTATTTTAGATGAACCAACTACACACACAACCAGACAAAAAAGTGTGTCTGAAATTGCACGCTTTGTAAAGACATTTTGCCTTCTTTTACAGAAAGGTGGAAATAATTTGTACAAATCTAGTTTTCGGAGTTAGAATTTAAAGAAAAAGACTAAAATAGATTGTGCAGACAACCCCAAAAAAAAAATCATAAGAGATGTACATTCAAATCGTTAAAGTCTAGAAAGGCCATGTAAAAACTGAACGCTATCTGCAAACGAATAATGAACTGTAAAACTTCTAATAATGAATGTAAACTTATTAACATATTTTCCATAGCGGCATTGTGTCATATTATCTCATCATTAATTCACCAAACTAAAAGAAGAATTCAAAACTATTAAGTACATTTTTTATCTATTAATCTTTCATTTAGTTAACAGCTTGTGTCTCTGTTCCTCAAGTTTCTATAGATTTTATTCTGCTTTTCTGTGATTTGGTATTCAGCCAGATCTTCGGAACGGGTTTCGGAACTTGGCAGCATTCTAATGCTATGGATTTGCTGTATCTCTAATTGCTTGCTCAGTTGTTTTGGAATATGGCATGAATAGCAATCAGCAGAAGGTATCACACACTGAAAATATTACAGCAGGCGCAGGAATCTGAAGACCCTCAACCACTGAAGATCTACAAGCCCTTGTAGCGTTTTGCTTGCCATTTTGGTTTTCTATTTGGGTTTGTCAACTGTAATACATTATTTTTTTTAGATCACTAACTTGTTCCCTAGTGTTGACTGAGCAAGTTGACAGGTGTAGAATAGATAACCTCCAGCATTGACCAAAGCTTGCTAGATCCTCACCTCCAACCCCAAAATATACAATAAAGGACACAACAAGGTTTGGAGTAAAAATGGCCATCGCAGTCTTTAACAAAATAAATAACTTCAAATTAAATATCATAACAGTCCTTAGAATAGAAACTGAGAAATGAAGCTTGGTGGTCTTTGAGGGCAACAAATTACAACCTATTTGCTGCGAAAACCTTTGCTCGGAGACAATCCTCATTGACCGCAGCAGTGTTGCCAACCGTCAGTATTTTTACTGACAGACAGGAAAAAATATTCACTTTTTCACCTGCCAGCAAATGCCAGTAAGAGGAAAAGGTTGTCAGTAAAAAAATATGGCTCTGACGCTGGCCTCAGCCGAGATTATCCAAGTGCCTGCTACAGTGTGTTGGGCAGCGCCATCAGAAGTCGGGTGGAGGCAGTGCCTGAGTGTGTTGTGTGATGTCATGGTGCAAGGGAGCCGAGTGTGCAGGTCTAAGGGATGGGAGCAAAGTAAGCCGGGAGCAAGACTGTCAGTGTTGTTTGGACTGGAGTGGACTGAAGGGATCACCAGGCCACGGAGAGAGACTGTCGCTGTGACTCAGGATGGGAGGTGTCGTGTCATTGATCTGTGCTGCTGCACACTGCTGTTAGTGTCACTGTGAGAGTCAATTACGTGTGCCGCCCATTCTATTTTCCTGTCCCTGAGCTACTGACTTACTATATCGCAAATAAAATAAGAAATATGTGCTTTGCCCCAATATCAACCTTAAATCAATTGCTAATTGCATATTGTACTTGTTTGTAGCCTAAATTATGACATTTGCACTTAAAACTGTAATTTTGTAACTTTTGTAAATGGCAGTAAAAACTTGGCAGTGCCAGTAAATTTTGGGTGTTGTGTCAGTAAATTTCAATCTGGTAGGTTGGCAACACTGATCCCCAGTGACCTCCATTTACATATTCTGAGTTAACCCCTCATTAACAGGAATGTATTTGAGATATTTTTTCCAGAATTTTTTCCTCCTCCAAAGATCCACCACTGCCAGGCTGCCATGACAACCACATAGCAAGAACACATCAACGGTGGGGAGGGCAAGGTAGGAAGTTTCTTCTCTTCTGTGCTGCAGAGGACTGGACCCTTGCAGCTCACCACACCCTCCTAAATTTCCTGGGACCCCTCCCAGATACAGACCATTACCAATAAGGTAAGGCCACTCACTAAAACAAACTAACTTTTAGCCCCTTCCCTACAGTTCCTACCTGTACTGTGCAAACGCTTTAGGCAGGTGTGAAGAAATGCTGTAAAGTAAGAATGCTTTCAAAAATATACACTGAATTTGAATGGTTTATTTTTAGCAATTTACAAAAAGCAAAGTGAGCCAACGGAGGAAAAGTGGAAATCAGGGGTCTCCAAACTTTCTAAACAAAGGGCCAGTTTTCTGTCCTTCAGACTTCAGGGGGGTCGGGCTGGGAATGTCCTGGCATAAGTGAAAGTAAAAAATGCCCCATCTTTGGTGTCAGTGAGAGGAACTGTGCCCCATAGCTGGTGTCATTGGGAGGAATTGCGCCCCATCGTTGGAGTCAATGGGAGGAATTGGGCACCTTCATTGGTGTCAGTGGATAAAATAGTGCCCCTAGGGCAGGATAAAAGCAAGCACAGGGGCACATCATCACACAAGCGCATCTGGACCCAGGCCACAGTTTGGAGCTAACTGATCTAAATCAAATCAATATTTGGTGTGATCACCCTTTGGCTTCAAACCAGCATCAGTTATTACACTTGCACACTTTGTACACTTGCACAAAGTCAGGGATTTTGTAGGATTAGAGTCAGGTGTATTAGTAACCAATTATAGTAATCAGGTGCTAACGATCATCAATTTCATATGTAGATTGAAACACATTAATGAACTGAAACAGAAAAAGTTGTGTAGGAGGCTTAAAACTGCATGAGGAACAGCCAAAATCTGCTACTAAGGTGAGGTTGTGGAAAACAGTCTCATTTCACAGGTCATACACTATGGCAAGACTGGGCACAGAAACAAGATACAAGATAGTATCAAAGCAGACTGGAGTTTCAAGATGTGCTGCTTAAGCTCTTTTTGAAGAAGCACAAAGAAACAGGCAATCTTGGAGACCGTAGATGCAGTGGTCGGCAGGGCCGTCTTTCTGAGCGGGCACACCTGGGCACAGCCCAGGGGCCCCAAGTGCTCATGGGGCCCCATCAGAGTCAGCAGCTTCCCGGAGGGCGGCGGCTGTGAGATGAGAAGAGCCGCTCTGTCCTGTGAATGAAACTCAGAGGAGGTCGGCGGCGGGAGGCCCTTCGACGACTGAGACTACCCCGGGGT
>BLSH010376166.1:222189-232689 GCA_018402905.1 Glandirana rugosa
AAGGTCTTCGGCTGTATAACGTCCCCTATCCCTCACCCCCTGCTCAAGCGCCTGGGGTGGAGCAACTGTCCCGACCATGCAGTGGGCCTGGGAAAGGCCATCGGCATTATTTTGAAGCTTTCCAGCCCAGTGTTCCACTGAGAATTTAAACGGCTGTTGGGCCAGGAACCACCTAGTCACCCGGCTAATTTTCTCCGGTTGTCACACATCCATTTAAGGGGGGCATGGTCGGTGACTAGCCTGAATGACCTTCCCAGCAGGTAGTATTTTAGGGCCTCTAAGGCCCACTTGATAGCCAGGCACTCCTTCTCCACAATGGCATAATTCCTTCCATCCCTATTAAGCTTCCTGCTTCAGTAGACAACCGGGTGCCGCTCACCGTCTCTGATCTGGGACAGAACAGCACCTAGTCCCACCTCAGAGGCGTTGGTTTGAACAACAAACTCCTTTGTGAAGTCTGGGGTCACGAGCACTGGCTGTACACAAAGGGCTTGCTTCAACTTCTGGAATGCCTTTTCGGCTTCAGGATTCCACTTAACCATTCCCGACCCTCTACCCTTCGCCAGATTGGTCAGAGGGACAGCAATGGGGGCAAAGTTGGGGATGAAGCGTTGGTAATGCCCTGTAATCCCCAGGAAGGCATGAACCTGTTTTTTGTTGGCCTCGATCTTATTGGTCTGGGGCTTGATCAGACCCCGACCAATAACATACCCAAGGTATTTGGCCTCCTCCAGGCCTTTGGCACATTTTTTTGGGTTGGCAGTTAAACCTGCTACCCTCAGCAAATCTACCACTGCCTGCACCTGGGGCAGATGTGATTCCCAATCTGGGTGTTACGTACCTGGAGGGTGAGCCAGAAGGTAGAGGGAGACCTCTCCTACAACTCCGGCTTGTAAAAGCGGGCTGTTGGGAGTGATACAGTGGCCATGGAAGCACGGCAGGGTGAGAGTGCCTGATCAGTCCTGGAGACAGTAGAGCTGGATGCTGATGCAGACTGGCTGGACAGCAGAGCAGAATGCTGATGCAGACTGGCTGGACAGCAGAGCAGGATGCTGATGCAGGCTGGCCGGACAGCAGAGCAGGTTGCTGATGCAGACTGGCTGGACAGCAGAGCAGGTTGCTGATGGAGACTGGCTGGACAGCAGACCAGGGTCGGGCAGGCTGGGTCGGCAACAATCAGACAACAGCAGACAGAGGGAGCAGGCAAAGACAGGTCACAAGTAGTGCTGATGCAGACTGGCTGGACAGCAGAGCAGGGTGCTGATGCAGACTGGCTGGACAGCAGAACAGGGTGCTGATGCAGACTGGCTGGACAGCAGAGCAGGGTGCTGATGCAGACTGGTTGGACAGCAGTGCAGGTTGCTGATGCAGACTGGCTGGACAGCAGAGCAGGATGCTGATGCAGACTGGCTGGACAGCAGAGCAGGTTGCTGATGGAGACTGGCTGGACAGCAGACTAAGGTCGGGCAGGCTGGGTCGGCAACAATCGGACAACAGCAGACAGAGGGAGCAGGCAAAGACAGGTCACAAGTAGTGTTTATTATGAAATGAGGGTAACGGCGCCCTATGAACCTTAAACCAAAATATAGTGCAAATAAATATATCGAAAAAAACAAAACAACAACAATAGGGTCGCTGCCCCTTTGAACCCTAAGGTAACAGTGAGCTAAATAGTGAAAGTCAGGCGCAGACCCAATATAAAATGCAATATTCACAAATACAGTCCAATAAAGTCCTTATAGCAACAACGGTTCATGCAGAGAAATCCCACAACCAGTGCACAACAGAATTCTTCTAAACTCTTCTTTGTGATATTTTCACCAATGTGCGGTTTTGGAATAGGTGGCAACTCACCAGATGTTTTGACCCCCTTTTTACAGGGAAGGTCAAAATACGCCTCTGGAACTACTGTTCCTTTTATGGGAGGTGGATTGTCTCTCTTCACTCTCTAGGTTACCCTCTGGGTCCGCTAAATGAGGAAAAATTACTCCACCAGGGACACAGATGAAAAAACCATTGTGTAGTATTCATTTTTCTGCCGCGGGTTGACGAACTTGTGGGCAGGTTGGGAGGTGGGACTCCTCTAGCACGTCTAACTCCAACATGGTTTTGGTTTTTATGTCTCTAGCCATCGCCACTCGCCTAGCCTCAGGTATTCGGTAGGGTTGTACATTTACACGGACCCCATTTACACGGACCCCTGGTTCCGTGATTATGTCATATTGTAGTACGGTGGTCAGTCCCTGAAGGGTAGAGAAAAAGTCTCTATTTTTACTGACAAATTCCTTAACGTCATTTTGTTGCGTCAGTGACAAGGACTCGGCTATGGGGACATCTGGGGTCAGGGGTAACCTGTCCTTTTGGGGAATGGGCACTGCCAATAAACTCTCCCTCTTCTTCCACGGTTTTAGGAGATTAACATGGTAAATCTGCTCCAGTTTCCTTTTCCCAGGCTGGTAAACTTTGTAGTTTACTTCCCCTACTCTTACCCTAATCTCAAAGGGACCCTGCCACTTTGCCTGGAATTTACTTTCAACCGTGGGGACTAGCACCAGCACTCTGTCTCCGGGGTTGAAAGTTGGGGTTTTGGCACCCCGATTGTAAACCCTACTCTGGGCTTCCTGGGCTTGCTCCATATGCTCTCGTACAAGAGGCAGGACAGCTGCGATTCCATCCTGCATCAAGGAGACGTGCTCTATGATGCTTCTCTATGGGATGGCCTCTCCTTCCCTTTGCAATATCCAGCAGCCCCCTGGGATGTCTACCAAGAGTTCAAAGGGGGAATACCCCGTAGATGCCTGCAGAACCTTGCGTATGGCAAACATGTGGTACGGTAGCAAAAAATCGCAATTTCGCCTATCTTTATTCGCCACCTTTTTTTAGCATACTCTTGAGGGTCTTGTTAAACCTTTCCACCAGAACGTCAGTTTGGGGGTGGTAAAGAGAGGTACAGAGATGGGAGATGTTGTACAACTTGCACAATTCTCTGGTCACTCTAGACATGAATGGGGTTCCCTGATCCGTGAAGAGTTCTTTAGGGATCCCCACCCGATTAAACACCTGGACCAGCTCCTTGGCGATAGTCTTAGCGGAAGTATTCTGCAAGGGTATGGTCTCAGGATAGCGGGTCACATAGTCCAGGATCACCAGATTTTACTACTGGTCCCACGAGATCCATGCCAATTTGTTCAAATGGCACTTCAGTTATGGGAAGTGGGACAAGGGGTCTAAAAAACAGGGTGACGGGGCTGTCTTTTGACACTCAGGGCATGATTCACAGTATTCTTTGACGTCTGCATACAACCCAGGGCAGAATAATCTCTGGGTTATTCTCTCCCTGGTTTTCTCCAAACCCAGATGTCCCCCATTACATACGCATGGGCCAGATCTAGCACCATTCTGCAGAAGGGGTTGGGAACCATTAGCTGTTCCACTGTCCTCCCCGTGTTTCACCACCTGATACAACAAAGTATTTTTAAGTGCCATGTAGGGACACCCCCCAATTAGGGACCACAGGTTCCCCATCCATCCACATTTTCTCTGGCTCTAAGGAGAGTGACATCCCGTAGTTGTACTGTACAGAAGTCCTCTCTGCGGACCTCTAAGTCAGGTACTACATTCGGTTCACTCTCACTGTCATGGTCAGAGAGATTTTCTGGGTCATTTGCACCCCGCTGTGAGCTATCTTCCAGCTCCCCAGCCAGTACAGGAAAAGGAAGAGGGTCTCCTCCCTCCTTGGTCCTGCCACCAGCCTCCCCTTCCATTTGGCAAAATGGGTCTGGCGAGAGGTCCCGTGTTTCCGCAGCAGGGGGAGCTCTATCCTCCAGACTCCCTGTGCCTTCCCATAACCTCCAAAAATGGGGGAAATCCCTGCCTACTATGACGTCATAAAGTAGTGAAGGTACCACCCCCACTGAATGAGTCACACTATCGCAAGGGGTGTCAATCTCCACCACCGCCGTCTGGTAGTCACGAGTGTCTCCATGGATGCAAATGACTCCGACAGGGCTAGGGTGTAACATTGCAGGGTTTGCACAATTGCTTTTTACCAATGTTACCACACGACCACTACCGAGTCAAGCAGTGCAGTGACTGCTCTCCCATCAACAAAAATCACACACGTCTGCTTCTCCATGCGCCATGAACATGATGCTGTATATGCAACCTGTGCAAAAAGAGAAAGCCGTCCACTCACATACTGTAAGTATAATCACATTGCATGGTTTCATCATTCAGGGGGCAACTGGCAGCAATATGACCCAATGCATGGAATTGGTAGCACTGTATGTGTTCTATACCCAGTCCTCTCAAAGGTCCCCAAGACCTTCCTGGCTTCTTTGGCCAGTCTCGGGGTCTAGAGCCCCCAGTCTCTTTAGCCGTATCAGTCCTATCAAATTTCACCATGCCACTGAACCCTGGAACAGTCTTACTGGGTCCGCCAAGTGATCTTTCAACTCTAGACACATTGGAGTGGGGCGCAGATGAGCGCCACAAGTCCTCAGCAGCCATATATCTCTCGACGAGGTCCACCAGTTGGCTTGCAGTTTTGGGGTCCCCATGGCTGACCCATTTCCTCAAAGCAGCAGGGAGCGCCCATAGATAGCAGTCCACGACCACACGCTCCCCAATCTGGGGACCTGGCAAAGTCTCTGGCTGTAGCCATTTCCTGGCAAGGTGAACAATGTCGAACATCTGCAAACGGGGTGGCTTGTCAGTGCGGTAGGTCCACTGATGCACGCGTTGGGCCCGGACTGCCACGGTGAACCCCAGGCATGCAAATATCTCTGCCTTTAGAGTCTTGTAGACCTGGGCCTTATCTGTTTCCAGATCGAATTAGGCTTTTTGGGGTTCACCTGTCAAGAATGTCCCGCCCACTGTTCTTTTGGCCATCCTTCACGAAGAGTGACTCTTTGAAATGTCGTGAGGTACGCCTCCACGTCATCCGCAGGTGTCATCTTTTGCATATGGTCAGAAGCATGTACCAACTTTGGTTCCAATGTCACGGCAGGTGTGAGCCTCTTCTTTAACTCCAACAGGGCCTCCGCCAACTGTCGGTTCGTCTCCTGTTGTGCTGCGATAGCCTGACAACTTTCCTCCCGCTGAGCTGTAGCGGCCTCTGCGACCCAGAGGTTGGTTTCCTGCTGAGCTGCAATGTCCTGCCGAGTTGCCTCCTGCTGAGTCGCCTGTTGTGCTGCAGCAGCCTCTGCACTCCGGAGGTTGGTTTCCTGCAGAGCTGCGTGTTGTGCTGCAATAGCCTGGCGACTCTCCTCTCGCGTAACTGCAGCGGCCTCTGCGACCTGTCGGTTGGTTTCCCGCTGGGCTGCATTGGCTTGCAGCAGGGCCTTCAACATTTTCTCCACCTTTGAAATTTGTCCGCATTCTCCACCACGTATGGGAGATTAATCGTGGGGATCACTTTTAAGAGAAAAAGATTCAGCATGGAGGTCAGTTTCTTTATAATCTGGCGGCTTGCCAGGTTTATTATCACAGGTTTGCAAGGTCAAAACACATAAGAAAAAAAAACAGAAAACAAAACCTTGCTGTCCGGCACTAAACTAAACTATCATGTTCCTCTCTATACAGTGTGGGGCTGTCCCCGACACCCACAAAACATAAGTACAGTGCAAACCTTTGTCTTTGAGTCCAAATTAGCACACAGAGCTCACTCAGCTTTTTCCCTCTGAGATCCAGGATAGAGCTCTCCTATGCTCTCTTCCTGGTCATTAAATGCAGGTGAAGAGGGGTTTGAGTAAACCAGAAAGTCTGGGCCGGAACCAGCTCTGCCACAGTGGCTGACAAAACTTGGTTTGGACTCTCACTAGTCGCCTCAACGTGATTGCATGCGAGGCGACAAGTATCA
Source organism: Glandirana rugosa (assembly GCA_018402905.1). Lineage (NCBI taxonomy): Eukaryota > Metazoa > Chordata > Amphibia > Anura > Ranidae > Glandirana > Glandirana rugosa. The sequence goes on from BLSH010376166.1 coordinate 228,050, forward strand.
CCCATCCATTATGGCGCCTCGCATAACGTCACTATATATATATTAATACACTGTCCGAAGTGGATTATATACTGTACATCATCGAATGCACTGTCTATATAGTCTACACTGAATGCAGGATATATTATATATATATAAAAAAATATATATATATATACTAGGCTGTATATATATAATTTGATACACCGCATGAAGTGTATTATATATGGTACACTGCCGAATGCACTGTATATATAGTCTACACTGAATGCAGCGTATATATGTATATAAATATATATATATGCTAGGCTGTATATATATATATATATATATATATATATATATATATATATAAATAATATATATATATATATATATATATAAATACACTACCTGTACTGAATGTACAGTGGGGCAAAAAAGTATTTAGTAAGCCACCAATTGTGCAAGTTCTCCCACTTAAAAAGATGAGAGAGGTCTGTAATTTTCATCATAGAATAAATTCTTTAAAAATCAGACAATGTGATTTCTGGATTTTTTTTCTCATTCTGTCTCTCATAGTTGAAGTTTACCTATGATGAAAATTACAGGCCTCTCTCATCTTTTTAAGTGGGAGAACTTGCACAATTGGTGGCTGACTAAATACTTTTTTGCCCCACTGTATATACAGTATCTCACAAAAGTGAGTACACCCCTCACATTTTTGTTAAATTTTTATTATATCTTTTCATGTGACAACACTGAAGAAATTACACTTTGCTACAATGTAAAGTAGTGAGTGCACAGCTTGTCTAACAGTGTAAATTTGCTGTCCCCTCAAAATAACTCAACACACAGCCATTAATGTCTAAACCGCTGGCAACAAAAGTGAGTACATACCTAAGTGAAAATGTCCAAATTGGGGCCCAATTAGCCATTTTCCTTCCCCAGTGTCATGTGGCTCGTTAGTGTTACAAGGTCTCAGGTGTGAATGCGGAGCAGGTGTGTTAAATTTGGTGTTATCTCATACTGATCACTGGAAGTTCAACATGGCACCTCATGGCAAAGAACTCTCTGAGGATCTGAAAAAAAGAATTGTTGCTCTACATAAAGATGGCCTAGGCTATAAGAAGAGTGCCAAAACCCTGAAACCCAGCTGCAGCACGGTGGCCAAAACCATACAGTGGTTTAAGAGCACATGTTCCACTCAGAACAGGCCTCAACCAAAGAAGTTGAGTGCACAAGCTCAGCGTCATATCCAGATGTTGTCTTTGGGAAATAGACATATGATAGCGGCCAGCATTGCTGCAGAGGTTGAAGGGTGGTTGGTCAGCCTGTCAGTGCTCAGACCATACGGCGCACACTGCATCAAATTGGTCTGTCGCCCCAGAAGGAAGCCTCTTCTAAAGATGATGCACAAGAAAGCCCGCAAACAGTCTGCTGAAGACAAGCAGACTAAGGACATGGATTACTGGAACCATGTCCTGTGGTCTGATGAGACCAAGATAAACTTATTTGGTTCAGATGGTGTCAAGCGTGTGTGGTGGCAACCAGGGGAGGAGTACAAAGACAAGTTTATCTTGTCTACAGTCAAGCATGGTGGTGGGAGTGTCATGGTCTGGGGCTGCATGAGTGCTGCCGGCACTGGAGAGCTACAGTTCATTGAGGGAACCATGAATGCCAACATGTACTGTGATATACTGAAGCAGAGCATGATCCCCTACCTTCGGAGACTTGGCTGCAGGGCAGTATTCCAACATGATAATGACCCAAAAACACACCTCCAAGATGACCACTGCCTGGCTAAAGAAGCTGAGGGTAAAGGTGATGGACTGGCCAATCATGTCTCCAGACCTAAACCCTATTTAGCATCTGTGGGGCTTCTTTAAATGGAAGGTGGAGGAGCGCAAGGTCTCTAACATTCATCAGCTTTGTGATGTCGTCATGGAGGAGGGGAAGAGGACTCCAGTGGCAACCTGTGAAGCTCTGGTGACTCCCATGCCCAAGAGGGTTAAGGCAGTGTTGGAAAATAATGGTGGCCACACAAAATAATGACACTTTGGGCCCAATTTGGGCATTTAGGGGTATACTCACTTTTGTTGCCAGCGGTTTAGACATTAATGGCTGTGTGTTGAATTATTTTGAGGGGACAGCAAATTTACGCTGTACACTCACTACTTTACATTGTAGCAAAGTGTCATTTCTTCAGTGTTGTCACATGAAAAGATAGAATAAAATATTTACAAAAAGGTGAGGGGTGTACTCATTTTTGTGAGGTACTGTATATTCTACACTGCCTACACTGTAATATATACTACACTAATATATATTCTACACAAAAAACGAGATATTTGGGGGGAACACCCTGCCAAACGCATGGTGCTGCTTGTAACGACCAACAAACAAAAAACTAAATATCCTGTCCTCTGGTCTCCCATAAAGAGAGGCGTTGGCTTCCATGGTTTAAGAGATAGGAGCATTCACTCTAAAGTCAGTGTAGGTTCCCACTGGTAAAGCAGGGTACTTTGCAGCAGTCAGTGGGCTTAAGCACTTCATGGCCATTCAGTGTGACCAAACCCCCGTATTTTTGCATTTTTTGCTATATACGTTTAGATGCTTTTAAACAGCCTGACAGGAGTATGTATCATGTGTGCGCTGTAATATTTAGTTTTTTGTTTGTTGGTCGTTACAAGCAGCACCATATATTCTACACTGCCTGCACTCTGTTTATTGTGGGAGATTAGCTCGTGGGGATCAACTTTCCTGAGGAAAATAGTCAGCATGCAGGCAACTCTCTTTAAAATCTGGCATCTTGCCAGGTTTATTGGTAAATGATTTGCAGGTTAAAAAACAAAACAAAACTGAAAAAAAAATCCTTGCTGTCTGGCACTTAACTAAACAGTATAGTTTCCTCACTATACAGTGTGGGGCTGGCCCCCAACACCCACAAAACATAAGCCAAAATGCAAACCTTGTCTTTTAAAGTCCAAAGAGACACAAAGCTCCCTCAGATCCCTCTCTGACCTACTGTTTTCTTGGTGACTATGGTCCCAGCTGCCTACAGATCATTGACAAGATTCTCCCTTGTAGTCCTGGGCTCATTTCTCACCGTTCTCATCATCTTTGAAACTCCACGAGGTGAGAGCTTGCATGGAGCTCCAGACAGAGGGAGATTGACAGTTATTTTGTGTTTTTTCCATTTAATCGCACCAACTGTTGTCACCCTCTCACCAAGCTGCTTGGCGATGGTCTTGTAGCCCATTCCTGCCTTGTGTAGGTCTACAATCTTGTCCCTGCCCTCCTTGGACAGCTCTTTGGATTTGGCCATAGTAGAGAGATTTAAAGCCGATTGATTGCTTCAGTGGACAGGTGTCTTTTATACAGGCAACAAGCTGAGATTAGGAGCACTCCTTTTAAGAGAGTCCTCCTAATCTCAGCTGATTGATAGGGGACCAAATACTTATTTCACTCATTAAAATGCAAATCAATTTATAACTTTTTTGAAATGCATTTTTCTGGATATTTTTGTTGTTATTCTGTCTCTCACTGTTAAAATGAACTGACCATTAAAATTATAGACTGAGCTTTTCTTTGTCAGTGGGCAAATGTACAAAAACAGCAGGGGATCAAATACTTTTTTTTCTCACTGTATAGTCCAACTCCAAGAATTGAAAAAAAATCCATCCTTCTAGTAGGGGGGCTACACTGCAAGATTTAAATGCTAATTACATACACTCTGTTCCAAATTATTATGCCAATGATATTTTTCTCATTTACCTAAATAATTGATGTAAAAGACAGTCAGCATAATTCTCATGGAGACATAAAAGGCAAGGGGCAAAAATTGGGACTTTATATGAAGGCTTGGCTGGGTAGAGGCACAATCTTCCATCCCTATAATTTGAATAAAAAGAAAGAAAGCTAAAAAAAGCTGACTAGGAGGGGATTGGGACTTTATATGACACACGAGTGTGAGAGAAAAATACTGGATGGATATGGTAAAACAATTTATTTTAGAAATAGAACAATATTTTCATAGTATACATCATATAGTCAATATTCAAATGGGTCAGTACGGACCCAATATATAATATATGTACATGGATACAAGAGTACAAAGCATACATTTGATGGTATACAAAAGATTGCCCCATCCATCACATTGATATGGTTATGTAAAATGTTCCATTATCGATAAACCTGCATTTGTCCATGACCTCCAAGTACCCCCGCAGGGGGTTGGTCTAGAAGACCTTGTAAAAAATTTTGTCTTAAGTACAGCGTTTGACGGCAGCTGGTGGCTCTACGCACGTTTCGTGACTGAATGTCACTCATCAGGAGCAGGCTCGTAGATCTGGTTGGGGGACGCCCCCATGAACCTCCAGTACCTGTTTACGTCCAAATAGCTATTACCTTGTAAAATGTATTGGTATAGTTACACTACCTACCCCGTTAGAAAACATATGGTAGTTTACATACGAAACATGAGAACATAGGTACATGTATATAATATATAACCCAGGCATGACTGGGTAAACTTATAACTGATATACTACATATGATACTTTTATAACAAGATAAAGATTTTATTTAACAAAATGGTATAGGTAGGTCATAAAAAGAGAGTGTGAGCACACAGTATATTTCAGGGTTAGGGGAGGATCAGTCGAAAAAAATCGAAA
>BLSH010376166.1:238189-258691 GCA_018402905.1 Glandirana rugosa
TGACTGTATTTTCCGTTCCCCGTTTTTAACCCTGAAATATACTTCCGAACCGACCCATCTCCGTGTTAGAAGGTAGGGATATTAAACTTATTTTTCTTTCGATTTTTTTCGACTGATCCTCCCCTAACCCTGAAATATACTGTGTGCTCACACTCTCTTTTTATGACCTACCTATACCATTTTGTTAAATAAAATCTTTTTCCCGCATGGTATTTTTCCCAATATATCTATATGATTTTTTTCTTTACCTTAGACAAGTGACGAGCCTGCTCCTGATGAGTGACATTCAGTCACGAAACGTGCGTAGAGCCACCAGCTGCCGTCAAACGCTGTACTTAAGACAAAATTTTTTACAAGGTCTTCTAGACCAACCCCCTGCGGGGGTACTTGGAGGTCATGGACAAATGCAGGTTTATCGATAATGGAACATTTTACATAACCATATCAATGTGATGGATGGGGCAATCTTTTGTATACCATCAAATGTATGCTTTGTACTCTTGTATCCATGTACATATATTATATATTGGGTCCGTACTGACCCATTTGAATATTGACTATATGATGTATACTATGAAAATATTGTTCTATTTCTAAAATAAATTGTTTTACCATATCCATCCAGTATTTTTCTCTCACACTCGTGTGTCATATAAAGTCCCAATCCCCTCCTAGTCAGCTTTTTTTAGCTTTCTTTTTATTCAGCATAATTCTCATGTTATCAAGATAAAAAACTTACAATGCACTGTTCCAAATTATTATGCACTGTAAGTTTCACAACATTTTATAGATTGTAAAGAACTGAAATTGTCATTTGTTGTGTTTGCAGCACATTTACTGAAATCAAAAGCTATTTCAATCAAACTTTGAACAACATTTTAACTTTTTAAACATTTTAACATAGGACCCCTTATTTGATAGCAGCTTCACAAGTCTTGCATTCATTGAAGTTGTGAGTTTTTGGACAGTTTCTGCTTGAATTTGTTTGCAAGATGTCAGAATCGCCTCCCAGAGCTGCTGTTTGAATGTAAACTGCCTCCCACCCTCATAGATCTTTTGCTTGAGGATGCTCCAAAGATTCTCAATAGGATTGAGGTCAGGGGAGGATGGAGGCTACACCATGACTTTCTCTCCTTTTATCCCCATAGCAGCCATTGATGCAGAGGTATTCTTTGCAGCATAAGATGGTGCATTGTCATGCATGAAGATGATTTTATTAGGGTTAGCATAGTTCTTCCTTCTGTACCAGGGCAGGAAGTGGTCAGTCAGGAACTCCACATACTTTGCAGAGGTCATCTTTACACCTTCGGGGACCCTAAAGGGGCCAACCAGCTCTCTTCCCATGATTCCGGCCCAAAACACGACTCCACCACCGCCTTGCTGATGTCACAGCCTTGTTGGAACAGGGTGGCCGTCCACCAACCATCCACTACTCCATCCATCTGGACCATCCAGGGTTGCACGGCACTCATCAGTGAACAGGACTGTTTGAAAATTAGTCTTCATGTATTTTTCTGCCCAATGCAGCCATTTCTGCTTGTGAGCATTGGTTAGTGGTGGCCGAATGGAAGGTTTATGCACAGTTGCAAGACTCTGGAGGACTCTACACCTTGATGTCCTTGGGACTCCAGAGGCCTTCTGGTGGTGATAGGGAGCCGATACTTAAGATAGGTCATTGCGTCGTATGGCCAACCCTTGTGACCAAGTCGGAAGTGACGAAACGCGTCAAGGGCGTGGCCATACGACGACTCAGGCAGAGCTGGTTGGTGCTGGATGTGACGCAATGGTGGAGAGTGAGCCAGCGGCGGTCACGGACTGGTAACACACATCTTCCATAGATACAGAAATGAGTGATTAACTTTTATACATGTAAGTACATTTTTTAGAGAGTAAAGCTGCTTTTTAACAGAAATACACTATGAGAGGTCATTTCTGCTTATTTCCTATTTGAGTAACTTGGAACTCTGGAAGGGAAAACGGAGAAGGCAGCTTACACATATTGGATGCTGATTTTCTTTAAACGTCTGGTGAGCCTCAGTGTGTTTGTTATGCTGCACGACGTGTTACACCGGTGGAGGAGGTTTAAAGGGTGATCGTTTATTTTGACACCAGCTTGAATCATATTTTGGACAGCACATTTGGAAATATTGCACTGGACGTTATATTATTTCATGTTTGATTGTTATATTCAATTTTTTCGCATGGTGGACAGCGCGTTTGGGAACACTGCACTGGACTGCAATATTCTTTACGAGCACATGCACTTTATATAGTGACATATACATTTTACTTATGAAATGATTTCTATGTTGCGCTGCTGAGAACTTGTATATATCATTTTCCACAGGTCTTCACTTTTTGCATATATGATTTATTTAAGCAGCAGCATTTAGTTATACACTCTATTAAGGGGTGGTTTATGTTTGGTTAGCACGGTGATTTATTTAATTCATTTAGTTATAGTATTATATTCTTTCTAATCTTTACTATTGTTTATTCTATTCTATTCTATTCAAATGTATTCTAATCAAAATTAGAATTTAGGAAGATGGTTATATTCTTTCTATTCTATTCTATTCTAGTCTATTCTCATTTTTTGTTTTGTTTTCTATTCTATTCAAATGCAAATGTATTCTATTTGAATTTTGGGAAATGGTTATATTCTATTCTATTATTTTCTATTCTAGTCTATTCTTGTCTATTCTATTCTATACTATTTGAATTCAGATTTATTATATTCAAAATTTGGGAAATGGTTGTATTCTTTCTATTCTATTCTTTTCTAGTCTATTTTATTCTATTTTCTATTCTAGTCTATTCTTTTCTATTCTATTCTATTCCATTCTATTCAAATTTATTCTATTCAAATTATGGGAAATTGTTATATTCTAGTCTATTTTTTTTAAATTCTATTATATTCTTTTCTATTCTGTTTGAATTTGAATGTATTCTATTAGAAATATGAATTTAGGAAGAAGGTTATATTCGTTCTGTTGTCTTCTATTCTTTTTTTTCTTCTATTCTTTTCTATCCTGTTCTTTTCCATTCTATTATTTTCTATCATATTCTAACTTATTCTATTTGAAATTCGAATTTCAGAAAATGGTTATATTTTATTTTATTCTATTCTGTTTATTTTATTCTATTCTATTCCTTTATTGTCTATTCTATTTTATTCTATTCCTTTATTTTCTATTCTATTTTATTCTGTTATTTTATTTTCTATTCTATTTTGTTCTGTTTTACTCTATTCTTTTCTATTCTATTCTTTTATTTTCTATTCTATCCTTTTATTTTCTATTCTATCCCTTTATTTTCTATTTTTTTTCTATTCTTTTATTTTCTATTCTGTTATGTTTTACTGTATTATATTATATTCTTTTACTTTCTATTCTATTCTTTTCAATTATATTCCTTTATTTCCTATTCTATTTTAGTCTTTTCGGAAATTCAAATTCATATTCGATTAGAAAACTATTCAAATTTGAAAACTAATTGAATTTGATTAAAAAACTATTCTAATTCGGATTTCAGCAAACATGTTGTTTTGTTATTTTGAATTAGTTGAAATTTGTTACTGTTATAATTTGGAAATTCAGATACATCCAAATTTCCAAATAACGAAAAATGTGTCAGAATTTCAATTTGGAACAAAACAAACCGCACATGTCTATTTTTTTAAAGCTGCCTAAAAAAAGCTTCTTGCCTATTACCAATCAAAGGGTTAAAGCATATCTATACTCCAGACCTTTTTTTTGGATTTTGGATAGAATAGGGAAGGGTTGGAACTTTTTATGAGACAGGCAGTGAACGTATCTGCCCTATCTTCCAATGGCAGCAAAACCTGACGAGTCCTAACCTTTCCCCAAACCATCCTAAAAATACAAAAAATGCATACCCCACTTGCCGACCGCCTAACTGTAAATGTACATCATTACTTTACAGGTTATGGCTGCTGTTAGATGCCATAACCCCCCGGGATCTTTTTTTTTTCCTCAGGCGGTCAGCTTTCTGATAAAAGTGATCCCAGTGGTGGATTCACCGCGGGATCACTTTTATAGATGGTGGTAGAGGTGCCCCACTCCCCACACTTTCAGGTCATGTCCGAGCTTACCGGAGACGTCGGTAAGCCCGGAACCGATCCGGTGCGACCCATGTCTAGGCAGGAAATCGAGCGAAGGTAAGATAGCCCTTGGAGGACCGGAGTGACATCTAACGCCACTTCCTGTTCTCGGGCAGACAGAGAGGATTTTTTTTTTTTGCTAAAGGCAAAATGTCAATTTTTTTTTTTTTTGCTTTTAAAGGTAAATGTGATATCTGAGGTCTTTTTGACCCCCGATCTCTCAATAAAGAGGCCCTGTCATGCTTATTTATGTTATATGGGATGTTTACATTCCTTGTAATAGGAATAAAAGTGATATAAATAAATAAAGGGACAGTTTAAAAATAAAAAAAATTAAAAGTAAAATACATAAAGTAAATATAATATATAAGTTAATTAAAAATTGAAAGCGCCCCATCCCTCCGTGCTCGCTCGCAGAAGCGAACATTTGCATAAGTTGCGCCCTGATATGTTAACGGTGTTCAAACCACACATGTGAGGTATCACTACAATCGTTAGAACGAGAGCAATAATTCTAGCACTAGACCTCCTCTGTAACTCTAAACAGGTACCCTGTAATAAATGTTTTAATACATCTCCTATGGAGATTTTTAAGTACCATAGTTTGTCACCATTCCACAAGCGCGCCCAATTTTTAAGCATGACATGTTTGGTATCTATTTACTCGGCGTAACATCATCTTTCACGTTATACAAAAAAATGGGCTAACTTTACTGTTTTATTTTTAATTAATTGAAGTGTATTTTTTCCCCAAAAATTGCATTTAAGACACCGCTGTGCAAATACTGGGTGACATAAAATATTGCAACGACCGCCATTTTATTCTCTAGGGTCTCTGCTAAAAAATATTTAATGCAAAAATACTGATTTTTTTTTCTTGTAAACAACAAATGTCAGAAAATGGTCTGGTCTGCAAGCGATTATAAAGATTTCACTTGAATGCTGATTTACATTGAGAAACAGAATTTACAAAAAACTTTGGATTTCTCCATTTCAGATACTGCTGGGTATAGAATTCTTTTGTGGGTTGGAATACAAAGTAAATGATGATGATATGTATTGGAATAATCAATCTCCTATCCTTCGGCGAGTTTCTTTCGCTTCTTCGGTCTCTTCCGCAGAAAGTATCAGCTCCCATATGCCACTCGCCGCTGTGTTCTTTATGCAGAAGCTTCAGGGCGAGACTGACCGCAGATTATCCGAGGATTTTATTCCAGTGAAGCGATGCCATTAATCCATGTGCTGCTCTTTCTGCTAAGTAACCTTTTCCTTAAATGACTATTTAACATTGCTTTGTGCCGTGCATTTCTTCATGGCTCAGTAAGTTCACTAGGGATGGGAACTTTATGAGTCACAATGTACATTTTCAAAAAAGCTCCAAATGTAACCATTAAAATTAGAGATGCACCGATACCAAGCATTTTCACGAGTACTTGTAAAAATGCTCCTGATACTAAAACCGATACTTTGCAGTGCGATTTGCGTCAATACAAAATGAATGGGCGCAAAACGCACTGCAGAGAATCGCATGCGATTTAAAGTGGTAGTAAACCCGCCTGAAAAAAAAGAAAAAAAAAATCCTGCAAGACAATAGCATAATGTGTTAGTATGCATCGCATACTAACATATTATGAAATACTTACCTTAGAACGAGGCCCCCGATGCCCGAGTCGGTCAGCGCTAAGGACGCTGACATGATGGTCCTCTTCTTTCTTCTGGGTATGCGGCTCCGGCGCTGTGAGTGGCCAGAGCCACGTGACGTCACTCCCGCGCATGCGCGCAGAGCTCTTCGTTCCGGCAGCCATCTCTGATTTTCCGGCCGCCTCCGCCGGATCATCAGAGCGCATGCGCCGCTAATGTCAGCGGCTGCATGCAGGGCGAATATCTCCTAAACCATATAGGTTTAGGAGATATTTATTTTACCTACAGGTAAGCCTTATTATAGGCTTACCTGTAGGTAAAAATAGTAGTGGGGGGTTTACTACCGCTTTAAACAAGAATGTGGTGTGATTCCTGTCCGAATCACATGCTATTTCCCCCACCGCTCTTTGTATGTGAGTGTATAGAAAGGGAAAAGCGCCATCTAGTGGGCAGTTTATTAACCACTTGACCTCTGGAAGATTTACCCCCTGCACGACCAGGTCATTTTTTTTGTGATACTGCGTTACTTTAACTAACAATTGCATGGTCGTGCAACGCTGTACCCAAATAAAATTGATGCCCTTTTTTCCCCACAAATAGAGCTTTCTTTTGGTGGTATTCGATCACCTCTGCAGTTTTTATTTTTTGCGCTATAAATAAAAAGGGACCATCAATTTTGAAAAAAAAAAACTATATTTTTTACTTTCTGCTATAAAACGCATCCATGGTAGAAAAAATCCTAATAACTGTATATTTGCGCAAAAGTTGGGATACAATTTTTTTTACAAAGAGTACGAGTACCAATACTTTTTTTTTTTAGTACTCACGGATTTACCGATACCTACTACAACTGTTTGGTTTGCACTTCAGCTGTCAGCAATGGTACCAAGCATTGAAAAGTTGTTTACAAATGAAATACATTTTTTTAAAATTTTGTGCCTTTTTCAATGTGAAAAGTGTAAATATATGTTAAAGGTGTAAAAATATTAAAGTGGTAGTAAACCCTCCCTATCATTTTCAGCCAAGGAAGCTGCCATCTTGGCCTCTGTTTAACCTCCAACTGCCATGATGCTGCACATGTGATCAGCTATGACACCAGCCATTGGATGATTTGACAGTTTGGTTTAGAGCACAACCAATGGGAGTGTTACATTTCCGGCACGTGCCAGAAATTGAACTATTTTTTAACCTGTTAAATGGATGGGTTTACTACCACTTTAACTAGCAAACAAAGCAAACAAAAAATGTCAGCAGTAAAATAATAATTAAATGCAGGAAAATAGGGGAGTTAGTTAAGGCTAATTAGAGTTAATTAAGGGTTAATTAGGGATTAAAAAGAGGAACATTTAATAAAAAACACAAACATTTTTTTTTTTTACTTGACAGGTTGCTTTAGGCCTCATACACACAACGTTTTTTACCGCCGCGTTTTTTAGCGTTTTTTGCAGCTCTCCATGTTATTCAATGGCCCCATAAAACCACTGATGTTTTTGAGCTGTAGATGGAGTCGGCGTTATTAAGCTGTAAATCAAACGCAGAACCTGCGTGTTCCGAGGCTGTAACGTTATGGGGTTTTTGACGCTGAGCTGGCAAAACGCACATTAACGCTGTAGCGACGTTAACCGGAGTTTTCAGGTTAAAAAAAAGCAAAGGAATGTTTTTTAAAAAAAAAACGCCTATTGACGCCAACGCTCACTAACGCTCATTAACGCAGACGAAATCACGTTTTTGACACTGGTTTTTGCCTGACTTCGGTCCCGACATTTTGTTATTACACCCGTGTGTATGAGGCCAAGACGTATGGAAATTGGAGCTGTCAAAAAAAAAAAAACCAACAGCAACATTGTCAGTGCTGAAACACTAGGACAAAAAGAAACTTTGTTTCTTTTTGAATCTTCCTTTTTCTTCATCTACAGGTCAGAGGGATGAACTTGGATCTGCAGATGAAGTCATTTTAGCTGTGCGCTGTCGACAGGGGAACCCCACTGAATGAGTCATTGGTTGTTAAGTACAACAGATAATTGATGCTTTTTTTTTTTACATTTTGGCTGAAAGTGGGGAATCCTGTTGACAGCTGAAAGAACCAAGCCTGAAAATATCGGTTTCAGGTATCAGTACATTTGCATGGGTACCAATACTCCTGCGAATGCTTAGCATTGGCACTGATACCGTATTGGTGCAACTCTATGCAAAAGCTATAGTACTTTTTTTCATACTTATCTTTTTGGGCGTGGCTATTGGAGTCTTTTAACTCAACAACATCAATCTTCCACCACCTCAGCCCTGGAAGGATTTACCCCCTTCCTGACCAGGCAGTTTTTTGCGATACGGCACTGTGTCACTTTAACTGACAATAGCGCGGTCATGCGACATTGTACCCAAACAAAATTGACGTCCCTTTTTACCCACAAACAGAGCTTTCTTTTGATGGTATTTGATCACCTCTGTGGGTTTTATTTTTTGTGCTATAAACAAAAAAAGAGAGACAATTTTGAAAAGAAAAACAATATTTTTTACTTTTTGCTATAATACATATTAAAAAAAAAAATATATAAAAAAAACAATTTCTTCCTCAGTTTAGGCTGATATGTATTCTTCTACATATTACGCAAAACGTATATTGATTGGTTTGCGCAAAAGTTATAGCGTCTACAAAATAGGGGATAGATTTATGGTATTTTAATTATTTTTTATAATAGTAATGGCGGACGATCAATGATTTTTAGCGGGACTGCAACATTGTGGGGGACTGATCTGACACTTTTGACACTTCTTTTGGGACCACAATATTAAGACTATTAACCACTTGAATACAGCATCGTGTAGATTTACTACTGCAAGTTGGCAGCGTATCGCGAAGCGCTGTCTATATTCGGTGATCCGTGCAGCGCAGCTAGGGGGCGAGTGTGCCCGCCACATGCTTCCTGAGCAGGGCTGCAGTTTGGGCAGACTCGATGTCCGCCAGCGTAACCGCGATCGTCTGTGAAAGAAGAAAAGCGGGGAACCGCCAATGTAGACACGGCAGTTCCCCACTATGTCAGGCGGCATGACAGAGATCTACTGACCCCTGTACTCGGGATCAGTTAGATTTCTTATGCCCCTGCCCGCCCAGCCCCCTCACAGTTAGAACACGCCTAGGGAACACACGTAACACCTTGATTTCCCTCGGCAGATTAACCCCTTCCCTGCCCGTAACATTTATACAGTAATTACTGGCTATTTAAATTTCTGATTCTGTATAAATGTCATTGGTCCCAAAAAAGCATAAAAAATGTCTGACATGTCCGCCACAACATCGCAGTCCCAATAAAAATCACAGATCGCCGCCATTACTAGTAAAAAAAAAAAATGTAAAAACGCCATGAATTAATTCTCAGGGTTTGTAAAAGCGGCAGCGCAAACCAGTCAATAAATGCTGATTGCGATTTTTTTTTTTACCACAAATATGAGGAAGTATATATATTGGCCAAAACTGATGAATAAATTTGTATTTTTTTATGTTATGTTATGTTATACTGGCGGCAAGTGGTTAAAAATGTTAGAGCTCACATTAAGTACAGTTCAAATGCAAAATCTGCATAGGTGTACCGGTCCCACCGATGATAGAAAATCACGGGCGCAGAAATTGCTCACAGGGCTGGAGGAGATGTTGAGGCGGTCCGCCCCCCAAGCTGACATCACTTCTGCCCTGTACCCACGGGGTCCTGGAACTTCTCCAGCCCTGTGAGCACCTCCAGCACCCGTGATTTTCTATCGCCGACGGGACCAGGACACCTATGCAGATTTTGCATTTGACCAGATAGATATGTGTTGATGTGAGTTCTAACATTTTTAATAAACTACCCACTAGATGGCGATTTTCCCTTTCTATACACACACAGGAGCAGTGGGGGAAATCGCATTCAATGCAGACAGGAATTGCACTGCATTCCTGTTCAAATCGCATGCAATTCCTTGCAGCGTGATTTGCGCCCATTTATTTTTTACTGATGGAAATCGCACCCTAAAGTATCGGTACTCGGTATCAGCGAGTACTTGACCGAAAGTATGGGTACTCATACTTGCCTATAAAATAAAACAATATCGGTGCAACCCTAAATAAAATGCCATCTTTGCAGACTAGGTAATTCAAATATTTTGTTTGTTTGTGATGTGTGAGGACCTTCCATGTGTACCTTACTGTCATGGTCAAGGTAATGCATAAAGACCTGTAGCTAAAGCAGTAGTAGGTTCACATTGACCAGCAGGATAAGTACAGGAGCAGGCCACCCTGGCAGATTACCTCACCCGAGGTGTGGGGGTCTAAGCACTAACCCGTCTTCTCCAGAGCTGCTGTGTCATATCCAGAGGTTGTCTTTGGGAAACAGATGTATGAGTGCTGCCAGCATTGCTGCAGAGGTTGAAGGGATGGAGGGTCAGCCTGTCAGTGCTCAGACCATACGCCACACACTGCATCAAATTGGTCTGCATGGCTGTTGTCCCAGAAGGTAGCCTTTTCTAAAGATGATGCACAAGAAAGCCCACAAACAGTTTGCTGAAGACAAACAGACTAAGGACATGGATTACTGGAACCATGTCCTGTGGTCTGATGAGACCAAGATAAACTTATTTGGTTCAGATGGTGTCAAGCGTGTGTGGCGGCAACCAGGTGAGGAGTACAAAGACAAGTGTTTCTTGCCTACAGTCAAGCATGGTGGTGGGAGTGTCATGGTCTGGGGCTGCATGAGTGCTACTGGCACTTGGGAGCTGCTGTTCATTGAGGGAACCATGAATACCAACCTGTACTGTGACATACTGAAGCAGAGCATGATCCCCTCCCTTCGGAGATTGGGCCGCAGGGCAGTATTCCAACATGATAATGACCCCAAGCATGCCTCCAAGACGACCACTGCCTTGCTAAAGAAGCTGACGGTAAAGGTGATGGACTGGCCAAGCACGTCTCCAGACCTAAACCCTATTGAGCATCTGTGGGGCATCCTCAAACGGAAGGTGGAGGAGCACAAGGTCTCTAACATCCACCAGCTCCATGATGTCATCATGGAGGAGAGGAAGAGGACTCCATTAACAACCTGTGAAGCTCTGGTGAACTCCATGCCCATGAACAGGGGTCGGCAACCCAAGGCAGTGGCGTCATAAGGGGATGGCGCCTCTCGATGACGTCAGTGGGTGGTCCCGCCCCATGCCAATATAAGTCAATGCAGAACTCGGAGACAGAATTAGTCCGGGAGATTGCCTCGTCTCAACATGGGAAGAAGAACAGAGGGAGAAGACAGCGGAGAAGACCTGGCGGCAAAAGAGCAGAAGAAAGAAGACATCTCAGAAGAAATAAGACCCCAAAAAAGACCAGAAGAAAGAAGACGCCGGAGAGGGAGAAGAGCCGAAGAGGTGCCGGAGCTGATTTAATAAAATATTTTAAAAAGCTGGTAGTGTGGGGTTTTTTTTACACTTTTTTTAGGTGAATGGGTAGGGGTACAATGTACCAAATATTCATTCACATAGAGTGGGGGGCCGGAATATGGGCCCCCCTTGTTAAAGGGGGCTTCCAGATTCCGATAAGCCCCCGCCCACAGACTCTGACAACCACTGGCCCTTGTCCTCATGAACTCATGAACATGGGGACGAGGTGCTTTTGGGTGGCGGACGCCCCCTGCCCCAAAGCACCCACCCCCCCATGTTGAGGGCATGCGGCCGGTATGGTCCAGGAGTGGGGGCACTCACTCGTCCCCCCCCCTTTCCTGACCTGCCTGGCTGCATGCTCGGATAAGTGTCTGGTATGGATTTTGGGGGGGGGGGGGCATTTTTTTGGCATGGGGGTTCCCCTTAAACTCCATACCAGACCAAATGGTCTGGTGCCTCTTGAGAGGGAACCCACGCAATTTTTTTTTTTCATTTTTGCGGGGGTTCCCCTTCAAGAGCCTCAGCACACAAGTCACACCTCAAGTCAGATCATCATGATCCGACTTCTGGTGCGACTTCTATTCAAATCAATGGGCTCCCATAAGGAACCATTGATTTTGAATAGAGGCAGAGAAACGTCTGGTGAGGCTTAATGCTATGTATACAATGTTAAGCCGCATTTTTGAGCTTTTACCGGCGTCAGTGTGTGTATGAGGCCATTGAATAACATGGAGAGGTGTTTTTAAGCTGTAAAAAAAGCTCAAAAACGTGGCTGTAAAAATGCACCGTGTGTATGAGGCCTAATGCTTAGCCACTTAAGGACCGAGCCTCTTTTTGAGATTTGTTGTTTACAAGTTAAAATCATTTGTTTTTGCTATAAAATTACTTAGAACCCCCAAACATTATATATATATTTTTCATACACCCTAGAGAATAAAATGGCAATTGTTGCAATACTTTATGTCACACCATATTTGTGCAGAGGTCTTACAAGTGCAATTTTTTTTGGAAAAATACACTTTTATTCATTAAAAAATAAGACAACAGTGAAGTTAGCCAAATTTTTCTCTATATTGTGAAAGTTAATGTTACGCCGAGTAAATTGATACCCAACATGTCATGCTTCAAAATTGCGTGTGCTCGTGGAATGGCGACAAACTTTGACACTTAAAAATCTCAATCGGTGACTAAAAATTTCTACAGGTTACCAATTTTGAGTTACAGAGGATGTCTAGTGCTAAAATTATTGCTCTCACTCTAACGATCACAGCGATACCTCACATGTGTGGTTTGAACACCGGCTTTATATGCGATCGCGACTTACGTATGCGTTCACTTCTACGTGCGAGCTGGGCAGGACGGGGCTCTTTAACCACTTCAGCCTCAGAAGCATTTTCCCCCTTCCTGACCACTATTTGCGATTCAACACTGCATCGCTTTAACTGACAATTGCGCGGTCGTGCAATGTTGTACCCATGCAAAATTGACGTCCTTTTTCCCCACAAATAGAGCTTTCTTTTGGTGGTATTTTATCACCTATGCTGTTTTTATTTTTGGGCTATAAACAAACAAAGAGCGACAATTTTGAAAAGAAAAACATTTTTTTTTTTACTTTTTGCTATAATACATAGCCAAAAAAATATATATATATATAAAAAAAAAGTATTCCTCAGTTTAGGCCGATATGTATTCTTCTACATATTTTTGGTAATAAAATTTGCAATAGGCGTATATTGATTGGTTTGCGAAAAAGTTATTGTGTCTACAAATTATGGGAATAGATTTATGGCATTTTTATTATTATTTTTTTTTTTTACTTTTTTAATGGCGGCGATCTGTGATTTTTAGCAGGACTCCGATATTGTGGCAGACAGATCGGACACTTTTGACACTTTTTTGGGACCACTGACATTCATACAGCGATCAGAGCTAAAAATAGCCAGTGATTACTGTATAAATGTCACTGGCAGAGAAGGGGTTAACACTAGAGGGCAATCGAGGGGTTAAATATGTGTTGGGGCTGGGCTGACTCCAGGAGGAGAGAGATCGCTGTTCCCATTTTCTGGGAACAGACAGTCACTCTCAACTATCCTGTCAGAATGGGGATCTGCTTTGTTTACACTCGCAGAGCCCTGTTCTGCCTGTTTCAGGAGCGATCATCGAGTTTGCCCCACCCGCTGATTGGCTCCCCCGCTAGCCAGTGAGCACACCACATTTTCCCGCGGCCGCTGTACAGCTACAGCGATTTGCGGGAACGAGCCAACCTGCCGCCGGCAGGTCGGCAAGTGGTTAATTTTTTTTTTCTTATTTGTTTTACTTTTTATTTTTTATATTTACTGTCCTTTAAAATAAAATAGGTCATTTTTATTCCTATTACAAGGAATGTAAAGATTTCTTCTAATAGAAAAAAAGCATGCCAGGACCTCTTTAATGTGAGATCTGGGGTCCAAAAACCTCATATCTCACATTTACACTTAAATGCAATAAAAAAAAAATGTATTTTTGAAAAAAAATTATTTCCCTTTAAAACCATTGGGCGGAAATGACGTTTGACGTTGCTTCCATCATCCAATGGTATGGAGCCGAGTGGGGGGCCATCTTTCCCTCACTTGGTTCCATGCTACTGAGGGGAAAGGGCCCGGTCGGCGGAGAGACCACCGGGGAGCAGCGGGAGCGGGGGCACCTCTCCCGCCACCGATAAAAATTATATTGCGGTGAATCTGCCACAGAGACCACATTTACCTGAAAGCGGACCACCCGCTGTTGATAAAAATACCGGGGTTATAGCAGCTATCAGTCAACGTAAAAACGGTGGCGGGCAATCGGTAAGTGGTTAAAATCTGGCCTGTTAGTTTTTTTTTTTTTAATTTGGAAAATATGACTGATCATGCCAAAAAACTGTCTTTTATTTAAGGATAGCGATCACATGAAGCCATTTATTATCACATAGTTTTTTGGATCCTTTTTAAATCATAATGATAACAGAAATCACACAAATAGCCCTGATAAAAAAGTTTACATACCCTGGAATGTTTGGCCTTGGTACAGACACAGAAGGTGGCACACACAGGTTAAAATGGCAATTTAAGGTTAATTTCTCACATTTGTGGCTTTTTAATCACCTTTAGTGCCGGTTCACACTAGAGCGGCGCGACTTGCAGGGCAAAGCAAGTCGCCCCGCTCGAGGCTACCTCAGCGCGGCTTGCAAGTAGACTTCTTTACATAGAAGTCAATGCAAGTCGCGCTGAGGTCGCCCCAAAAATAGTGCAGGAACCTTTTTCTAAGCTCCTATTAGAACGGTTCCATTGCACTGCATGGGGACGACTTGTCAGGCGACTTGAGTCGCCTGACAAGTCGCCTCAGTGTGATCCGGCTCTTAGTGTCTGTGTATAAATTGTCAATGAGTTTGTTAGCTCTTACTTGGATGTCCTAAGCAGGCTAGACACTGAGCCATGAGGAGGTAGAAAAGAATAGTCAAAAGACCTGCGTAATAAGGTAATGAAACTTTATAAAGCTGGAAAAGGATATAAAAAGATATCCAAAGCATCCATGTGAGAGCTAACAAACTCATTAACTATTTACACACAGACACTACTTGCGATTTAAAAAGCCACAAATGTGGGAAATTAACATTTAATAGCCATTTTAACCTGTGTGTGCGACCTTCTGTGTCTGTAGCAAGGCCAAACATTCCAGGGTATGTAAACTTTTCATCAGGGCCATTTGGGTGATTTCTGTTATCATTATGATTTTAAAAGGAGTCCAAAAAACTATGAGATAATAAATGGCTTCATGTGATCATTATCCTTGAATAAAAGACAGTTTTTTGGCACGATTAGTCATATTTTCAATATAAATGCCAAAATTTCACAATTTATGCCAGGGTGTGCAAACTTTTGAGAACAACTGTATTTACATGAAGCAATTGCACCTGCCTTTCAGTACACCGTGTTGTATTGTGTGTTGGGATAAAAAGGGTTAAGTGTGTGTTTCTTGTGTATGGAGGCTCGCAGAAATGAATGGGCCCATGCAAAGCCACATACATCTAAGAATGTGGTCAGAATTTCATACCATAGAATGGAGACAAGCCAACCAACGCAAAAAAGTCATAAATTAACAAACAGACTTTAGATTAGTAATCGTCAACTTATGAAGTATGGGGGGGGTGGGGGGGGCTCAACTTTGGCCCACAAAGGGCTCATAATGTTGGATATATGTAGTCATATAGAGGAGATGATGGTCAGAGACCGTAGACATGGTGCAGGTATAGTTGTAGAATGAAGACATGCATTAGACACTGGACACCACGGCTTAAGGGCCATTTATATTTTATTGCATGCACGTAAATGCAAGTTGCGTTAGGTCAGCCCATTCATAATGAAAAATAAAAACCACACCCTAAAATGCCTAAAATCCCATGACCCTTTTTTCTAAAGCAACATACTGTCGTGCATTGCTGTGGGTTGTGGCGCTTTATAACATTGTAGCGGTAGTATTGTGGTCCACCTGTCACCCTGCCTACTCGGCATTCACCTCTAAGACACTCCAAAACAATGAACAGTCCATAGCTTTGTTTTTGTATTTTATTGAGGGGATTGAACTTGGATGGGGTATAGGAAATATGGGACGCCCAGTAGAATCTGAACAGTTCTTTTTTTTTTTTTAAACGTTTTATTATGAGATAACAAAGACATATACAATGTGCATTTGTAAGTAATTTGCGGGTGCAGCCGCTCTCATGGCATATATGTCAGCAAAAAAAAACCCAGAAAAACATTTGTACATCGGAAAAACATAGTGTGAAGGGGGTATAAGGACATATAGTGTACACCTTATGCATCTAGTATCTTGTGACTGCACCATGACAATAAATGGGAATATAGAATAATGCTTTAATGACATTGTCTCTGTTTCTGTCATCTGGTTGTCTAATTAGAGATTCTCAAGATGTATTATATGTGGTGAACAAACTATTTGAAGGCTAGGTAGGCCCCCTGCAGTCTGGGCAAGTTCATGCTAAGGTGAGCGTCTTAGTTGGGTTTAGGGATGCAGTGTGAGAGCAGTGTGAGGGGGAGTGTTAGGTAGTTTTTGGTAGTGTGGTAAAGAGAGGGGGGAAGGGGGGAATAATTCGACCTTCTCTCCCTCCACGACCCAACATGACCATTTCACACTGTGCGTTGTTTATACTCGTCTGTTGTAATGAAGTGTAACCAACAGGACCATATCGTCCGGAATTTGGCATAGGAGTCGTTGGCTTGGTGAATAAGTTCTTCCATATCTGCCGATTTTTGTATGCGCCTGAGCCAGTCTGCTACTGACGGTGGTTCTGTGGATTTCTGAACAGTTCTTGAGTGGGACAACTATATACACTGCGGTATATACACTTCTTCCTTCCTCCAGCACACTACTTGTGTAACTTCCCATGCACAGCTAGCATTTGAATGTTCAGGCCTAGCCCTGACTCCGCTAGGCCTTAGCAATTGCCTTTTGCAGGCAGGGAACGCGGCCCCTTTGTGGTAGCATAAAAAAGAAACAGTTTCTTTGCTAGCTGTCCTGTTGGTGTACTACTGATCCCAATCTGCCCTCTGCAGGCACTGCCAGCCCTCCCGGCTGCAGCTGCCCAGCTCCGATGCCCATGACATTGCAGCCCTCATGCTGGCTCTGCACCCATCCCAGACTGCATGCTCCCAGCCCTCTCAGGCATGCTTCCCCAGTCCTCCTGACTGCGCATGTCACTCACCAGCCCTCCTAGCTGCAACCGGTGGTTTCCTCCTGGAGACTTTCCCAGCAGTACTAGCTCCTGTTGTCCTCTTTTGCTCCTCCTGTGCCTGCTGTCCAGATCCTTCATGTTTTCTTGAAGGGCTCCATTCTGCACCAGAGCCTTGGACCCAAGGCCACCTCCCCCAGACTGGGGAGCTCCCTCAAAGTCTCCGACAGCCTAGAACCCAATCTCCATTTCTTCCACCTGAACTCTCTTCCCCAGCTGGGCTGACCCCAGATATTTAAGGAGGCCTGCCTCCTGCCAACCCAAGTTGGGGATTGGTCAGGGCCCCTTAGAATACACCAGGCAGCTCCACTTCTCTTCCCCTACTCTTCTTCTAGCACTTTCTAGAAGCAAGAGGGAGGTAAACGAGAAGTGACACCAGCCCATAAAGATCAAAACAAACAGGCCTAGCTTACAGCTACGCCTGCCTAAATGTACTTGCACTCACAAGAAAAATCCTACCTCTAGCATCTACCTTAGTAGAGGGTGCTACACTATAATGAAAAATAAACAGCACCACAACACAGCAACACATTCATGGGCATCCGCAAGGGGGGGCAAGTGCCCCTCCCCCTGCAAACAGGGATCGGCAAGGTGTCCGCACATGGACACTGGTGTCCGTGAGCGGTCCTTGCAGGGTCTGCCCATTGCCACCGCTGACTTTTTCTGAGTTTGCTGCTCTCTTACTCACTGAGACCGTCCCTCCCTCACTCCTGATGCAATGGCTCGGGCCTCAGCTCGGCCCCAGTCCCTCCTGTGTACTGTGTAGAGAGATATGTAGGTCTTGATGGAGTGGTAGTGGAGTCCTGCCTGCGTGCGGAGTAATCTGTGGGACTGTCTGGGGGAGGGACTGTGCTGTGCAGCGCCCACCCAGCATGGGAGAGAGAACCGGAGAACAGGCAGGCAACCTGAGCCGAGGAGGAGTGGAAAATATACAGTATATATATTATATATTCTTTGCAGAGGGAGAGACCGGAGAGCCTGGAGTGTGGTGCTACAGGAAAACATGGGGATTCTATTCTATATACAGGTGAAAAAAAGGTAAGAGTAAGAAGACTGATTAAAGGAGGATCTATTCTATGGGGGACCTGCCCTGGCCTGCTCTAAAGGGGGATCTTGTCAGGAACCATGAGTCAGACTGAGACAGAAGTGCAGTAAAAATCACACTTTTTAATAAAATGGTAAAATGGTACAAACAGAGCAAACACAGTCAAAACATAGCCAGGGTTTGGTAAACAGAGCAGGTAGTCAGAACAAGCCAGTGAAACAGGAATCCAGAGATCAGCGTAGTAGAGGCAGCAAACAGGATCAGGAACAAGAAGGGAAGTCAGCCAGGCAAAAGTCTTTAACAGGAAAACAAAGCAGCGAGTATCCAGATATGTTGACCAGGCGAAGGCACATGAGATCTGATCCAGGCAGTGTAAATAGCCAGCAGGGCTAGCTGACAAGCAGGAAAATCACTGTGGAATAAAGAGTGCTGGCAATTAACCGACAGCTGAGCACTAGAGCTCTGAGAAGGAAGGGCTGAGCCCAGTCCTAACAGATCTTTATGGTATATGATAATGACTAAGCTTCTCCCCTTCAGACACTGTCCAGAAGGGGCAGAGCATGGATGACCTTAAAATGATGCCCCCCCCCCCCCCCGAAAAAAGTTCTGTGGCCGCCCATGAACACGTTACAAGTGTTATCTCATGTTGATGCAATACGTGTGGTAGGGCACCACAATACAAAACCTTTGAATCTGGCCTCAGGTGTACTTTTTAAAAATCTTCCTAAACTCTGTCTATATGAGGGGTAATAGTTAGGGTTGATAAAAAAGACATAGGTACATCATGTTCAACCAACCTCTACGTGTGAGTGTTAGCCTTCACTAAATAATATTCTGAAAACATTTTCACATAAAATGAACTGAAACATTTTTTAAAAAAGAATTTTGATCAGTGTTATAAAACCGTTTGCTATTATTCTTTTTCACTATGAGAACATGTTATGTTCCAACATTCTATTACAGAGAAATCATTGTTATTTAATGGATGAAAGAGATTGTTATCAACCAAAGGTCTTTTTTTCAAAGTGATGCTATGGAAACAAATTTAAAAATATTTTTTTGAACATGATTCTGAAGTCAACTACAAAAAAATAAAAATAATAACAAATGGGTCATACTTACTAGTTCTGTGCAGTTGTTTTGCACAGAGAAAACCTGAACCTCCACTTCTTAGGTCCCCTGCCTGTGCTCCTGGCTCCACCTCTTCTCAGTGTTACCCCATAGAAAGCTGCTTGCTATGGGGTACCCCTGTGGACTTGCTCCTGAGCTGTGCTGTCTCTAACAAACGAATTGCATGTAGCCTGCATTTCCTAATCTCCAAAAATATCCTTTGCTTTTAGAATTACTTAAAGCGGTAGTAAACTCAGCCCAAGAATCCTAAGTCAATCCAGATTAGTATTCCACTATACATAATTAGTCATTTTAAGATACAGATGATTAATATAAAATTGCTTACATTCCATAATCCAAGACTTTTATAACGCTTCCTCACAGCATAAGATGCGGCCTTTATAACTACTGTCTTCTGCGTCTTTACAATAATATATTTGCGCCCTCAGTATGCGGAGATGTTGAGAATCTCGCGCATGCGCATTAGTTCCGATAATCAAGCCTCGCTTTCAGTTCAGATTTCTATGGGAACACTATTTAGCGAATAGGATAGGAGGGGCACCAGGAAATGCCTTGCAATGCGGAAGCATTGCTATCAAGTATCGCGTTAGGTCGGGGCTGACGCCATCACAAGGAGATGACGCAGCCCCGGCATAGACGCTGCATTTTTCTTGCAGCCTTAGACTCTCCTCTTGATTAAGTAAAATCTGAGAGAGCTAATCAATCTACCTTGTGTTAGTGTGTTATTTAAATGTATACACAACATTTCTGAACCTAGAGTATTGGGGGGCTGGAAATTTCACAGGGTCAAGGTGGCGCAGATGAACATACAATTCTAAGCAACCCCCAAGGGGACAGTGCTACATATTCAAGTACTTTCAAACAACATTTGTTTAGACATTGAATGTACTGAGAATTTATGTATGCATTTTCATACAAAAGCTTTAGGAGAACCCTTCTTTTGGGAGATTAGGGAGATCTTTGTGAAATTTGGGAAATTTGAAGACTTTAACTTCTTCCCGCCCGCGCCATAGCCGAATGACGGCTACAGCGCGGCTCTAAAATGCCGGGAGGACGTCAATAGACGTCCTCCCATTTGGCTTGTGCTGGGCGCGCTCCCGCGGGCGCGAGCGGCACGTGCACGCGCCGCTCGCTCCCGCGGGAGCGTGCCCGCGGGTCGGGCCGACCCGATGTCCGCCGGAGACCCGCGATCTCCTTTCAGAGAGGAGGAACGGGGAACCGCCGAAGTAAACACAGCGGTTCCCCGTTCTGAGAATGGGACATGACAGATCAACTGATCCCTGTCACTGGGATCAGTTAGATCTGTTATGTCCCGACCAGCCCATCCCCCCCACAGTTAGAACACACCCAGGAAACATTGTTAACCCCTTCACTGCCCCCTGCTGGTTAACCCCTTCA
>BLSH010376166.1:275789-294361 GCA_018402905.1 Glandirana rugosa
TGACTCCTGTGACCTCGGTGACGGGTGTTAGACGGTGGGCGGTGAATCTACCCCATTCACGACCCCTCACCAACAAACTGTGGGGGGGTTTCTTTTTGATCGATGGCGACCAAGTTTACGTCGTAACAATCAGGGGGGTATGGACCAGACCCGTCGAAGAAGAAGATGGACCACGGACCCACGTCACGAAGGGGACGTCCACCAAGGAGATCTCGACCCTCGAGCCATGGTCGACACGTAGAGACCATGAAGACAGCTGCACAGCGGGGGATTAGCTTATAGATGGACAGGATTTTGGAGTCCCGCTCTCTATCTCCGGGCCCCCCCCAGTATCCTCCAGCCCTAGATGCCCAGCTCAGTGGTGCCCAGGAGGGAAGAAGAGGACCAGAAGTACCAGAGATGCACAGCTGGTACCGAGCTCCCAGCTCTAGAGGAACCACCTGCAGGGGAAGCACTGCACCCAGGCACCAGGTAGAAGAAGAAGCTGCCCAGACCAGGTATGGGGGGACTAACAATGCTGCATTTGAACCAGCGGTAGCTAGTTTTTCTTTGGGGGGGTGTCAAACAACCACTCCCCAGCACTTACCCCATCTAAGTGGCGGGTGGCAGATTGTGGGCAGTGGCTCCAGTGTCCTCAGTGCTGCGGGTGGCTGGCGGTGGGCTGGGAGCTGTGGCTCCATTGTCCTCAGCGCAGCAGTTGGTTGGCGTTGAGCTAAGAGCAGTGGCTCCGGTGTCCTTTCCTTCATGGCTTCTGCCATGCCTGTCCTCTCTCCTCCTCCTAGGTGTCCGTTTTGGCAGGAAACGAGCACATTTGGAGTGACA
This sequence comes from Glandirana rugosa, assembly GCA_018402905.1. Classification (NCBI taxonomy): domain Eukaryota; kingdom Metazoa; phylum Chordata; class Amphibia; order Anura; family Ranidae; genus Glandirana; species Glandirana rugosa. The sequence continues at coordinate 276,612 of BLSH010376166.1, forward strand.
CATCTTAAGGGGCATTGCTGTAGATTAGGCTACACTAGTGTTGCCCTCTATAGAGTGCATCACAGTGGATCACTTTTACATTACATATCCCAGACCCCTGCATTACATGCATTACCCACTCCTGACCTCTGCACTCTGTATATTAAACACTCCTGACCCCTGCACTATGTACATACCCCTGACTCCTGCAAACTGTACAGTATATACTCCTGAAACTACACTGTGTAAGTTACATAGTCCTGACCCCTGCACTCTGTACATTACATATTCTTGACACCTACATTTTGTAAATGATATACATATACAATATCTCCCACTGTTAGTGCAGTTTTGCTGCACCCTTATTTCTCCAAGGCACACAGTCCATGCTGCTTCCTTTTCCTCAGCTTGCTGCCTGTGGGCTATGGGGGGGGGGCAGTGGTCAGGCTCAGGCTCAGGCCCCAGGCCCTGCCAGGCGGGGGCGCCCTGTCAGGTAGGCTGTACAGGGCCCCGTGATTCCTAACAGCAGCCCTGCCTGGGTGGGTGCTGAGGCAGAGGGGGGGTAGTCCCCCCAGGTGCCACACACTGGGGGGTGGCAGGCCGACGTCTCCTTCTGTGTCAGCTTTAATTTGAATCAGCGTCACACAAGTCCCACCTCCTTGTTTTCTCCTACGACGGACAACACACTTGTCCAATGGACATGTGCTGTCTCTCATAGGTAGGCACCGGTCTGGGAGATGGGACTTGTGTGATGGCAGGCATCCGGCAGTTCATATTAAAGCTGACACAGCGGGAGATGCCGGTCTGACACCCTCCAGTGTGTGGCACTCAAGGCGGACCACCCCCCTCAGCGCCCGCCCAGGATCTGTGTGATGATCGACTCTCCTCTCCTCTCTGATCCCCTGGACATGGGAGGCTGCATTGCTAGGTAAAGGTGAGGCTGCATTTCAGTGCACAGGTGATGCTGCATTCCTGATCACTGGTGAGGCGGCATTGCTGGGCACAGGTGAGGCTGCATTCCTGGGCACAGGTGAGGATGCATTGCTGGGCACAGGTGAGGCTGCATTCCTGGGTGTCATGAACCTATAGTCCTGTCTGTTTTCTTACCTCTTGGTTGTGTCAGCCTAGAGGCCGTTCTCATCCCCACCTGTGGGCTAAGTAATCTCCAATTAAGAAAACTCTAAGACCATGTGCTGCAAAGCCTCCTTGCCCATCAATGTTGTGTGTGTTTGGCTTTGTGTGTGGTTATTCCTGTCGTATGCTCTGAGTCTATTTCCATTTACCGAATTTTGGCTTGTTCTGACTATCCCTGCCTGCTTGATACCAGGACCTTGGCATGCTCTCCTGTCTGTCCCTGTCTGCTTGTGGCCCTGACCTTTGGCTAAGGCCACTGACTATCCTTGCTCTTCCTGCACTGCTGCTTCCTCTCTTCCACCTGTAGTGAGCGTGAGCTAGGGGGCCCCGGGGGCCGCAAACTGGATCCAGTTGCAGCCAAGTCCATCTTCACCACCAGAGGCTCTAGCGAATACCTACTGGCTCTTAGACTCCGCACCCTGAGGAAGCCAATGCACTAGCTCCCTGTATTTCAGTGCCAGTGCTCCAGGGGCCCATCTTCCCGTACCAGCCGCAGCTCATTAGCAGTAGTCTTCTATAGGCCCACAACCTTAGCATTGCACATCGCAACCTTAGCAGTGTGCTTCGCACTTCAGTGGTGGGCATCTGTCACCGGGACCCCAGGTTTCCTGACACTGGGCACAGATGAGCTCTGCATTCTTTTTTGCTGTCCCCTCAAAATAACTCAACACACTGCCATTAATGTCTAAACCACTGGCAACAAAAGTGAGTACACCCCTAAATGAAAATGTCCAAATTCAGCCCAATGTGTCAATATTTTGGCCACCATTATTTTACAGCACTGCCTTAACCCTCTTGGGCATGGAGTTCACCAGAGCTTCACAGGTTGCCAATGGAGATCTCTTCCACTCCTCCTCTTTAACTCCTTCATGCCGGCATAACACATATGTGGCTTCACTGGACTGGGCTTTTTGCAATGGGGCTGCATATATGCCTATCTATCTTTGCACTGGGAGCACACCACACAGCTCGCTCCCAGCACAGAGACTGGGGTCTCACCGGGACCCCTGGGTCCTGTACTAACAATCGTGAGCTGGAACTCCTGATTCCCAGTCACCTGATCACTGTGGTAGCCTCTGATTGGCTACCATAGTGATCAGGCACTGTGAAGCCCGCCCAATGTTTTCTCTATCTGTGAAAGGAGCAGAAATATACATTGTATCTCTCTCTCTTCTTGCAGAGAGAAAAAAAATGTGTAAAAAATAATAATAAATAAATAATAATAAAAACATAAAATAAAATAATAAAGAAAAAATACTTAGACCAAGGTTTCATCTAGGTCAGTGCCACAGTTAGTGTTTGGGTCAAGGTCAGGGTTAAAGGTCGGTATATTTTGGGCAGGATTTTTTTTTTAATTAACCACTTGCCAGCCGCTTGGCTTGACGGCGGCAAAGTGGTTCATTATCACGAAGCACCGTCACCTGACAGCGGCCGAGATAACGAGTATTGTGAGTGCGTGCGCGCCACCGGAGGGCCACTTGCATGCTCACTGTGTTCCGGGGGAGCCAGGAAGCGGGTAGGGTGGACTCGATCTCCGTCAGCTACCCGCGTTGGCTCCCCCGCTGTGAGAGAACGGAAGTCCGTGTCTGTAAACATGGATCTCCGTTCTGACAGAGGGGGAAGGGCTGTGATCACAGGCTTCCTGTATATGGGAGCTGTGATCACTCCCCTCCCCCTGCCATCCCAGCTCCCATACAGTTAGAACACACTGAGGGAACACAGTTAACCCTTACAGCAACCATCCAGGTTAACCCCTTCACTGCCAATGGCATTTACACAGTAATCAATGCATTTTCATAGCACTGATCGCTATATAAATACCATTGGTCCCAAAAATGGTCCGACGTGTCCGCCGCAATATCGCAGTGCCGCTAAAAATCGCAGATCGCCACCATTACTACTAAAATGTTAAAAAAAAAAAAACATAAATGAATTCTCATCATCCGTAAATGCAGCAACTTTTGCACAAACCAATCAATATACGCGTATTGCAATTTTTTTTTACCAAAAATATGACGAAGAATATAAATCGACCAAAACCGACGAAAAAAATGTTTTTATATATTTTTTTGAGATTTGTATTTTAGCAAAAAGTAAGAAATATTGTTTTTTTTTTTTTGCTAAATTTTCGCTCTTTATTTCTTTATAGCGGTGATCAGAAATGACGCAGAGGTGATTAATTACCACCAAAAGAAAGCTCCATTTGTGGCAAAAAAGGACGCAAATTTAATTTTGGTATAACATCACACAACCGCGCAATTGTCAGTTAAAATGACGCAGTGCCAAATCGCAAAAAGTGCTCTGGTCCTAAACTGGGAAATCCTTCTGGGGCTGAAGTGGTTAATATTAGTGTCGGTGTGTCTTAGGTAGGACAAAAAAAATGGTGCACTATTGTTTCTGGGCTGTACTACGGGTACAAACAGCAAATAACATACACATGTGGTATCGCTGCCATTGTCAGGAGCAGGAGAATTTATTCTGGATGTTTTTCTAGTGGTAGGTTAGATTAGCAGTAACAAGCAATATACAGCTACATTTAAAAAAAAATGTAAATAAAAGTAAACATTTTTTTTTACTATTTTGGGCCAGGATTCCTTTGATAATTAAAAAAAAGATCAGGAGATATCCATTACCATTTACCACCAAATGAAAGCCCAATTGGTATGATCCACCTTGATTGCACAAAATAGTTGTGATTATATGTACGGTTTTACTAAAACATGTCAAAATTGCAAAATTGTGCTTAGGCAATAATATTTGTATTACCCTTAGGCACAAAGGGGTTAAAATTATGGATCAGTGTTAATGGACTGCATAGAGTATTTTTTTAAAACCTGAACTATCCCTTTAAAGTAATACTAAACACATAATGTTTCATTTACATTGTCCCTTCTATATCTGTATGCGGATGATGACACTAATTATTTTAATAAAAAAAAAGTCTAAGTACCTTTTTCCTAATTGATATACAGTTGTCACATGACATGTTCAACAAAAAGTAGCCTTTGGAATAGAGAGTAAAAATAAATAATTAATATCTATGAGCTGTTTTAAATTGGCATACAAATATATATTTGAAATTAAATTATTATTATTTTTTGGCAATAACATGGTGTGGCCGGATTTCTGCCAGTCACAGGCTGTGTCACTCCCCTCCAGCTTGTGTCTTAGAATAACAGGGAGGTGAAGCCTCCATCAGCCTACATGTAATATCCAACCCCTGTTATGTTTAGCTGGTTAGTGGGCATGGAGGAGGAGGGATGGAGTGGGCTGTCATGTACCACTGTGTATACTCCCACATGTGTGACTCTATAGTCACATGGGCTGCTCAGATGTGATCAGGAGGAAATGCTCAGGGTAGAAACTCACTGAAAACTGAGCATGTGCAGAGCTGCCACCACTGCTCTGCAAAATCCCTAGCTGAATTGGGGACATGGGCAGAAGCGGAATATAGAGAACAGCAGGATCAACCAGGATTATTCAGAATACAGAAAACAAATCTTATAGTGACTGAGTGACACCGTTTATGGATAGCTTTTTATGAAGTGGGTTTAGTGACACTTTAAGGAACACTGTTCTAGGGTGGCATTGCTGCTCCTCAATAGATGCAGTGTAGTGAGTGCTGTCACCCTAAGAGGGGAAGTGTTTTACTAGCAGGATCACCAGGTGAAAAAAGTGGAAAAAAGATATCTAATGCAGCCTTGGGATCTGTAGACTGGTAAGCTTCAATATTACAACTGTGTTCTTAGGTTTAGATACAATTAAATTTGACTACCTTGATTAGCCCTAAGTGTCCTTGTGAAAAGGAAAAATAGTTTGGGCATTTTCAACAAATGTAGGAAAAAAAAGTATAGTAATCCACAGCCTGTCAGAATTATTAAAAAGTCCCTTTGGTCTAATTACCGGATTTATTGCTCGTGTGCAGATATAACCGGTATTTTTCACAGGGTATGCATTTTTTTCATAATGGAAAATATATTTTACTTCCAGCCTTGTTCCGTATACACCGATCAGCTATAACTTTATGAGCACTGACAGGTTAAGTGAATAACATTGATTATCTCATTACACTGCCATCTGAAAATCAGGGGGATATATTAGGCAGCAGGTAAACATGATGTCCCTGAAGTTTATGTGTTGGAAGCAGAAAAATGGGCACCGCAGTTTGTTGTGTATGGGGCTGCATAGCCACAAACTTGTCCCATGTCCTTACTGACCCATGCCCACAGCCAAAAGTGTCTACAATGGGTAGGTGAGCATAAGAACTGGACCACGGAGTAATGGAAGAAGGTGGCCTGGCCTAAGGAGTCATGTTTTCTTTCATTTATCACGTGGATGGCTGGGTGCATGTGCATTGCTGGGACCTGGGAAAGAGATGGTACCAGGATGCAGTATAAGAAGGAACGCATGCTGAAATAAATTATTAGCTCGATGCGCTGGTGACACCGGCCGGAGAATCACCAGAGCCGCTGCTAGAGGTCCAGGGCCAGCACTGGTGATGATCTCCACCACCATTTTGCCGAAGACTAGCTCTCCTTGAGCCTGGTCACTCGCCGAGGGGAACAAACAAGAGGTGGAGCCGTGTGGCTGCTGATAGAAATGGAGCTGCCGCCAACCCCCTGCCCCCTTTGCCACAACAGGTCACAGACTGGCAGCAGGTAGGGTTGCCACCTCATCCCTTTAAAACCGAACACATACTAATTAGACAGGTTCTGTGGCTGATTAAGGTGGTAATTAAACTCACTTGATGCCTTATCTGCATTAAATTAGCCTCAGAACAACCTGTGTAATTCATATGTGTTCGGGTTTAAAGGGATGAGGTGGCAACCCTAGCAGCAGGTCACAGGGCGGGGGGTTGGCGGCAGCTCCATTTCTATTGGCAGACACCCACCGGCTCTGCCTCTTGTTTGTTCCCCTCGGCGAGTGACCTGTTATAGGAGAGCTGGTCTTATAATGGCGGCGGAGACTCCGCTGGGGACCCCTGTGAGGAGGGATTCCGCTCAGACACCTGTGATGTAAGGAGGCACTCTGCTGGGACACCTGAGATATAAGGAGGCACTCTGCTGGGACACCTGAGATATAAGGAGGCACTCTGCTGGGATGCCTGTGATGTGAGAAGGCACTCTGCTGGGATGCCTGTGATGTAAGGAGGCACTCTGCTGGGACGTCTGTGATGTAAGGAGGCACTCTGCTGGGATGCCTGTGATGTGAGGAGGCACTCTGATGGGACGCCTGTGATTTGAGAAGGCTCTCTGCTGGGATGCCTGTGATGTAAGGAGGCACTCTGCTGGGATGCCTGTGATGTAAGGAGGCACTCTGCTGGGTTGCCTGTGATGTGAGGAGGCACTCTGCTGGGACACCTGTGATGTAAGGAGGCACTAACCCCTTCACTGCCAGTGACATTTATATAGTAATCAGTGGACATTTAAATTTCTGATCGCTGTATAAATGTCATGGGTCCCAAAAAAGTGTAAAAAATGTCCGACATGTCCACCCCAATATCAAAGTCCAGATAAAAATCGCAGATCGCCGCCATTACTAGTAAAAAAAAATAAATAAAAACGCCATAAATCAATTCCCATAGTTTGCAGACGCGATAACTTTTGCGCGAACCAATCAATATACGCCGATTGTGATTTTTTTTAACAAAATTACGTAGAAGAATATTTATAGGCCAAACCCGATTAATAATTTTTATTTTATTTTTTTCGGATATTTATTATAGCAAAAAGTAAAAAATATTGTTCTTTTTTCAAAATTGTCGTTCTTTGTTTGTTTATAGCACAAAAAATAAAAAACGCAGAGGTGTTCAAATACCACCAAAGGAAAGCTCTATTTGTGGGGAAAAAATGATAAAAATTTTGTTTGGGTACAACGTTGCACGACCGCGCAATTGCCATTCAAAATGTGACAGCGCTGAAAGCCTAAAATTGGTCTGGGCAGGAGGGGGGTTTAAGTGCCCAGTAAGCAAGTGATTAAACCATGCCCGTTCTTTGCCACTTCGCACACCGCATTTCTTCGGGCTGAAGCCCCTGGTCTTTTTCCCAGCTAGCAATGCCCCTGGTGACATCTTTCAGCAGGATAATAATTACATAGTTAGTCTGGTTGAATAAAAGACACAAGTCCATCCAGTTCAACCAATAGAAGGGAAAAAAAAATCCTTCCTGATCCCCTGAGAGGCAAACAGATTTTCCCTGGATCAACTTTACCTATAAATGTGAGTAGCCAGTTATATTATGTACATTAAGGAAAGAATCCGGGCCTTTCTTAAAACAATCTACAGTGCTGACCAAAACCACCACTGGGGGGAGTCTATTCCACATTTTCACAGCTCTAACTGTGAAGAAACCTTTCCATATTTGGAGACTAAATCTTTTTTCCTCTAGATGTAAAGAGTGCCCCCTTGCCCTCTGTGATGACCTTAAAGTGAATAACTCAACACCAAGTTCACTATATGAACCACTTATATATTTGTACATGTTGATCGTCCCCTTAATCTCCTCTTCTCAAGAGAGAATAAATTCAGATCCTCTAATCTTTCCTCATAGCTGAGCTGCTCCACGCTTCTTATTAGTTTAGTTGCCCTTCGCTGCGCTTTCTCCAGTTCCCCGATATCCTTTTTGAGAACTGGTGCCCAAAACTGAACTGCATATTCCAGATGAGGTCTCACTAATGCTTTGTACAGAGGGGCAAAGTAATATCTCTCTCTCTCTCTGCATTCCATAACTCTCTTAGTATAAGAAAAGATGTTGCTCGCATAAGGTGCCCTAGCACACTGTAAAAATGGTTCAAGGATGGTTTGAGGTACACATCGTGTTTGAGGAGTTGACTTGGCCTCCAAATTCTGAAGATCTCCATCCAATCAAGCAACTGTGGGATGTGCTTGAAAAATAAGTCCGATCCATGGAGGCCCCACCTCACAAGTTACAGGGCTTAAAGGATTTGTTACTTGGTGGCAGATACCACAGCTCACCGTTAGAGGTCTAGTGGTGTCCATGACCAAATGGGTCAGTCCTATTTTGGCGGCAAAAGGAGGACCTACCCAATATTAGATTAGTGATCATAAATTTATGGCTGATCAGTGTAGGACGGGGTCATCAAATATTTGCAGAGGAGGACTCTGCTGTACTCGCTAATTTTTGTATTTCAGTACCATGGACAGAGGACACATTGCCATAGAACTAACATTTGCAGTGTTAGTGACTTGCGGTGATTGTAGTCATATTAGTGCAATAGTGCCACAGAAAATTGTGTACTGTCCGTGATACTTTTTTTATTTGCACTAACATAAAATTTTTCAGGACAAGCTTTCGGGGTATCTCCCCTTCTTCAAGGTCCAAGCAGTACTGAATAAAAACAGTTTTAGCCAAATGTTAAAAAAAGAGAGAAAAAAAAAAGAAAAAACCTCTGAGGGAAAGGAGAAAGGAAAAACAAACAAATAGAAATCAATGTATAAGGCAATGGTAATGAAAGTAGCTGCAGAGATAGTGAGATAAGACAGGCAGAGTTATAGACTGGAGAGGGGAGGGGGTGACAGTCACAGAGGGGGTCGTAAAACTTTAGAATAATGAGTGAGAAAACCTATATCCAATTTAAGCCGTTGTTTTTTGTGTCAAAAAGAAGAATCATTCTTAGTTCAAACGTTTTCCTTTCCTGCGTGGTTCTGAAATCCCCTTTAAGAACTAAAACATTGAGGTTTTCAATAGTGTGGTCCGGTTGTGAAAAATGATGTCCCACTGGTGTGCATAAATCATCTTCTTTATGATTCTTGATGGAATGTCTGTGTAAATTCATCTTTGTTTGCAATTTCTGTCCTGTTTCCCCAACATAAGGTCCTTTGTTGCACCTACTGCATTGAATGAGATATACCACAATTCTAGAGGTACAGCTGTATAATCCCATGATATTGAAGGTCCTATTTGTGTGTGTGACACTTTTGGATAGATTGATCTGGTTGCACAGTTTGCAACGTTTTTTATTGCAGGGTTTGTATCCATTATTGTTTCCCCTTGAAGAAGGGGAGATACCCCGAAAGCTTGTCCTGAAAAATGTTATGTTAGTGCAAATAAAAAAGGTATCATGGACAGTACTCAATTTTCAGTGTTAGCGAGAAGGAGATTACACTATATTACCAAAAGTATTGGGACACCTGCCTTTACACGCACATGAACTTTAATGGCATCCCAGTCTTAGTCTGTAGGGTTCAATATTGAGTTGGCCCACCCTTTGCAGCTATAACAGCTTCAACTCTTCTGGGAAGGCTGTACACAAGGTTTAGGAGTGTCTATGGGAATGTTTGGCCATTCTTCCAGGAGAGCATTTGTGAGGTCAGGCACTGATGTTGGATGAGAAAGCTTGGCTCGCAGTCTCCACTCTAATTCATCCTAAAGGTGTTCTATGGGGTTGAGGTCAGGACTCTGTGCAGGCCAGTCAAGCTCCTCCAACCCAAAATCGCTCATCCATTTCTTTATGGACCTTGCTTTGTGCACTGGTGTGCAGTCATATTGGAATAGGAAGGGGCCATCCCCAAACTGTTCCCACAACGTTGGGAGTACAAAGTTGTCCAAAGTATCCTGGTATACTGACGCCTTAAGAGTTCCCTTCATTGGAACTAAGGGGCCAAGCCCAACCTTGAAAAACAACCCCACACCTTACCCCCCCCCTCCAAAAATTATTTGGACCAGTGCACAAAGCAAGGTCCATAAAGAGTCCTGACCTCAACCTGATAGAACACCTTTGGGATGAATTAGAGCAGAGACTGCGAGCCAGGCCTTCTCATCCAACATCAGTGCCCGACCTTACAAATGCATTTCTAGACGAATGGTCAAACATTCCCATAAACACACTCCTAAACCTTGTAGGCAGCCTCCCCAGAAGAGTTAAAGCTGTTACATTGTTACATATGTAGCCAATGCCGCCTTGGGGGTTTCTGGAAGTAGTGGTTCACCTGCTCACACTGCCCTCAGTCACACTCCTCTCTTGCATCTGGAGTCAGAAAACAGGCTGGCTCTTTGTTTTTTATTAGGGGGTTAAACGTGGATGGGGTAAGGGATAATTATGGGTTGACCTGAGATCAACAGTTCTTTACACGGGACCTCTATATACACTCAGTATATACACTCTTCTTGTTCCTTCAGCACAACACTTGCTTCTTCTTGTTCCTCTCTCCTGCACAACACTTGCTTCTGGCCTAATTAGCACATGGTGAAGCCTGATCTGGCTTTGACCAGGCCTAGGAACTGCCCTTTGCAGACAGGGACCACGAGCCCCTATAGTGTAGAGAAAGTTTGTAGGATGTGCTAACTGGCCTGATGGACTACTGCTCCCAGCCCATCTTCTTCCAGGTCGAGGTCACCCCCTCTCCTCCCAGACTGGGGACTCCCTCAAGGCCCACCGACAGCCTCAGTACTCCGTCTCCATTCTCCAACTTCCACCCGAACTCTCCTTCCAGACTGGGCTGCCCCAGGTTATGTGAGAAGGCCTGCCCCCTGCCGATCCGAGTTGGGGATTGGTCAAGGCTTCCCAAATACCAAAGTTCCACCTCTTCTGCCCCACTCCCCTTTTCCAGAACTTTCTGAAAAAGCAAGGAGGGGTCAACCAAAGAATGTCAGCACCTACAGTCGCCAGCTACTCCCTGAACCACTCTCATGCCCAGAACAAAAACAATCCGACCTGACCTCCAGTCAAGCCTGGCCAAATTTGCTTACTCTAACACAAAAATCCTTAACTATCACCTACCTAATGTAGAGGGCACTACACACAGTTACATAGTTAGTCAGATTGAAAAAAGACACAAGTCCATCTAGTTCAACCAATAATAAAATAAACTAATATATATAACCATACAATCCCATATACCATCCTTCACCTACAGTTGATCCAGAGGATCACTGCTACAGAAAGTGATGGGAAATGCAGCATTTTTCAGTTGTCAATGGAACAAGTGACACATCGGCATTCCTATCGCCTTTCTGTTGTGGGACAGACAGTGGAGGAAAAAAGTCAATGGTGTTGCTGTATACAAGCTATATCTGCCTTAAGACTGAATAAGGCACTAGGTAGGATAAATCTTCACCTAAGCAGTAACTCTTAGGGGCAGATCTATAAAGCTTTGCAACTATCGAATATAATAGCTGGGAGGATTAGAAATCTCTGTCAACAGCTTTATTAACTCTGAAAAAAATAAAAGAGGGAGGAAGGAAGAAGGGAAAGAAAGGTAGGAAAGAAGGAAAGAAGAAAGGAAGGGGAAAGAAAGAAAAGGAGGGAAGAAGGAAAGGAAAGGAAAGGAAAGGAAAGAAAGGAGGGAGGAAGGAAAGAAAGAGAGAGGATGATAGGAAGGAAGGAGGAAAGGAAGCAATGAAGGAAGAATAGGAAAGAATGAAGAAAGGAGAGGAAGGAAAGTAGGGAAGGAAGAAAGAAAGAGAGCGAGAGGATGAAAGAAATGGAGGAGGGATGAAAGCAATGAAGGAAGAATGGGAAAGAATGGGAAGGAAGAAAGGAAAGAAGGAAGGGAGGAAGGAAGAAAGGAAAGAAAGAAGGAAAAGGCAGAAAGGAAGGAAACAGAAGGAAGGAAAAGGAAAGAAAAAAAAAAGGAGGGGGGGGGGGAGAGCGGGTGGAAGAAAAGGAGGAGGAAAGAAAGCAAGAAAGGAAGAATGGGAAAGAATAGGAAGGAAGGACAGGAAAAATGAAGGAAGGAAGCAAGGAAGCAAAGAAAGAAGGAAAAGAAAAGGCTGAAAGGAAGGAAATAGACAGAAGGAAAAGGAAAGAAAAAAAGGGAAGGGGGGGGGGGGGGGAAGGAGAGAGGGTAGAAAAAAAGGAGGAGGGAAGAAAGCAAGAAAGGAAGGATTGGAAAGAATAGGAAGCGAGGAAGGACAGGAAAAAGGAATTAAACAGAAAAGGCAGAAAGGAAGGAAAAAAAGGGAGCAAGGAAGGAAGAATAGGAAAGAATGATGAAAGGAAAGGAGGGAAGGAGGAAAGAAAGAGAGCGAGATGATGGAAGAAATAGAGGAGGGATGAAATCAATTAAGGACGAATGGCAAGGGAAGGAAAGAAGGAAGGAAGAAAGGAAAGAAAGAAAGGAAAAGGTAGAAAGGAAGGAAACAGAAGGAAGGAAAAGGAAAGAAAGTAAAGGAAGGAAGGGAGTGGGGTGGGAAGAAAGAAGAAGAGAGGGTGAAAGAAAAGGAGAAGTGAAGAAAGCAGGAAGGCAAGATTGGGAAAGAATAGGAAGGAAAGGAAAATGGAAGAAAGGAAGGAAATAAAGAAGGAAAAGAAAAGACAGAAAGGAAGGAAAAGGGAAGTAGGAAGCAAGGAAGGAAAAGAAGAAGGGAAGAAGGAAGGAAAGGGAGGGAAGGGAGAAAATAATGAAGGTAGGAAGGAAGAAAGGGAGGGAAGAAGGAAAGAAAGAAGGGAGGGAGGGAGGAAGTAAGGAAGGAACGACAAATCACTTCCTACCTGTTTGTCTTTTTACATCAGAAAGGAAATGCTATTGCAACCAAAACATCTGACCATTAATGGAAACAGAGTTCACCTTGAACTCTGTTTCCATTAACATGGTGCAACATTTCAAGGCTGCTCCCGCCACCCGTTGGCTTGTGTATGTCCACTATTCCACTGACCTGTCTTATGTTAGGCTCTGGTTCCTGTTCTGTGTTCCCTGACATTGACCTGATTGGAACTCTGGTCTGTCTTTGGTTTGTGATTCATTTATTTGTTGCCAGTCCTGATTTGCAGCTTGCATTACAACATTATCTGCCTGTTGCCTTCCCAGTACTAGTTCACAGATTTTCCACTTGGCTGAAGTTTCAGTTCTATGCTTGGTTGCCTGCCTGTCAGTTGTCCCTTGTTTAAATCAAGACATTAAATAATGAGCTTGCATTTGTATGTGAATTTTGTGAAGAAAAAGATCTGTCACAGACCATCATTATTTAATGTTTAATTGCTATCCAATGCCTAGCAAGCCTTATTTATATAATATTTAACATGTATAGGTCATTTCAAAAGTAATGCAGTGATCCTGCAATGAAGGTCATTGTAAGGCACTTCCTGTTATAGGGTGACAGTGATCTATGGTGGTCTTCCAAATGTTCTCCTGAGTTGTCACCCTGTCATTAGAGCTCTAAGCACATAGTCCAGTGTTCAATACACAGATATGTTCCGCTGCTTTTGTCATTAGGTAGCCTACCTTGAGCAATGATGTAGCGTTCATTCATGTAGACAGGTAGTGTCTCCAAACATAATGGAATTGATTAACAATTCTTAGATGCACAGAGGGTAAAACAATGATAAAGAACTGTATTTTGTTTTTGTCTCCTAGTTAGGGTTTAGAAAAAAACAAAGTCAATGGCGCAAAAAGAAGAATAATAAAGTCCCAATGTAAATAAGTGCAATTAGGGAGAATCACTTGTATAATCACTGCAGCTCTTCCAGCAATGTATTGGATGATCTCTGTGCACTACAATAAACAAAAAAGCAGAAGGCACCACCATCTAGGTGTATCAGTTTATTAGAAACAGTTTAAAATTTTTTAAACAAAGACGGGCTCATCATAAGTCATCAATTAGTCACCAGCACGACTCGATGGAAAGCAGCCAAAATGCTGGCAGATGGAACTAGGAAGCAGCTGTGTTGTGCAGGAGACATCTTGCTGAGCAGAGATGCAAGGCTTGAACACTAGGGAGAGCCATAATCATGTTGGAACGTAAGCCAGTGATGGTTTGGAATTGGAAGTGACATTGGACGTGAAGGCATAAGTAGCAAGGTGGGGTTGAGGAGAAACACACTATGGACCTCCCAGCATCACTCCAGGTAAAACAATAGTGATTGGCTGGAAAATATTTAACCCAGCCAATCAGTTTTATCCACAAAACTGAGATAGGCTGTTGGGTTCTGCCATGGTTGGGTAGGGCCTACAAATATCTAAATGACAGGGCAGAGAGAACATTCTCTAGGCACCTTTAAACTAAACTTTGCTTTAATCTTCTGTGATTTCTTAGAAATGTTTGATGAACACTCAACAACCCCTAATGACTTTATTTTGTAACATAATAAGTTCCTGATGATCTCTGGCTAAGCAGCTAATGAAACGAGGAGCAATGATTAACTCCCTTGTGCTACTAATCAGCAATAATGTGGAAATAACAAAATCTTGTGTTCACCGGCATGAGCATGCACTTTATCCTGCTGAAGTTATTCTAGAACAGATAATGTCATAGAAAAAATAGAGCCAGTACACTCAATTTGTTCCATTTTAACAGGGCCCACACACATTCCAAATCAAATGTTTTATAATCCAGTCATTTTAATATTCAGAATAGAGCTACCGAGAAAATGTGTGGGCACTTTACAATTGTGTGTTTTGGCAAAAAAAAATATAAGGCAATTGAACTTAGAACATTTTGAACAATTTTAAATTAGATTCCAGGTAATCCTTTTCACTCTAACGTTTATTTCATTGTTCTAATAACAATTTGTTAAAACAGTAGTCCTTTTGATGACAATTTGGAAGCAGCAACAAAAATGTTAAAGACCAAACCTTTAAAGTTTGTGGCAATATTAAAAAAAAGGAGGGTTTTAGTTCATTATGACCTCCAGCAATTTTGAGGTCATGCCTACTGGTGAATGTGGTTCTCAAGGGTGGAGAGATCTACAAGGTATTGCCTTGAATGAGACATATTCATCAATTCATGTGGTGGCACGTGGGCAACATTATCTAATATTCATTTCTGCATGGAGTTTATGATTCACGCTTAATTTTGAATTTTAGGAATAAGAACATCTATCACCATAGGGGTCTCAGTTGTAGACATTAATACAGTAAGAACATATTCTACATGTATAAAAGCTGGGAGTCTGTCCCCAATATTAGGCAGACTGGACAACCAGGGTTTGGTTATAGCTAGGATAAGCCATGGACACAGAGAGCTTTGAGCAGTCTTGGAGAGGTGGCAGTAGTGGAGAGGCAGAATACCTGATGGCACCAGCCAGAAGGGGCCCAGCATGCCTGCTCGTTCAGCGAAGGTGAGTGTCCTTAAAAGCACTGGGATTCGGAGCCTAAAAAGTTGCCTGGTCTTCTCCAGAGTACCCCACAAAGGTTTCGCTGCTCCCAGGTTGCAGACCACTGACTCATTTAAGTGGTCAGTTACCTAGAACAGGATTAGGTATGCAACAAAAGTCACAGAGGTGCTAGGATCACAGGTCAGTAGACAGTACATATATAATAAAGTTGCGCTAAAATGATTAAATATAAATAAATACGTGCATCAATCATATGTGCATTAATCAAAGTGATGAAAGGCAACGCAAAACTAAAAACTTAAATCGCACCTAAAGTGATAAAAAAACAAACAAACAATCTCAGGTAGTGACCTGAGAGTGGATCAATCCTTATTCAAAGTTATATAAAGTGTCCTTTAAATGAATAAAACGCAGTCACCTGAAGTGATAAAAAAGCAAACAATCTCAGGTAGTGACCTGAGAGTAAATCAATCCTTATTCAAAGTTACATAGAGTGTCCTTGAATGAATGAAACGCAGTCACATAACAGTCCCAAAAGTCCCTTATAGAGTGAATAGGACAAAAATCTTCAGAATATGTTGAAGTGACACTCAAGCTTAGTAGTCCATCACCAAGGTACACACACCCGATGTGCTCAAAGATGGATGGGTACTCTTACCAGAAATCCAGGACTCACTATCACTAGTGGGTCAAAAACGCAGACAGAAATAACCTTCTGCTGGTATATATCTGTGGATGGCTGGTATGGATGTACTCCCTCCTCTCCTCCTCTTGCTTCTGGCAACACACCGATGTTGTCTCTCAGTTGAGCAGGGTGCCCACACGGAATTACGGTGTCCCCCAAGGCAAGAAAAGAGGGACCGATAGTGTGATATTGTTTAAAATACAGATTTATTAAAAAGAGTAAACATACTCACAAACATAAAGTCAAAAACAGCGTGAGGTAGATAGCCGGCTCTAGATAAAATTCTCAAGCATCGCCCGCACTTCCCTGTATAGCGGCGTGGTGACGTCAGCGCGTAGCTCCGCCCTACATGTTTCGTTAAAGATAACGTCTTCAAAGGGGCACGGGCGACGCACTGACGCGCCACCTTTTATCTCTTCAAGAAATGGCCAAGCCTCGTTTTCAAAACTCAGCGCCATTTTCTTGAAGCCTATCTAGATAGCATTATTATCTTCAATAGATTGTAATATGCTGAACTTTTATATAGACATAGATGACCGTCCTCGAACTGAACGGGGCTTCTCCACTTTATAACAAGCCATCCTACATTGCTCACAGTAATAGTCACGCTTATATTAAGATACGTGACCTTCAGTGGCTGACATTTTCTTGGAGACCATGTCCCTGCCACTCATGCGAACTCACCGCACTTGTGCAGAGATACATAAACCTCCAAGGTTGCGTCTAAGTGTTACAAAAGGTCAAAAACAACAGTCTATACATTCATGCAATAAAAGACCAGGTATTCATAGGCAAATAGTAACAAGTAGACATATTAATATCTCACTCAACAAAAATATGTATTAAACACTAAAAACAACAACTGACCATCCACTATTTACTAGAGAGGCTAGTGTCGTAAAAACACTTTAAGACACGTATCTTAATATAAGCGTGACTATTACTGTGAGCAATGTAGGATGGCTTGTTATAAAGTGGAGAAGCCCCGTTCAGTTCGAGGACGGTCATCTATGTCTATATAAATGTTCAGCATATTACAATCTATTGAAGATAATAATGCTATCTAGATAGGCTTCAAGAAAATGGCGCTGAGTTTTGAAAACGAGGCTTGGCCATTTCTTGAAGAGATAAAAGGTGGCGCGTCAGTGCATCGCCCGTGCCCCTTTGAAGACGTTATCTTTAACGAAACATGTAGGGCGGAGCTACGCGTTGACGTCACCACGCCGCTATACAGGGAAGTGCGGGCGATGCTTGAGAATTTTATCTAGAGCTGGCTATCTACCTCACGCTGTTTTTGACTTTATGTTTGTGAGTATGTTTACTCTTTTTAATAAATCTGTATTTTAAACGATATCACACTATCGGTCCCTCTTTTCTTGCTTTTATTGGAAGACGACCATATATAGACACCTACCGACCATACCTACATGAGGGAGGAGAGGAGGAGAACGAAGGCCGTTGTGTGGCTACAACAGAGAGTCAACTCGTCCCACGGGTGTGCCTTAATGCCACAGGGGGTTTCGTTCTTTTCTCCCTGGCTATCACACTATAGCAAATTTTATGTCTAAATAATTTTTCTCATTTGTATGAGTGTTTGTATTTCAGTTTTTGTCGCACTCCATCTATCGGTCGAGATCTATTTTAAGAGTTCGTAGCGGGCGTGAAGGGACATATCGCCGCACCACTGCAGTTGCGCATCGAGGCGGGATGTACAAAGCAATTTCTATTGCAGAAGTTTCCCCGTGCCCGCTACGTGACTGCGCGGTGGAAAATAGAGAAGTTCTTTACCGGTTCGGAGCAAAAGTTTTGAGTCGCGGTAAAAGAACTTCGGATAGATCTATCGTAATAATAGAAGTTATCTAACATTATACGACTTGTAAATATATCTGTATCTACTGGCAGGAGCTTGACTTGCCCCGAAGAGGTGAAATATTGTTCG
>BLSH010376166.1:306340-322485 GCA_018402905.1 Glandirana rugosa
GAGTTTAATCTGCAATCTCCAACTCTAAGCAGCGGTATTTGAAATCTCAAATTCCCCCAACAATCTGATCGTTGAGCACGATCGTAGCGATCGTTGTTCTATGCAGAGCTTGATCTGCAACTCAAAGCAGCGGTATGTGAAATCTCTAATTTCTGCTATCTGTCCTCAGAGCAACAGCACAGACAGCAGTAGTAAAGTAATCTATCTCAGGATGCAGGATCAGGTCTTAAAATGTCTCAGATCTGTCCCTCAAGCTTTCAGCTTCCTTTCCCTACACTAACCCAAGGAGCATGTGACTGCAGCACTGTGACTCCAGCTTATAAAGAGGCTGGGTCACATGATGCACTGGCCAATCACAGCCATGCCATTAGTAGGCATGGCTGTGATGGCTTCTAAGGGCAAACCAGTGAAACGCTTGTTGATTGGCTGCCCTGCAGCTTCTCAACACGTGGAGTAAAATAGCAGAACCCCGGACCGAACCCGAACGATTTTTGAAATGTCCGGGTCCGTGCCACGGACACCCGAAAGTTCGGTACGGACCCGAACGTTACAGTCCGGGTTCGCTCAACACTATTTATGAGAGGTTAAGTATTTAAATACTAGGGACCATTTGAATTTATCATTGAGGCCCCGCACGTTCCACGAGACTAATTTAACCCAAGAAAGAGCCATAGAGACAAGATCGTACACATGTAATCTGAGAATTTAACATTACCGCAGGGTCCCCACTGAATGGAGACAGATTGTAGCATAGTAAGCTTACCCTGAAACCAGTCGTATAGAGAGCCATGAGCACACTGTGAATATGGAACAATAGGAACATAATTGCAAAACCCCTTAGATCTGGGAACTCTGGCTAGCTCCAGGGGGGAGTAGAATGTCATTTTTAAGATACGGATTATTTCAGGGTGTTCAGCCAGTCATCCACTTCAGAAGGAGTATCAAAGAAGCGGACCGACCCATTGTGCGGGACCCTGAGACGGCTGAGGTATAGCATGCTGTATTTGATGCCTTTCTCACGTAGACGCCTGAGGATCTCAGTGAACGTCTTCCTCTTGCGCTGAAGCTCTGCAGAGAAATCCGGGAAGAGCATAATAGTGGAGCCACCGTGAGTGAGAGAAGGGTGCTTACGAGCTTCAGAAAGAATTTTATCCCGGTCCCTGAAGTTAAGAAATCGGACCAGAAAGGGTCTCGGATTAGCGCCAGGGATGGCTCGGCCCGTGGGCACTCGGTGGGCGCGTTCTACCACATAGGTTGGGGAGAGATCTGTACGGCCCAGGAGATCTTTGAAGAAACCTTCAGCAAAAATTGTAGGGTGGTCTCCTGCCTCACCCTGTTTTCTGCATCATCTGATTTGGAGACAAGCAGTTGGACCATGCGTTGTAGGTCCGCAATAGTATTTGTATGGGAGACCGTAAGATCTTCAGTGGCAGAGATCCTGGCTTCAGATTCTGACAACCTGCCTCTGATTTTGTCCAGGTCATTTCTTATAAGTGTACATTCCTCAGCCAAGTGATCGATTCTGACCAACATAGAAGAACTACTCTGTTCAATAGCAGCAAGGATAACTGCAGTGCTGTCTTGAGAAGGAGAGGGGGAAGTGGAACCCCCAGAGGAAGGTCCAGGCTCCATAGATAGTTCAGTTAGTAATACCTGCAGTTTACTCACTAACGAGGCCTTGGGAAGCAACGCAGGAGATGGGGAAGTATGGGGGGGCGTACAGGATTTCTTCGCTTTGCTCTTGGATCCCATGAGGTGGAAAGTCCAGGGTATAACAGGCCAGAAACAGAGGGGGGGAGCACACCCACAGCAGTCTGGAGGAAAATACTGAGGCTATTGCAGAAATGGTGCGATGAATGCTGTGCCCAATAAGCTAGGAAAGTGGGGCCAGTTAAATAGAAGAAATAAAATGAGGGATAGGCAAATAGTTCTCCACTAGCTGAGAAGATCCCAGGGCCCAGAAAAATTGAGAACTCACCAGAGCCGCTCTATATCCTCTAGGTCCACTCTTGCAGGGGTCCAGTCACTGAGTTCAGGATCCAGGGTTGAGGCAGTCAGGCCAGCACTCTGCACAACAGCCAGTACCCAGAGTCAGAGAAGCTGTGACAGCAGGAGGGGATATACAGCCTCGTGGGCAAAATGGCTGCAGTGTCAGCTCCTTCCCCCTCCACCAGTGGATATCAACAGCCCAGGGCCCCCAATCTCCCTCTCAGCACTGATGCCAATCTCAGGCCCCCCAGGTGCACAGGAGGATCCCTCCGGATTAAGGCAATCTGCCCCAGGAAACCGCTGGATCGCGGCCGCTCCGGCTGTCGTCTAATTGAAGCCGTGGCTTTTAGGCCCGACTAGGCCGAAATTCAAAAAAGCCGGTCTGGACCCAAAATAACCCCCCAAATCGGAGCACCAGGTATGGCAGGTGCTGAATCCAAAGGATGAGGTCTAACCAGCTCACATAAGCACAGGATTGCAGAGGATTAATGCAGGATTCAGACGGAGCTCTATGTAGAAATGTCTGCCGCCGCTCACATCCGGTCACGCCTCCTCCCGCTCTTTGTTAGTTTTAGCGCAAAAAATAAAAACCTCAGAGGTGATCAAATACCACCAAAAGAAAGCTCTATTTGTGGGAAAGAAAATGATAACAATGTTGTTTGGGTACAATGTTGCACGACCGCTCAATTGTCATTCAAAATGCGACAGCGTTGAAAGCCTAAAATTGGTCTGGGCAGGAGGGGGGTTTAAGTACCCAGTAAGGAAGTGGTTAATGTCCTACATCTTTAGATATTTGATAATAAGAATATTATAGAGGTTGAAGTGATACCTCAAACATGGATTTACAGAAAATCTCCATCTTCAGGAAGATGCCACCTTGCATGAAACGTACGTCAGAGAGTAGCGTAGGGACCGCCACTTCCGGGTACTGTGTGACGTCACGTCCAGCCGGAAAAAAAATGAGACTGAGGCTTGGAACGCACATCGGCTTTATGCTGGCAGTGGCGGCGCTATCCCATCCCATACACGCTGTATATGCAGGTGCCGGAATTTAGGCACCAATACATGTGAGTGAAACTTGCTAATTTTATTACTAACAAAGCTTAATAAAATACTACACTATGATATTATATATATATATATATATATATATATATATATATATATATATTATATACACGTTTCACTAATTAGGCGCCATACACAGGTAGCATACTATTTCAGTAAAAATAATGCAGTGCTGT
Organism: Glandirana rugosa; assembly: GCA_018402905.1. NCBI lineage: Eukaryota > Metazoa > Chordata > Amphibia > Anura > Ranidae > Glandirana > Glandirana rugosa. The sequence continues at coordinate 309,574 of BLSH010376166.1, forward strand.
ATTGGAAAAAATGGCCAGATCATGAAGCGGGGTAAATCTTTTTTTTTTAATTACTAATTTAAAAAAAAACTGAGGTGAAAACATTTGTGTGTGTGTTTTTTTTAGTTACTGGAATAATGAACACTAGAGTTTAGTGAAATTGAGAATTGTAATTTCCTTGAAATTTCAAGCAAAAATTGTGAGATTTTCCTTGAAACTTTGCATTTTAGTGAAATAATTTGAAGTCAATGGGTAAGGGGATATTAAGGTGATTGTGGGTGGTTTTAAAGGGTTCAATGAGCATTTATAGGCTTCTGAAGTTTATAGAAGCTCTTTCCAACTATCTTGGACCTGTTATGGTGCCAAAAATTAACACTCATTAGCCTCATTATTTTACTTTTTTTTTCACAAAAAGAAAAAAAATTACAGTGAAGAAATCAAAATAAAACATACGCAAATATAGAAGTAATGAACAACCACATAAAAAAAGGAAAACACCACAACTACGCCAAAAATAAACTAGCTTAAGTAAATGACAAATAAATAAAAAACACATTCCCTAACTAAAGAAAAAAATTGACCTAAGCAGGTCAATAAACAAAACTAACGGGTCTAATTCATAAAGCAGTGAATGAGACTTTCACCAAACATTCTATACTGGAGAATCAATCATGGCCATTGAAAACCCGATGGATCTAGAAAACTCACCTGCAGAGAATGATTGCTGAACATCAGTGCTACATAAATATGTCTCTATAGTTTTTGTTTAGGTCAGCCTTTGTCAACCTTTTCAACGCAGATGAACCCATGAAATAACTTTCCGGTCTCAGGGAACCCCTGCTAAAAATTACTACAGTCAGGTCCATAAATATTGGGACATCGACACAATTCTAATCTTTTTGACTTTATACACCACCGCAATGGCTTTGAAATGATGAGTTTTTTAAGGGAAAGAAGTGGAATGTTATGCAATGGCCAAGTCAATCACCTGACCTGAATCTGATTGAGCATGCATTTCACTTGCTGAAGACAAAACTGAAGGGAAAATGCCCCAAGAACAAGCAGGAACTGAAGACAGTTGCAGCAGAGGCCTGGCAGAGCATCATCAGGGATGAAACCCAAGGTCTGGTGATGTCTATGCGTTCCAGACTTCAGGCTGTAATTGACTGCAAAGGATATGCAACCAAGTATTAAAAAGTGAAAGTTTGATTTATGATTGTTAATCTGTCCCATTACGTTTGGTCCCTTAAAAAGTGGGAGGCACATATACAAACTGTTGTAATTCCTACACCGTTCACCTGATTTGGATGTAAATACCCTCAAATTAAAGCTGAAAGTTTGCAGTTAAAGCACATCTTGTTTGTTTCATTTCAAATCCATTGTGGTGGTGTATAGAGCCAAAAAGATTAGAATTGTGTCGATGTCCCAAAATTTATGGACCTGACTGTATATCTACAACTCATGATACATTAGAGTGATGGTCAGTGGGAAGAATTATCCTCTTACAGATAGCTAAAAAGATCAAGGTGTCAGTGGGAATTTATCTGAGAGGCAGAGATTGCTCATTGCTCAAGGAGCCCCTAGCAACCTCTGGAGGAACCCTATGGTACCATGGAACCCTGGTTGAGAAACCCTGGTTTAAGTGATATTTTAGCCTACCTAGGGCCTTCTTCACTCTTAATCAGTTTTAATTTTATACAGCATCTTTATTATTTATTTTTGAGTGATTCAATGTTCACCTTGTCCCTGGAACTGTGCCCTGCAAACGTATCGTTCTGAGGTCCAGCATCGCTCATCTTCTAGTTTAAATGACAGCCAGAGTCAAGTATATTGCCATTGGCAGAAAAAAAAACTGCAGATCATTGGGCCCTATAGCAAAACTTTGCCTTAAGCATAACTGGAGTAGTTCTTTCAGAAATATCATAATAAAACTTTTTACCAACAAGAACAAGGAAAGAAGAAAAGTAAATACAAACTATGTTCTGGGCATACACTTGTGAACAAATAAAGCAGTGCTAGCAATTCATTATATTGCAATTGGCAACAATCTAATTAAAACGCGTTAGTATTCCGCCGATGCTATTTCACTTAAGTTCAGAACATCGCTCTCTCATTGATTTTAAATGCCACCAACTTTGTCCATCTGCTGCATTTGTCTGGAAAGAGACAAAAGTTTATCAGATGATTTTGCAAACTTCAATGGCAGAAAGTTATTCACAGTAACAAGGCAACTTACCGGGAGCAAACTCCAACTAGCTACAGAGGCGCCATATTGTATGCTTAAAGGGTCAGTCCACACAAAACTATTTCAGTTGTTGGTAGATGCTGTAGATGCTGAAACCCCCTGAGAGCGTTTTATATTTCTCAAGGACTGTATAGGTTGAATCTTCATGCTATTAACATGAATGAGTAAACAAAACAAAAAAGGTGGGAGGAATGCCCGATCACATGTCCTGTAAAAGTCCTTCAAGCTGAGCGCCATATCCCCTCATGGGAGGATGATCTATATTATGCATTATAAATTTAGTAAACTCTTAAAGAGATACAGTCAGGTCCATAAATATTGGGACATCGACACAAATCAAATCTTTTTGGCTCTATACACCACCATAATGGATTTGAAATGAAACAAACAAGATGTGCTTTAACTGCATGAATTCTGAAGTGTTTCGGGCAATATTATCTGCTCATATTCAGCCAAATGCTTCAGAACTCATTGGAAGGTGCTTCACAGTGCAGATGGACAATGACCCGGAGCATACTGCGAAAGCAACCAAAGAGTTTTTTAAGGGAAAGAAGTGGAATGTTATGCAATGGCCAAGTCAATCACCTGACCTGAATCCGATTGAGCATGCATTTCACTTGCTGAAGACAAAAGTGAAGGGAAAATGCCCCAAGAACAAGCAGGAACTGAAGACAGTTGCAGTAGAGGCCTGGCAGAGCATCACCAGGGATGAAACCCAGCGTTTGGTGATGTCCATGCGTTCCAGACTTCAGGCTGTATTAAAAAGTGAAAGTTTGATTTATGATTGTTAATCTGTCCCATTACTTTTGGTCCCTTAAAAAGTGGGAGGCACATATACAAACTGTTTTGATTCCTACACCGTTCACCTGATTTGGATGTAAATACCCTCAAATTAAAGCTGAAAGTCTGCAGTTAAAGCACATCTTGTTTGTTTCCTTTGAAATCCATTGTGGTGGTGTATAGAGCCAAAAATATTAGAATTGTGTGGATGTCCCAATATTTATGGACCTGACTGCATTTTCTGGTGCAGACCGCTTCTTCCTCTAACCTACATAGGAGTGTCTCCCAGAAACAGCCATTTGCATTGGAGTCACAGTGGGGTCCATTGCCGCCTAAAGCTAGGACAGGTGTAAAAATATGCTGTTGAGTGCAGGTTAGGACAGGCTGGTTTGTCCTGAAGGTGTTATTTATGTGACCTGTGTTAGAATTCTGAGAAACCCATGCTCAAAGTATTAGCTGGAACCACTTCAATTCCATTCCATTCCATTCCTCAATATAAACGTTTTGCTTTGGATACCATTAAATGCGCAGCCAATGTACTTCAAAAAGGGCTACTTGAAATGCATTTTAGAGATTTGCCAAGTGCCTCCAACTGCAGATTCTTAAGTTTGTCTTCTGAGCTGAAGAGCTACATGTTTTTGCATTCACAGAGCATTGTGTCATGATGACCCAAGTATTTTATGCATTATTTGGACTATGCCCTTCTTTTAATTAAAATGTCTTCACGTTTTGGGAAAGCATGGGCCGAGCAAAGCCTGCAAGACACAGGAGCTAAATGTTCTTCTGGCTTAAAGGGATTGTTTAGGGATTTCCTTTACTAATTATGATTAGGACAAATTATGAAAAAAAAGTAAAGTGAAGACTCTTATAAAAATTAAGCATTAAATAGATTTTATTTAATAATTAGAAAATCATAACCATTGGTGTGTCCACCCTTCTCCTTTAAATCAGCATTACTTCTTCTAGATCAGTGTTTCTCAACTCCAGTCCTCAACGCGCCCCAACAGGTTATGTTTTCAGGATTTCCCCTTAGATGAAATGACTGTGGTAATTACTAAGACCCCATGCACACTCTTAGATTTTCTGCAGTTTTTTTCCTTCAGATTTAACAAAAACCATGTAGTGCAAGGGCCTGCCTGATTGCATACAAATTGAAACTCTTAAGGTTTGACCTCATATTATATGATTTTGGTAAATCTGAAGGAGAAAATCTGCAGACAATTTAATAGTGTGTATAGGCAGTGAAACTGATCAAATCACCTGTGCAAAAAAATTGGAAAGCCAGAAAACATGACCTGTTGGGGTGCCTTGAGGACTGGAGTGGACTGGAGTGGAGAAACACTGTTCTAGGTACCCATGTACACATTTTTTGACGGACTCAGCAAGTAGGTTGTTCCAAACATCTAGGATATCATTCTTCTGTGGATCTAGGCTGCCTCAGTTGTTTCTGTATCTTCTTATTATCCCAGAATGACTCAATGATGTTCATATCAAAGGCTCTATGGGGACCTTATCAACTCTCTCAGGACTCTTTGGGGGAGATTTACTAAAACTGGAGAGTGCAAAATAGCTTCTAACTTCAGCTTGTTCAGTTAAGCTTTGAGAATAAAACCTAGAAGCTAATTGGTTTCTGTGCAGAGGTGCACACGATTTTGCACTCTCCGGTTTTGGTAAATCTCCCCCTTTGTTCTACTTTTCACTAAAGATAATTTTTTATGACATTGACCGCATTTTTGGGGTCATTGTCCTGCTGCAAAATACATTTGGACCAATTAAAGGCTTTCCTGATGGTATTTCTCAAATATATATCCGCGCTAAGCTCAAGGACAAATGCTGGAATGAATATACTTGTAAATTAATAGTGTAGCAGCCTGCCACCAAGGTCTATAGAAAAAACCCTAAGCACAAATAAAAAGTACAGTATATCATAAGTAGCAGCGCATTATATAAAATATGACATGAGAACATCCACCTCAAAATTGACTATAGGGGGATAAGTGTAAACTTTCATCCAAATAATGACCAGAAAAATATTTTAAACATAATTTTAGCCAGCTTGTATGGCGTATACAAAAAACACAGTCTTATGGAGATAGTGAATAAAGCACCCGGTGAGGAAGGGTTAACACATATTCCATCTGCAAAGTGACCAGGAACCTCCACCTTCTGATAGTTGAAAACTCTTACCAGAGCGATTTGGCTTCCAATTTAATGGTATAGCCAAAGAGCGCTTGCAGGGATGTATATAGCTCCCTATAGCTTTCAGGAGTAATTCTGTTAATTGATCCCACAGGTTCCTCAGCATGGAAAAGAAATCCTCCACTGGCCCACCGAAAATATAAAAAGTATGCACAACAATAGCGTAATCCCGTATGCAGATTTATTGAAATGCAGATAAAAACAATCAGGTTACACTCACGTTTTTGAAGATAAAAGCTTCCTGACGCCCAGGAAGAAGTCAGTGTATGACGAAACCGGTAGGCGTGGCTCTACAGACGTGCAACGCTGCGCTCCCACGGCCGTGCTATAACATACAGTTTCTCTTCTTACTTTTGGATATCTTATGGGCCTGTTTCTTTAGGCTTATCCAAATCACCACCCTACGTCTTGCCAGCCTTTTTTTTACATTGGACTTCAGCTACCTCAACTTGATAAAATAATTGTCTTTTATTAGCCAACTTCATTCCTCCTACACAATATATTCTATTTGATTTAATCATGGTGTTATAACCTACACGATATCTTGTTGATCTAAAGTGCCTGTTTGGCATAATTGCTTAATCATGCACCGAGCCATATACCTGAAAAAACCTTAACTGTGTACAAGCGTACCTGAGAGTGACGATGCTGTTTTAAAAGTAAAATACACCAAATATTGATTTTATATATATATATATATATATTATATTATATTATATTATATTATATTATATTATATTATATTATATGAGCTTCGTAGGTTGTTAAATAATAAATAAAAAAAAATACTTTTCTTTTGTTTTGAAAGCAGCATTTTTTTTTTTTTTTACAAATGCCTGAAACTTTTTCACAGTAATGTATATATTTTCAGAGTGCCTGAAAGGAAACAGCTTATACTATGTTTTCTCTATGGGTAGCTCATAGTGCTCTGGGAATCCTTTGCCATGGGCACACAATGTATTATAATGTATGCTATGGCAAAATAATAATAAAAAATATGTTGAACTCCTTTGGGAGTGTTGTATAGATTGTCTTCTCATTTAATGAGTATGCAATTTGAGGATTTTTTTTTCACAGATTTGTTTATCATTTATATATTTTGCCCTAATATATTTATGCTTAACTTTTTTTTGTGCTGTATCATATTTATCTATTCATGCCCACATCCATCGGAAAATCTATACAGCAGCTAGAATATTTATTTATTCATAGAGTTATAATAATTCTCTCAGACTCATAGAAATATATACAATAACAATAGTATGTACAAGTACAGAAACATATCTGTTGATCTGCCAGATGTGGACTAAGTGATATTAGCCCTGTCCAGTTTTCTTTTTGGTAAACTGTTCATACTGTACCCTAGTCCTTTTCTCAACAACATAGACATTAACATTGTATTAAAATGTATACTATATTACTAAAAGTATTGGGATGTCTGCCTTTACATGCACATGACCTTTAATGGCACCCCAGTCTTAGTCTATAGGGTTCAATATTGAGTTGGCCCACCCTTTGCAGCTATAACAGCTTCAACTCTTCTGGGAAGGCTGTCCACAAGGTTTAGGAGTGTCTATGGGAATGTTTGACCATTCTTCCAGAAGTGCATTTGGGAGGTCAGGCACTGATGTTGGATGAGAAGGCCTGGCTGGCAGTCTCTGCTGTACTTAATCCCAAAGGTGTTCTATTGGGTTGAGGTCAGGACTGTGCAGGCCAGTCAAGTTCCTTCACACTAAACTCGCTCATCCATGGACCTTGATGCGCTGATCATGCCCAGTCATGTTGGAATAGGAAGGGGCCATACCCAAACTGTTCCCACAAAGTTGGGAGCATGAAATTTTCCAAAATATCTTGGTATGCTGATGCCTCAAGAGTTCCCTTCACTGGAACTAAGGGGCCAAGCCCAACCCCTGAAAAACAACCCCACACCATAATCCCCCCTCCACCAAATGATTTGGAGGGGTGGCCCAATCCTTTTGGCAAAAGGACGTGGATGAGCGAGTTTGGGGTGGAGGAACTTGACTGGCCTGCACAGAGTTCTGACCTCAACCCCATAGAACACCTTTAGGATGAATTGAAGCGTTCGTCCAACATCAGTGCCTGACCTCATAAATGCTCTTCTGGAAGAATGGTCAAACATTCCCATAGACACACTCCTAGACCTTGTGGACAGCCTTCCCAGAAGAGTTGAAGCTGTTATAGCTGCTAAGGGTGGGCCAACTCATTATTGAACCCTACGGATTAAGATTGGGGTGTCATTAAATTCCATGTGTGTGTAAAGGCAGGTGTCCCAATACTTTTGACAATATAGTGTATGTTCATGCATTTGTGATTCTGTTGGAGAGTGTTCTTTTAACTTCATGTGTCAGAACTGGACTCACAATGACAAGTACAGGAAGTAAATTGTTCTTCCCAATTGAGGACACAGCCAACATGAAAAAAACAAACTACAACATAACGCACCTCTCTCCCTCCACACCCAAAAGTCCACATGACTTGCTTGGAAGGAATTGTTGATGGGATCCTTCTGAACTATGGGTGCCATTCTTTTTGAGCTATTCCAGGACCTACAGTGGGGACCTTACCCCATTATTCCAAGATTGCAGGGACCATGAATGTGCATTGATGATTTGAACAAATAAGTGGGATCTTACTTGCAGTTGGATAATCCTCAGACTGTGGTCACCAGGTCTCTTCAAAAACAAAAGCCAATTAATTATATGGTTTTAATGTGGGCTTGCTTATTGTCTGTTACTACATTTTAAATATTATATCGTCACCAGCTCCTGAAAAAGTACTGTTGAACTCAACCCCACCAACAAGCAACAGTGAGAAATTACACTTTGCTACTATATAAAGTAGTGAGTGTACAGCTTGTATAACAGTGTAAATTTGCTGTTCCCTCAAAATAACTCAACACACAGCCATTAATGTCTAAACCGCTGGCAACAAAACTGAGTACACCCCTAACTGAAAATGTCCAAATTGGGCCCAAAGTGTCAACATTTTGTGTGGCCACAATTATTTTCCAGCACTGCTTTAACCCTCTTGGGCATGGAGTTCACCAGAGCTTCACAGGATGCCAAAGGTGTCCTCTTCCACTCCTCCATGACAACATTATGGAGCTGGTGGATGTTAGAGACCTTGCGCTCCTCCACCCTCCTTTTGAGGATGCCGCACAGATGCTCAATGGGGTTTAGGTCTGGAGAAATGCTTGACAAGTCCATCACCTTTACCTTCAGCTTCTTTAGCAAGGCAATGTTTGTCTTGGGGTATGTTTGGGGTAATTATCATGTTGGAATTCTGCCTTGTAGCCCAGTCCCAGCCCAGGGAGGGGATCATGCTCTGCTTCAGTATGTTACAGTACATGTTGGCATTCATGGTTCCCTCAATGAACTGCAGCTCCCCAGTGCCGGCAGCACTCATGCAGCCCCAGACCATGACACTGCCACCACCATAATGTAGGCAAGACACACTTGTATTTGTACTCTCCATCTGGTTGCCGCCACACACGCTTGATACCATCTGAACCAAATAAATGTATCTTGGTCTCATCAGACAATCATATGGTTCCAGTAATCCATGCCCTTAGTCTGCTTGTCTTCAGCAAACGGTTTGTGGGCTTTCTTGTGCATCATCTTTAGAAGAGGCTTCCTTCTGGGATGACAGCCATACAGACCAATTTGATGTAGTGTGCTGTGTATGGTCTGAGCACTGATAGGGTGACCCCCAACCCCTTCAACCTCTGCAGCAATTCTGGCAGCACTCATACATCTATTTCCCAAAGACAACTTCTGGATATGACGCTGAGCAAGTGCACTCAACCCCTTTGGACAACCAAGGTGAGGCATGTTCTGAGTGGAACCTGTCCTATTAAACCGCTGTATGGTCTTGGCCACCTTGCTGCAGCTCAGTTTCAGGGTCTTGGCAATCTTCTTATAGCCTAGGCCATCTTTATGTAGAGTAACAATTCTTTTTTTCAGATCCTCAGAGAGTTGCCATGAGGTGCCATGTTGAACCTCCAGTGACCAGTATGAGAGAGTGAGAGCGATAACACCAAATTTAACACACTTGCTCCCCATTCACACCTCAAACCTTTTAACACTAACCAGTCACATGACACCGGAGAGGGAAAATGGCTAATTGGGCCCAACTTGGACATTTTCATTAGGGGTGTACTCACTTTTGGTAGCTGCTGACTTTTAACAGGGTGGAACTCCGCTTTAATGGCTGTGTGTTGAGTTATTTTGAGGGGACAGTAAATTTACACTGTTATACAAGCTGTACACTCACTACTTTACATTGTAGCAAAGTGTCATTTCTTCAGTGTTGTCACATGAAAAGATAGAATAAAATATTTACAAAAATGTGAGGGGTGTACTCACTTTTGTTAGATACTGCATATGTTTTATTATAGTTCTAATAAAACTTGGATTTTATAGATATACAGTTGACTCCCATTTATTACCTTTAAAATCCCAAACAGTTAACCCCTTGGCGCCAGCCGTACGCAAATATGCGGCCTAATGGCGCCTAGTCCTTAGCAATGAGGGGCCGCGTATTTGTATGAATTGCTGCCCATACACCCGTGACGAGAGCACGCATGCTACGTGCTCCCGACACAGTTACCGTTGTCTAACCGGAAGCTCCCAACCTCTCCTTTGCGACAGCCAATCATGGCGTTGACGTGGTCTTAAACCCCGCCCAGCCTCCCATATCATAAATCTCTTAAAGGGCCAGGAGGCGCCGGTGCTAATAGGTTAAATTCTACTTGGCTAGACTGTATGCCTACTAAACTATGGGGTTGATTTACTAGAACTGGAGAGTGCAATTTCCGGTGCAGCTGTGCATGCTAGCCAATAGACTTGTGCATGGCTAAAAAATTCATTTTTTTGGTTTTTCGGAAATTCGGAAATTCAAAAAATTCAGAAATTTGGAGATTCGGAAATTAAAAAAATTCGTAATTCGGAAATTAAAAATTTGGAAATCCAAAATTCGGAAATTGGTGGTAATTCGGCAATTGCGGTAATTCGGAAATTCAGAAATTCGCGGTAATTCGGCAATTGCGGTAATTCGGAAATTCGCGGTAATTCGGCAATTGCGGTAATTCGGAAATTCGCGGTAATTCGGCAATCGGAGCAGACGAAAATCCGAAAATTGGAAAAAACTAAGAATATTTGAAATAATAACTAACTAATAACTATTAAATTATAGGTATTTGAATTTCCTTGAAAGTTTGGTTGTTAATGAACTTAAATATGAAATTTAGCACTAATAGTCATACTGTCTAGAAAATTTCAATACCTATATTTAATAGTTATTTATTATTATTTCAAATATTCTTTTTTATTTCCGAAATTCGGAAATAAGGAAGAACATTTGAAATAATAAGTTATTAATTTATAATTTTTACATATTATAAATTATAATAAGCTATTATTATTTCAAATGTTTTTCCTTATTTCCGACTTTTGCAGTGTGTGACTGTATATATGCATACTGTATGTGTGTGTGCGTGCATACTGGGTGTGTATATACTGTGCTTATATTGTATGTATATTGTATGTATACTGTGTGTTTACATACAATATAAGCACAGTATGTACACACCCAGTATGCACACACACACACATCCATACAGTATGCATATATACAGTCACACACTGCAAAGGTCAGAAATAAGGAAGAACATTTGAAAAAATAATAGCTTATTATAATTCATAATTAGTGTTGAGCGAACCCGGACTGTAAAGTTCGGGTCCGTACCAAACTTTTGGGTGTCCGGGACCCGGACCCGAACCCTATTTACTAAAAGTTCTGAAAATTGCTGTAAAAAAGTCCTGGAAAGTCCTGGAGGTCTGCAAAAGGAAGGAAAATGGGGGTAAGGGTCGGACAAGTGCCCTACAAAGAAATGGGGACAGGGAAATAACTAAAAGCATTTAAAAAAAAAAAAAAAATCGAAAATGGAGGTGGATGTGGACCATCTTCAAACTGTGTCTGAAAAGTATTAATTAACGGTAGAAGCCATATCACTGTTCTAAAATCATCTTCAAACTGTGTCAAAAAAGTATAAATAAGCCGGGAGAACCCATATCACTGTTCTACAATCATCTAGAAACTGTGTGTTAAACTTTAACTAAAACCGGGCGAACCCATATCACTGTTCTAAAATCATCTAAAAACTGTGTGTGAAACTATAGCAGAGCGAACCCATATCACTGTTCTTCTCTCTGCTATAAAATAAAATAAAAGTAGACTTTGGCTTTAAATACCGCCTATAGGATAGTGCGTATGATATTCCCAAGACAGGAAATACTAATGTGGTAAAACATTTTTTTCTACTATATTATAATTCTAATAACACTTTTTTCCTTGTATATGGTATTGAAAAATGAGCCCACGTAAATGTGGGGGTGACAACATTTCTTAACTATGCAAAAGGGAGGTGATTTTTTGATGTTTAAATTACTGACTATGATACCATTCAGACTTAATTATTAATAGGATATCTCTGATTGTTTTGAAAAGCCTGCCTTCTGCAAAAGTTCTGCAGAGAGAAATTTGTCTCAGCTACTGTAGTTGTAATATTATTAAAATATATTCTTAACAATAGAGAACAATACGACTTTGATACTTTGATTTTGAAATTTTCATCTATGTTCTGTATTTCAGCTTTAAACATTCTTGTACCTGAGTTCGGCTTGCTTGGTGTGGATTCTTGACTAGGGTAAACCTGATAAGGCCTGCACACTAGTCCCATAGGTTACAAATAAATAGACACCACACCGATTGGAGAAAATTGGCCGCTAGGCCATTTATTTAACAACCAAAAGTTAAACATGTTAACAACAGTATCATATATTTTGTTGAGAAAGTTGTGGTCCTAGGAGGCCCTACCACATAAAATCGTAATTTAGTGTCTGCCCCCGACAACAACTTCCCAGCCGCACTACGCCGGCTCAGGGACCATCTTCTGGCAGATACACTTTCCTTTCCCAGTTAAACCGAGTTAACTGGACAAACACTGAGGACTCCATACCTGAGATGGATCCTTACCCAGCATAACTAACGAACTGACAGGCCTCCTAAGACCCAACCGCCACCGCTCACAGGCGTAAAACCTTACGTCTGAGAGCTCCTCCAAACGCGCAACGCCCGGAGAATACCATCTTGGAGCCCCAAGCTCCACAAATCAATGCCTACAGCGTTCAGATGCACTCCATCCCTGCGCAGGTAGCACCAAGTGCCCACCTCCAGATCGGTGTGTCTAACGACTAGAGTTGAGCGAACACCTGGAAGTTCGGGTTCTGCTGGTCCGTCCGAACTTCGTGACAAAGTCCGGGTCCGGGTCCGGACGGAACCCGAACGATCGCACGGACGCTAGCAAGCCCAAGGCAGGCCTGGGCCTGGGCCTGAAACAGTGCTTCAAGCCTGCCTGGTCGTCTTGGGCTTGAAGGTCCACAAGCGAGTTGAGATCAGCAATCTGTGTGGCTAGACCTCCACCCGTGAACCACGATGGACGCGTCCCTACCTCACGTAGACTTGCGACATCCGTAACTAAACACCTCGAACCCCGAGGTTCTACCATAAGAGGCCCGCAACGCGCAAACCTCCTCGAGAGTCTGCATTCCAAAATGCGGACACTCGCCACCGCCAACCCAGAATCCTCCGGACAGTCAAGCAATCAATACGACCCATTCCTAGGTAGA
>BLSH010376166.1:329386-340398 GCA_018402905.1 Glandirana rugosa
CCCCAACAATCTGATCGTAGAGCACGATCGTAGCGATCGTTGTTCTATGCAGAGCTTGATCTGCAACTCAAAGCAGCGGTATGTGAAATCTCTAATTTCTGCTATCTGTCCTCAGAGCAACAGCACAGACAGCAGTAGTAAAGTAATCTATCTCAGGATGCAGGATCAGGTCTTAAAATGGCTAAAATCTGTCCCTCACGCCGTCAGCTACCTTTCCCTATACTAACCCAAGGAGCATGTGACTGCAGCACTGTGACTCCAGCTTATAAAGAGGCTGGGTCACATGATGCACCGGCCAATCACAGCCATGCCATTAGTAGGCATGGCTGTGATGGCTTCTAAGGGCAAACCACTGAAACGCTTGTTGATTGGCTGCCCTGCAGCTTCTCAACACGTGGAGTAAAATAGCAGAACCCCGGACCGAACCCGAACGATTTTTGAAATGTCCGGGTCCGGGTCCGTGCCACGGACACCCTAAAGTTCGGTACGGACCCGAACGTTACAGTCCGGGTTCGCTCAACACTACTAACGACCAAACCACCATTACGCACAATAAGGCGACCCACCCCTTTGTTCACCTTCACGCGAGCCTTATTGAGTTTCGAAACCGACCGCGCGAAACGCCAAACTGTGGGCCCGACAATCTCAGACCACACAAAAACCGTCTTGGGAAAGTCAGTCTGTAATCATAAAAAGTCAAATTTGATATCCCTTACCAGGTGACGCATGGAACGAACCCCCAGGTCGTTTCCCCCTGCGTACAAAACCAAAACATCCGGAGCCCTGTCCAAGTTAGCAAATCGCTGAAACTCAGGAAAAACCCGGCACCATAGCAACCTGGGAACCCCAATCCACCTTACCAGGGCAGTGTCACGGGGCACACCTAATTGCCGGCCGTTGGGTCAAACGTCCGCCCGCTTAGCCCCCCAAAAAACGTAGGAGTGTCCAAGCACCCATAAAAGGGCCGGCTCGCCATCTGAAAGAGAACAAAAAAGCAACATAACACCAACAGCCCCATGAACAGCAGTAAAATAAACTTAGTATTTAGAGGAATTAGCCCCCCAGAATGAGCTGCGGGCGTATGTAAATGCAAAAACGATTTGACTCCCACCTGCCAATGCGCTTTAGCACCGCTTCGTCCAAATCCCACCTGGCGGCCTCAGTGGCTGCCCCGATGTGGAAGGAGTGGGACGAGAAGTCGCCTGGGGGGAACCCGGCCGCACCCAGACAACGCCGAAAAACAACGTTAAACTGAAAAATAGACAGAGGCTTACCATCAACGTGGACCAGGAACGACCCGCCCCCAACAGGGCAGCACCGAAGGTACTCCATAACTGCAGAAACAGGGCAAATGGGGGAACCAGAAATAGGAAAACGCCTAACATAGGAACCTTTTCCAAATTGGTCCCTTTTAGAACGTCGGACCCGCGCAACCACAACTGACCCGTTGCAGGTAACATCCTCCGCCAGAAGCCCACCGTGTAGGGCCTTAACCCGGCTAAGCAGCTCCCCTACCCGAAATGCCCCAAAGAAAGCCAAGCAAAATGCCGTGCGGAACACCAGCGCCTCGTATGGAGAGGAGCAAATCATCATTGAAGCATGTCAAAGGTAGTCAGTCCTGCGGTGACCCTTCCTGTAACCCTTTAACGCTTGGCAGACCAGGAAGCCCTTTGTCACGTCCGGAACATCAGAAAGTTTGCACCAGAAAGCCAAGCCGGCAAGTTTTCTGTTCAAGGCAGAAACCGATACCCCCCGTTCAAATTTCCTACCTATAAAATACAGCAAGACAGAGCCAGCCTCAGAACCTCCCAACTCGACTCCCGTCTCCTGCAACAGCAACCTCCACTCCTGCCAAGCCCTGGAATAAGCCGTCCATGTGCTCTCACTCACCGACCTCCGGATTAAGCCCGCGGCGACTCCAAGGCGATTTGCCACAGCTCCTCTGGACAGGACGCTCCATGTTTCTCTGCTCCCGGTGCCAACTCCCGAAACCTGTCCACCTGAAACCAAGACAATGCATCCCCCAATGCGTTAGTAGTCCCTGGCAAATGAACCGCATATAAAAACACATTCGTTTGTAGGCAGCGTAAAACCAGATGACGAAGCAAACGAACCACCAGTGGGGACGCTGCTGACAAACGATTGATCACCTGTACCACCCCCATGTTGTCGCAATGCAGTCTAACCTTTTTATTGCAAAAAGAGGAACCCCAAATTTCCACCAAAACTGGAAACAATTCCAGCAAAACCAGGTTCTTGCATAACCCAGCTTCCCGCCATGCTACCGGCCAACGCTCCGCACTCCACCTGCCCCCCAGAAAGGCGCCGTACCCTGTGGACCCATACACCCTATGGGCCTCGCTGATAGCATCCAAATAGCAAAAAAGGGGGGAACAGCACTCTGGCTGTTTCTCCCCTATGACGCTGGCCAATATGGCAAAGGCTTGCAGCCAATTGGCGAATGTCCGCGGAATTAAACGGAAACGCCGGCGCTCCTGCTCGTCGCGCTGAGACTCCTCTGACCGAAACCGTTCCAGGTTAAACTTCTCAAGAGGCAGCAGGGAGAAGATGTCCACATACTCACCCTTCCAGATCCTGTCCCGCACCTCCTGTTTCAAATGAGCCCCCAAGGGGCCCTCAAAGCAAACATAGATTTCGCACCTGGCGGAGTCAGATAGACCCACCAATTCAGCAGGGGAGCCTACTGTCACCTCCGTGGAGGAGGCGGAAGGGGGAGCCCCCGCCTACCTGCCAGCAACAGGCCCTGCCTCCGAGGCGACGACCGCCCCTGCGGAGGGGGACACCCAGACGTCCACCAGAGAACCCGCCTCCAAGCACTGAACCAGGGATCGCAAGCCCGACACGAAGTCCCTCAGCCCTGGGTCTGCCCCAGACGCAGCGGACCCTGCTGCCGCTGAGTACGGGAGAGACCCCGGCAACAATGAAAGAGGGGCCCCCTTACTAACTCCAAACAGCATACATAGATTATCATGTAAAAGAGACAAAGAATTAGTCACACACTCACCAGGCTGCCCAGGCGGGACCCCTGCAGCCGCTGCTCCAGATTCCATCGCTGAGGGCTCATCGGGCACTTCCCCTTCTTCCGAACTGGAGCATTCACCTTCCGACCGTGGCGTCGATCTCCTCTGGCGATGCTCAAGACATTAATTTGCACCCCCGGGAGGGCCAGGCCGTTGCACTGCCACGCTCCGCACTGGTGGCCTCCGCCTGCATCCCGACTTCCTCCGCTTCCTGCTTGACTCCCGGGCATGCTCCTGTAATGCCTCGTCCTCAGGACCAGCCGCACTGCGCGTGCGCCGGGAAGAGGTGCCTGCCGCTCCCACCGACTGGCAGGCACCTTGTGCAGCTCCACTCCCTCGTCGGGCTGACCCCCTGGCCGGAGCATTGCCAGATGGGCAGCCGCTCCACGCTGACTTCCACGCCGGCCAGGTGGGGCGGGGGACCTGGACGCAACGCGGCCCTGCCTGGCAGAGCTCTGCCTAGGACGGGGATTCCTCCCAGGGGACCGGCCAGCTGCAGGTGAAGCAGGCCGTGCTGATCGACCTGGAGGGTCCGTGACAGGGCTCCCAGAGTGGCGATGAGCTCTGGGGGAAACAACCGGGCTGTACCGCTCCGGCGGCTGGGACAGCTGAGCGCGTACTGGAACCCGCTCCCCCTCCTCCACCGAGACATCACAGAAGGCAGACAGCCGCTCCCGCAGCCAGTCCACACCGCGATGCGCTGCAGCCGCCTGGAGCTGGCGGAGCATCTGCTCTAGCTTGGCCATGCGGACGCTTCGGGCCTACCACCAACAGCAGGCGCACACGGAGCTCCAGGCAAGGAATTCGCTCCCGCTGCTGCCGACTGCCCGGACAATACCCCCGCCCCTCTATATATAACCCTCCCCGCCCCTAAGCCCTCTGGCCCGCCTACCCTTGCTGGCTCCTATTAACCCCACTGATGCCCTACGCTCCATTTTTTTTTTTTTTTTGCTCCGGGCCTCCCTTTACCAGGATTTAACTAGATGATGGCTGAGGAAGCGTCTTGGGTAATATGTATAGATTCCCTTACTGTATATTATACACTATATATATATATATATAGTCAGGTCCATATTTGGCTCTATACACCACCACAATGGATTTGAAATGAAACAAACAAGATGTGCTTTAACTGCAGACTTTCAGATTTAATTTGAGGGTATTTACATCCAAATCAGGTGAATGTTGTAGGAATTACAATAGTTTGTATATGTGCCTCCCACTTTTTAAGGGACCAAACGTAATGGGACAGATTAACAATCATACATCAAACTTTCACTTTTTAATACTTGGTTGCAAATCCTTTGCAGTCAATTACAGCCTGAAGTCTGGAATGCATAGACGTCACCAGACGCTGGGTTTCATCCTTGGTGATGCTCTGCCAGGCCTCTACTGCAACGGTCTTCAGTTCCTGCTTGTTCTTGGGGCATTTTCCCTTCAGTTTTGTCTTCAGCAAGTGAAATGTATGCTCAATTAGATTCAGGTCAGGTGATTGACTTGGCCATTGCGTAACATTCCACTTCTTCCCCTTAAAAAACTCTTTGGTTGCTTTCGCAGTATGCTTTGGGTCATTGTCCATCTGCACTGTGAAGCGCCGTCCAATGAGTTCAGAAGCATTTGGCTGAATATGAGCCTGAAACACTTCAGAATTCTGTCAGCAGTCACATCATCAATAAATACAAGAGAACCAGTTCCATTGGCAGCCATACATGCCCACGCCATGACACTACCACCACCATGCTTCACTGATGAGGTGGCATGCTTTGGATCATGTGCAGTTCCTTTCCTTCTCCATACTCTTCTCTTCCCATCACTCTGGTACAAGTTGATCTTGGTCTCATCTGTCCATAGGATGTTGTTCCAGAACTGTGAAGGTTGTTTTAGATGTTGTTAGGCAAACTCTTATCTGCCCTTCCTGTTTTTGGGGCTCACCAATGGTTTACATCTTGTGGTGAACCCTCTGTTTTCACTCTGGTGAAGTCTTCTCTTGATTGTTGACTTTGACACACATACACCTACCTCCTGGAGAGTGTTCTTGATCTGGCCAACTGTTGCGAAGGGTGTTTTATTCACCAGGGAAAGAATTCTTCGGTCATCCACCACAGTTGTTTTCCATGGTCTTCCGGGTCTTTTGGTATTGCTGATCTCACCGGTGCGTTCTTTCTTTTTAAGGATGTTCCAAACAGTTGATTTGGCCACACCTAATATTTTTGCTATCTCTCTGATGGGTTTGTTTTGTTTTTTCAGCCTAATGATGGCTTGCTTCACTGATAGTGACAGCTCTTTGGATCTCATATTAAGAGTTGACAGCAACAGATTCCAAATGCAAATAGCACACTTGAAATGAACTCTGGACCTTTATCTGCTCCTTGTAAATGGGATAATGAGGGAATGACACACACCTGGCCATGGAACAGCTGAGCAGCCAATTGTCCCATTACTTTTGGTCCCTTAAAAAGTGGGAAGCGCATATACAAACTGTTGTAATTCCTACACCGTTCCCCTGATTTCAAAATAAACAAAACATAAAGTAAATCCTTGCCATCCAGGCTCTAACTGAACATTTCAGCATACCTCCCTAGATGGTGCCGGGCTTCCCAGGCACCCACAAAACCAAGTTAGTGCAAACCTTTCTTTTAGTCCACCGCACAAATCTCTGTGTGTCAGCTCTCTCAGCTGAACACTCTCAAAGTCCCAGGGTAGAGCAAACCCTTGCTCTCTTCCTAGACATTTAAGCACCACCTGAGAGTGGACTCAAGAGGGTCAGAAAATCCGGTCTGGAACCAAGCCTGCCAAGGTGGCTGGTAACACCTTCCACCTTAGTCCACTCAAAATGAATGTATGCGGGGCGATAGATAGCGTCCGTCCACTACTGCGCCTCGCATAACGTCGCACATCCCCCCTCTGCTCAATTCCCTGGGGTTGAGCAATTGTCCCAACCAAACAGTGGACATGGGAAAGGGCAGCTGCATTATTTTGGAGCTTTCCTGCCCAATGCTCCATTGTGAAGCTGAACGGCTGTAGCGCCAGGAACCACCTCGTCACCCGACTGTTCTTTTCCCGGTTATCACACATCCTCTTCAGGGGGGCATGGTTGGTGACTAGCCTAAATTGTCTTCCCAACAGATAGTACCTTAGGGCCTCTAAAGCCTCGCACACACGGTGCGACGGTTGTATGAAAATGGTCGTACAACCACTTGTTGTACGATCATCCGACCGTTAGTACGTGCAATTAGAACAGCCGACGTGCGAAGGTCGTACAACAAAAGTTGGATGAGCAGACTAGGAAACTTTGGTTGTACAACAAGCGGTCGTATGACTGTTGTACTGTGTGTACAGAGAAGTTGGTCCAAAAAGTTGTATGTGCAAAACACGCATGCTCAGAAGTCAGGAACACTCAGAAGTGTCCGTTTGTGTAATCCTACGATCCTAATTCACAAATCACATGCACCTGACCTTCCTCTTTATACGCTCGTAGCACATCACCACGTTAGGCTTGGTCGTACGATCACTTAGTGCACGTCAGTATGCGAGACACAACTGCCGACATACGATTTTGAACGTCCAGTCGTACGACCGTCGCATCGTGTGTACGAGGCTTAAGGCCCACTTGATGGCTAAGCACTCTGTTTCAACAATGGCATCATTTTTCTTATGCTGGTTCAGCTTTCTGCTCAGGTATACAACCGGGTGCTTCTCACCGTCTCTGATCTGGGACAGTACGGCCCCTAGTCTCACATCAGAGGCTTCTGTCTGCACGAAAAATTCCTTTGAGAAGTCCAGGGTGACGAGCACCGGTTGTACACAAAGGGCTTGCTTCAGCCTCTGAAATGCCTTTTCCACCTCCGGATTCCACTTCACCATGGCCAACCCTCTACCCTTCTTCAGGTCTGTTAGAGGGATGGCAATGGTGGCAAATTCAGGTATGAAATGTCTGTAGTACCCCGTGATCCCCAGGAATGCACGTACTTGCATTTTAGTTAGCGGTTTGGGCCATTTTTGGATTGCCTCCAGTTTGTTGGTCTGTGCCTTTACCAACCCCCCTCTAATAATGTTGCCAAGGTATTTGGCCTCCTCCAAACCTATGGCACATTTCTTGGGTTGGCCGTGAGCCCTGCTTTCCGGAGGGAATCCACTACTGCTTGTACCAGAGGCAAATGAGATTCCCAATTGGCGCTGTGAATGACAACATCATCCAGGTAGGTGGCTTCATAGAGGCGATGTGGTCGTAATCTCTTGTCCATCACTCTCTGGAATGATGCAGGGGCGCCATGCATCATTTATACTGAAACAACCCCACGGGAGTAGAAAAGGCAGTCTTCTCCTTTGCTGACTCAAATACTTACCCATATTTTTCCGTCTATAAGATGCCTCCATGTAGAAGACACCCTCCCCCCACTTTTCCAGCCCAAAGTTAAGAAATCAAAATTTTTCTCCACTGTCTGATCATGGGAGGAGGTCCAAACTGTATCTCTGCAGCTTTGTTTCCATGCTCTTTTGCATAGCTGACTACATTCAGTTTGAATTTTGCAGAGTAAGACAATCACTTACCGGTATTTTTTTTATTTCCTGACATCTTCCAGTCCCTGTTGCATCTGCGCACTCTCCACTTTACACGGGATTGCATCTGCGCACTCTCCGCTTTACGTCAGTAACATGCGGCTCGTGACTGGAGGAAGCCTGGAGGTATATATTACACCAATATTTATAAGGGGATATCCTTCTTAAGATTTCTAGGAGCTGTGTTGATAGATTCAAATGCAAGGTTTTTTTTTTTATTTACACTGCCATTTAAGTTGCAAAAATGTTCGATTATATCAAAAACACTCCAGAAATGGTAAATATGAATATTTAAGTTATTTATTCATAAGGGCTCCCCTAGGGTTGTGCTCCAGGGCATTAATGTTGTGTTGCAAGGTAATTGGTATTGTGAAAAGGCTGGCCAATTCTTTTAATGACATTCAATGCACCACAATGCAAAAACTGTCATGAACCATTTTTGTTTCAACTCAACTCACTACAACACACAGCATATGCATTATGGTGCACTGCAGTGCAGGTACACTGCCCAAATCTTCCTGTAATTCTAACTCCAACACTTAATGTAACCTTAGTCCCAACCATTCCTGTAACCTTAAAGTAATATTCAAGACAGATTTTTCTTTTTAAATAACATGTCATACTTACCTGCCATGTGCAGCAGTTTTGCACAGAAAAGCCCCAATCCTCCTCTTCTTGGGTCCCCTGCCGACGCTCCTGGCCCCTCCCTCCTGTTGAGTGCCCCATAGCAAGCAGCTTGCTATGGGGGTACCCGAGCAGGCTTGCTCCTGAGCTGCTGCTCTGTGTGTCCATTCACACATGAAGCGCAGCTCGCCCCCTTTCTCTCCTCATTGGCCAATGGCTCTCCCTGCTGTCTCAGCCAATGAGGAGGAAGAGACTCGCTGCTCTCATGCACATCACTGGATCGAGATGGGGTTCAGGTAAGTATTACTTACTGCTGCACATAGAAGGTTTTTTACCTTCATACATAGAATGCATGAAGGTGAAAAAACCTTGAGCCTTTAGAACCACTTTAACTCCAACCTTCCCTGTAACCCAAGCCATCATACTAGCTCTCTTAGTAGTTGTAACCTTAACACCAATATGTCTTGTAATTATAACCCTCACTTTACCCTCCCTGTAATGGTAACCCTTTCACCAATGCTCTTTGTAACCCTAAAGGCTCGTACACACGTGCCGATTGTTGGACGACCACACGTCCAAATTTTGTCCAAATTGGCTGTCGGTGGTTTTGTCTAGCATACTGACGGTAGTCAAGTAATCGTCCAACAAAGCCAAACGTAGTGACGTGTTACGAGCGTATAAAGAGGAAGTTCAGGTGAATGTGATTCGTGAATTAGGAACACAGTTTACACGACCAAACACTTCTTGTATTCCGAGCATGCGTGTTTGCACTTCCAACTTTTGTTGGCCAACTTCTGTACACACAAGCCAACAATCGGCCAACACCTTGTTGGCCAACAAAAGTTTTCTGGTGTTGTCAGCCAACTTCTGTTGGACGACAATTGGAAATCGGCTGTCGAATCGTGCGTACTAACGGTCGGATTATCGGCCAAAAGGCTGTAGGACGACCGTTGGCCGATTATTGTACCGCGTGCATGGGCCTTAAACCTTACACTAGCCTTCATATTAACCCTTTATGTAACTCTAATACTCTGTGTAACCCTCAAACTAACCCTCCATAAAACTTTAACTCTCCTCCAACACTCCCTACAACACTAACTATTACTGTAGTGCTAACTCTAACACTCATATTTAGTCTGTATGTTAACCTCACATAAAACCTTCTTTTAAGCCGAACATTAACTTTGCCTGTGACCTTAACCCCAACCCTCCCTGTAACCCCAACCCTCCCTGTAACCCCAACTCTTCCTGTAATCCTAGCCCTCACATTAAACCTCCCTAAAAACTACAACTTCCCGAAACCCTAAAACTACATTTAATCCTAACCTCAAGACCAGCCTTCACTGTATAACTTACACTAACCTTTAATGGAACCTTAATCCAGACATTACCCTCCCTGTAACACCAATACAAATCTGTAAAGACAAAGGCTCCCTGCAAGCTTAAAAGTGACCTTCACACTAACCCTTCCTGTAAACTTAATGTCTATGTAAACCCTAACAATAAACCTCTCTTATTTGCTTCCTTTTGAACCACTAAATATACCATTGAAAGCATTTTGTTATAACTTTTCGAAGTGCAAAAAATACCTGTTGATTTTGCAAGAAATACTGCGAGCTGGTTATGGAAATGAGGAGATGTTTTAACCACTTCAGCCCTGGAAGGATTTCACACTTTAGGACCAGAGCACTTTTTGCGATTCGGGACTGCGTCGCTTTAACTGACAATTGCACGGTCGTGCAACGTTGTACCCAAACTAAATTTGTGTTCTTTTTTTCCCACAAATAGAGCTTTCTTTTGGTGGTATTTGATCACCCCTGCGTCATTTCTGATCCCCGCTATAAACAAAAGAAGAGCGACAATTTTGCAAAAAAACCCCACATTTCTTACTTTTTGCTAAAATACAAATCCAAAAAAAAAAATATATAAAAAAACATTTTATTTTCAACGGTTTTGGCCGATTTATATTCTTTCTCATATTTGTGATAAAAAAAAAAAAAATTCGCAATTGGCGTTTATTGATTGGTTTGCGCAAAAGTTGCCACGTTTACGGATGATGAGAATTCATTTCTGGGGTTTTTATTTATTTTTTATTTTTTACTAGTAATGGCGGCGATCTGCGATTTTTAGCGGTACTGCGATATTGCGGCGGACATGTCGGACCATTTTGACACTTTTTTGGGACCATTGGCATTTATACAGCGATCAGTGCTATAAAAATGCATTGATTACTGTGTAAATGCCATTGGTAGTGAAGGGGTTAACCTGGGGGGGTGCTCTAAGGGTTAACTGTGTTCCCTGGGCGTGTTCTAACTGTATTAGTAACTGAAAGGAGAGAGGAACTTGGCCCGCTCAGGTGTGCTGAATCAACGGGTGCCGAGGTATTCAGGTGCAGGTCCGGAAAGCCGCCAATGCAGGTCCATAAAATGATCAAGAAGAAAAAGGAGGACCGCACTCCAATATTCAGGACAATTGCTTATTTATTGTGAACCAAAGTAGAATGAACAGTCAGGCAGACAGTACATCACAGCTTGATGTACTGTCTGCCTGACTGTTCATTCTACTTTGGTTCACAATAAATCAGCATTTGTCCTGGATATTGGAGTGCGGTCCTCTTTTTCTTCTTGATCATTTTAACTGTATTAGTGTTTGACTGGCAGAGGAAGGGGAGTGATCACGGCTTCCATATAGAAGAAGGCTGTGATCACAGCCCTTCCCCCTCTCAGAGAACGGGGATCCGTGTTTACATGCACGGATCTCCATTCTTTCACTGCAGGGGGGGGGGGC
>BLSH010376290.1:41143-43643 GCA_018402905.1 Glandirana rugosa
TACACCTAGTGTATTTGTGCGTTGTTCTGAATGTTGTATTTATCTGGACTCCACACGGAACCAGTAGACCAGCCATACGGTTCTCTTCCCCCGTATGGGATATATTCATTACCCATTATTACCTCTTCTTACACGACTCTTTTCGGGACTTTTTTCCCCTACCCTCCCTCCCATAGCACGTGACCTTGGCTGTTTCTCGGACCTCTCACTCCCACGAATTTATGGGAGGCCCGAGGAGGGTATTTAAGTCCGGTCGGGTGACCGGAAGGATGAATACCAGCACCGGGAGACTGGCTTCTAGCTACGATGACCAAGGCACACCTCAGGTCTATTTATGTTGTAAGTCTTGTTGCGTGTTTATGTGATCCACATCTATCTTCGGTCAGAGGGCCACGACCATAAATATATATATATACTGAGCAAAATTATAAATGCAACACTTTTGTGTTTGCCCCTATTTATCATGAGCTGAACTTAAAGATCTATGACTTTTTCTATGTACACAAAAGGCTTATTTCTCTCAAATATTGTTCACAAACCTGTCTAAATCTGTGTTAGTGAGCACTTCTCCTTTGCTGATATAATCCATCAACCTCACAGGTGTGGCATATGAAGATGCTGGAACACGTGTATACAACAGCGTGTTCCAGTTCCTGCCAATATGCATCAACTTCACACAGCCATTGAAGAGGAATGGACCAACATTTCACAGGCCACAATCAACAAACTGATCAACTCTGAAGGAGAAGTGCTGCACTGTGTGAGGCAAATGGTGGTCACACCAGATACTGACTGGTTTTCGGAGCCCCCCAATACAGTGAAATTGCACATTTTAGAGTGCCCTTTTATTGTGGCCAGCCTAAGGCACACCTGTGCAATAATCATGCTGTCTAATCAGCATCTTGATATAACACATCTGTGAGGTGGATGGATTATCTCGGCAAAGGAGAAGTGCTCACTAACACAGATTTAGACAGATTTGTGAACAATATTTTAGAGAAATAGGCCTTTTGTGCACATAGAAAAAGTCATAGATCTTTGAGTTCAGCTCATGATAAATGGGATCAAACACAAAAGTGTTGCATTTATAATTTTACTCAGTATATATATATATATTGTTTGTATAAAGAATGAACTCTAGCCCTGTGCTAGATCTGGAGTCTAATTTAAGAACTTCATATCATTTTAATTTTAAAGTACAATTTTATACTAATAGTGTTGAAGTGACACAGTAAAGATTGTCTTTTTATTTAGTGCTACTATATTTTGGTGATTTAAATGAATATGTATAAAGTAGAAAAAAACAGAAAACCAATTCAATTTCATGCCATTTTATAAAAAAATAATAGGCTTGTAAAATGTTCAAAATACAGCTCTGACATCTGCTATTGTCTTTCTAGACAGAAGCTTGATGCCAGCAACTGAAATTATTATAACTAAAAGGCAACAATAGCTGTTGCTTTTGTGCAATAAAATGAATAGAATCTTTTTCAAAAGTACAGATTCAAAAAGTAGGTATTTGTTGTTGAGAAAAGTACAATTTCCAGTAAAGTACAAAGTAGAGTGATGCATCAGTCCATGGCATCCTGTGCTACAGGTTAAACGTGGGATGTTAGGCATTATTACCAAAAATACTGTATGGTTTACCAAGCTAAGAGAAATTTCAGGCATTTTGAATACATGGATGTTTTTTGAGAGATACGACATTTTTCACTTGTACTTTTAACA
The DNA here is from genome assembly GCA_018402905.1 of Glandirana rugosa. NCBI lineage: Eukaryota > Metazoa > Chordata > Amphibia > Anura > Ranidae > Glandirana > Glandirana rugosa. The sequence continues at coordinate 42,872 of BLSH010376290.1, forward strand.
TCTGATTTAATAGCTTTTCCATTCAGCAAAAAAACTAATTTGTGTCCATTAAGAGCACTTCAGCTTTTCATCTAGCAGAAGCAAGTAAAATGCAACCAATCACTATAACATTAATGGAATATTGCTGGACATAAAAAGTATGCAAGTAAAAATAACATGTTTCTATCTATATATCTGTAGCTCTATCCCTCCAAGGGCCCTTAACTTATCCCAGGTTCTTCTCTCTGTATAGTACAGCAGCAGCAGTAGCCAGGCACATAGCAGCATTCACTCTTCTGGCAGGGCTTAGTGCTACAGCTTGTTTTGCTGCCACGTTTCCATACAGCTGGTGGTGATCATGCGAGATTTGTCAGCTCCTCCCCCTCCTCCTCATCCTCCTCCATGCCCTCCTCTGCTGAATTGTCCTATGAACCACAAGTACTCCCTAAGCATTCAAGGGGCTATTCAATGAGTCAGGCTAAAAGATGCCATGCCTAGCACATGTCCTCAATTTAGTGGGGCAGCTTTCTTAAACAGGTACCCAAGGTTGGAAGATCTGCTAAAGCAGGCCAGAAGAGTCTGTAGCCATTTCAGGTAATCAAACACAGCTAGAGCTTGGTTGGCTGAAAGTCAGCGGGAATTCCACCTGCCTGTAAACCGCCTGATTTATGACATGCCTACCAGGTGGAACTCAACTTTGGCAATGTTGCAGTGGCTACACATGCAGCAGAGGGCTGTCAATGAGTACCTGTGTGAGTATGGCACAACGACAGGCTCAGGGTGACTCTGCTTT
>BLSH010376290.1:48643-58740 GCA_018402905.1 Glandirana rugosa
ACGGACATTTCAAGAAACGTTCGGGTTCGGGTTCTGGTAGTTGATCACGCATGTTGAATAGCTGCAGGGCAGCCAATCAACAAGCGTTTCACTGGTTTGCCCTTAGAAGCCATCACAGCCATGCCAGTGCATCATGTGACTCAGCCTCTATATGAGGCTGGAGTCACAGTGCTGCATGTCACATGCTCTTGGGTTAGTGTAGGGAGAGGATGCTGCCGGCGTTTTTGTGAGGGACAGATTGCAGACATTTTAACATCTGATCCTGCATCCTGAGATTACTACTACTGTTGCTCTGAGGGACAGATTGCAGAAATTTGAGAATCGAGATTTCACATACTGCTGCTTTGAGTGACAGATTGCAGATGAAACCCTGCCTAACACAACGATCGTTACGACCGTACACAACGATCAGATTGTGGAATCGTACACAACAATCAGATTGTGGGAGTAATTTGAGATTTCACATACTGCTGCTTTGAGTGACAGATTGCAGATCAAGCCCTGCATTGCACAACAATCTGACTGCACTAGGTAGAGGCTTCTGCTTAGAGGGACAGATTATTGTTCAAAAATCATTGCCTACTCCTATAGGGCCAGGTTCCAGCTGTTGCTATAAGTGACACATTATTGTTCAAAAATCATCTCCTAGTTCAGCTGATGCTGTAAGTGACACTTTATTTATTGTTCAAAAATCCGCTACTAGTTCTAAAGGGTGAGCTTCCAGCTGTTGCTGTAAGTGACACATTATTGTTCAAAAATCATCTCCTAGTTCTAAAGGGAGAGCTTCCATCTGTTGCTTAGAGGGATAGATTATTGTTCAAAAATCATTGTCTACTCCCATAGGGCCAGGTTCTAGCTGTTGCTGTTAGTGACACATTATTGTTCAAAAATCATCTCCTAGTTCTAAAGGGAGAGCTTCCAGCTGTTGGTGTGAGAGGTGCATTTCTTGCACCAAAATAAAAAGTCCGGCTACGTTGGTGTTTTCATGGTGCTGCTGGTGTTGGTGGTGTTGGTGAACCTCCTGTTGGAAGGAGAGGACGTGGTCGAGGTGTGCCAGCTACACGCACATGGGAAACACCTTCCTCAGGTAGCCAACAGAATCTTCACCGGTATATGGTAGGCCCGAATGCCCCTCAACGATTGGTGAGGCCAGAACAAGTACAGGCGATAGTAGATTGGATGGCTGACAATGCCTCCAGTTCCTTCACATTGTCTCCCTCCCGGTCCCTTGATGAAAGCTCAGAGTTGGCACCTGAACCCCATGACCATCTGTCTTTCACCTCAGCCCCTTGTAAATTAAGTCCTGCAAGAGATTCTTATGCTTTTTGATGACTCTCCAGGTGTGCTTTCCGTGGGCCATCCATATAGCACTGCCTCAGAAGTGGAAGACCACTTCTGTTGCAGGATGAGGACATGGAAACACCAGCGCAGCACATCTCTGATGATGACGAAACACAGGTACCAACTGCTGCAGCTTGACAAGGAGGGCAGTGGTGAAGGGTGGGTGGAAGATGATGTGGAGGATGATGAGGTCCTAGACCCCACATGGAATGAGGGTCATGCGAGTGACCTGAACCCCATGGCCATCTGTCTTTCACCTCAGCCCCTTGTAAATTATCCAAGCAGTCTGAGCCCCAAGTCCTGCAAGAGACTCTTATGCTTTTTGATGACTCTCCTGGTGTGCTTTCCGTGGGCCATCCACATAGCGCTGCCCCAGAAGTGGAAGACACTGAGTGCACCGATGCCCAACCACTTCTGTTGCAGGATGAGGACATGGCAGCACCAGCGCAGCACATTTCTGATGATGACGAAACACAGGTGCCAACTGCTGCAGCTTTCCTCAGTGTGCAGACTGACAAGGAGGGCAGTGGTGAAGGGTGGGTGGAAGATGATGTGGAGGATGATGAGGTCCTAGACCCCACATGGAATGAGGGTCATGCGAGTGACGTGTGGAGTTTGGAGGAAGAGGTGGTGGTCGCACAGAGGCACCAGCACAGCAAAAGAGGAAGCAGGTTGCAAAAGCGGAGCGAGTGTCCCCTAGACAGTAGGCCTGCTACTACCCACCGCACCCAGGGACCTAGCACACCAAAGGCAGCTCAAAGGCATTCCCCCACGTGGCAGTTCTTCAGACAATGTGCCGATGACAAGACACGAGTGGTTTGCAAGCTGTGCAATGATAGCTTGAGCTGGGGCATAAATGTTCTCAACCTGAGCACAACCCCCATGACCAGGCACCTAAATTCAAGGCACAAGCGTCATTGGAATAATTACCTCAAAATCCAAGAAAGGTCTCAGCCTCCTCCTGCTTCCTCTTCTTCTGCTGCCTCGGCCTCTTCCTCCACCTCTACAGTGACAGTGTCACCTGCCACCCAGCAAACAGACGATATGACAGCAACGCCACCATGTCCGCCACCGTCCCCAAGCATTTCCATATGGTCCCATGGAAGCTTACAGCTGTCCGTCTCCCAAACACTGGAGAGAAAGAGGAAGTACCCCCCTACCCACCTGCGATCCCTGGCCCTGAATGCCAGCATTTCAAAATTCCTGGCCTTTGAAATGCTGTCATTCCTTCTGGTGGACACGGACAGTTTCAAAAACCTGATGGTGGTGGCTGTCCCACAGTACGTGGTTCCCAGCCGCCACTACTTTTCCAGGCGAGCCACCCCTTCCCTGCACAAAAAGTCGGGGACAAGATCAAGTGTGCACTGCGCAACGCCATCTGTGGCAATGTCCACATAACCACTGATACATGGACCAGTAAGCACAGGCAGGGACGCTATATCTCGCTAACTGCACACTGGGCAAATGTAGTGGTGGGTGGGCCTGAGCCGGCTAGCCATTTTGCGCATGACTTTCCACCACTGAGGATTGCAGGGCATTTCTCTTTGGCTCCTGTTGCCTCCTCCTCCTACTGCGCTTAATCCTCCTCGACCACCTACTCATCCGCTCAGCGTAACACCTTCACCACCAACATCAGCACATCCAGGGGGAAATGCCAGCAGGCTGTTTTAAAACTGATATGTTTGGAGGATAGACCCCACACTGCGCAGGAGCTGTGGACGGGCATTGAACAACAGACCAATGAGTGGTTGTTGCCATTGAGTCTCAAGCCTGGCCTGGTGGTGTGCAACAATGACCGAAATCTCGTAGCGGCTCTGGGCCGAGCCGGTTTGACGCACATCCCTTGCCTGGCGCAATTTGGTGGTACAGAGTTTTCAAAAAAACATGTCAGAGCTGCTGCATAAAGTGCGGGGGGTCTGTGCGCACTTTCAGCGTTCTCACCCTGCTGCTGCTCGCCTGTCTGCGCTGCAGCGGAACTTCGGCCTTCCCGCTCACCGCCTCATATGCGACGTGCCCACAAGGTGGAACTCCACCTTGCACATGCTGGAGAGACTGTGCGAGCAGCAGCAGGCAATAGTGGAGTTTCAGCTGCAGCACGCACGGGTCAGTCGCTCTGCGGAACAGCAACACTTCACCACCAACGAGTGGGCCTCCATGCGAGACCTGTGTAGCGTATTGCGGTGTTTTGAGAACTCCACCAACATGGCCAGTGCCGATGACGCTGTTCTCAGCGTTACTATCCCACTTCTATGTCTCCTTGAAAAAACACTTCGGGCCATGATGGAAGAGGATGTGGCACAGGAGGATGAGGAGGAGGAAGAGGGGTCATATCCACGGTAATCAGGCCAGTCATTCGCAAGTGGCTCGGAGGGTGGGTTCCTGCACCAGCATAGGCCAGGTCAAAAATATTCAAGCCAGGGTACAGTTCTGGAGGACGAGGAAGATGAGGAGGAGGAGGAGGAATCGCTGCAGGGTTGCACCCAACGCAGCTTGTGGGCATCACTGGTGCGTGGCTGGGGGGATACAGAGGACACAGATGATATACCTCCCACAGAGGACAGCTTGACTTTGCCTCTGGGCAGCCTGGCACACATGGCCGACTACATGCTGCAGTGCCTGCGCAACGACAGCCGAATTGCCCACATTGTAACTTCTTCAGATTACTGTGTGGCCATCCTGCTGGATCCCCGTTACAAGGACAACGTGCCATCCTTAATTCCCTCACTGGAGCGTGAGAGGAAGATGCGCGACTACAAGCGCACACTGGTAGAGGCGCTGCTGAGGGCATTCCCAAATGGCACCAGGGGCTCAGTGGAAGCACCAGGTGAAGGCAGAGGAGGAGGAGGAGGAAGAGGCCACCAACGCAGCTGTGCCACCACCTGCACCTGAGAAGGCAGGGTTAGCATGGCAGAAATGTGGCAAAGCTTTGTCAGCAGCCAGCCACAATAAACAGCACCACCAGCCGATAGACAAGTTCTTAGCAGGAGGCAGCATTTCAGCAACATGGTGCAAGAGTATGTGTGCACACGCCTACACGTACTGACTGATGGGTCTGCCCCATTCAACTTCTGGGTCTCCAAATTGGCCACATGGCCTGAGCTTGCCCTTTATGCCTTGGAGGTGCTGGCCTGCCCTGCAGCCAGTGTATTGTCTGAACATGTGTTTAGCAAGGCAGGGGGCATTATCACAGACAAGCGCAGCTGCCTGTCCACAGCCAATGTGGACAAGCTAACCTTTATTAAAATGAACCAGGCATGGATCCCAAAAGACTTGTCTGTACCTTGTGCAGAATAAACATTTAGACCAGACTCACACAGCCATTCGTATACATGTTTTTTTGAATAGGCTTCAATATTTTGGGGGCTACCCCAATTATAAACAAACAAAAAAAAACAGTGTTGGCTACCTCCTCCTCCTCCTCGACCGCCGCCACTTCCACCTACACTGCCACGGTCACGGCCTAGTCAACCTCTAGTCTCCTACTCCACATCCAACCCCCTTCCCATTTTTTTTATTTGATTTGAATTTATTTTCCCTATCCCCATTTTTTTGTAGGGCACTTGCCCTACTCTTACCCCCATTTTACTTCCTTTTGCAGCCCTCTAGCACTTGCCAGGACTTTGTTACAGCCATTTTTGTGCCTAAAAGTTCGGGTCCCCATTGACTTCAATAGGGTTCGGGGTCTGGGATAAAGTTCGGGCAACGTTCGGTGCCGGACTTTTTTCCAAAGCTCGTTCAGACCTTCCGAACCCGAACGTCTAGGTGTTCGCTCAACTCTACTGGTTACCCAACCTGGGTCCCCTAGTACACCCGGAGCTGTGGCAGTCGCTCCTAGATCATGGCAAGGCATATATCATACTCTACCATTCTCTAGGAGCTTACCACGACCAGGGCCATGAAGGCAAATGCAGCTATCAGTTATCAAGGTTATGTCTGGACCACCAGGCTTCGGCACCATAGGAGCAACACACTGCCAGAGGGACTCGACCGAGGCAACCGTCAACTGAATCTTAGGCCAAGCAGATAACCCATATAAGGCATGTGAGGGTTCAGAGCTTTCAGACCCATTAACAAGTGCAAACTCAGCCTTTACACAACAATCCAACTGAGCAGCTGGCACATTAGGCTGGGCAGCGGGCAGAGGCACATCCGGCTGGGCAGCGGGTAGAGGCACATCCGGCTAGGCAGCGGGCAGAGGCACATCCGGATGGGCAGTGAGCAGAGGAACACCTGGCTGGGCAGCAGGCACTGGATCATCAGACTGGACAGCGGGCACCAGATCATCAAACTGGACAGCGGGCACCGGATAATCAGACTGGACAGCGGGCACCAGATCATCAGACTGGACAGAAGGCATCGGATCATCAGACGGGACTGGGGGCACTAGATCATCAGACTGGACAGCGGGCACCGGATCATCAGACTGGACAGCAGGCACCGAATCATCAGACTGGACAGCGGGCACCAGATCATCAGACTGGACAGCGGGCACCGGATCATCAGACTGGACAGCGGGCACCGGATCATCAGACTGGACAGCGGGCACCGGATCATCAGACTGGGCAGCGGGCACTGGATCATCAGACTTTACAGCGGTCTCCGGATCATCAGATTGGACAACGGGCACTGGATCATCAGACTTTACAGCGGGCTCTGGATCCTCAGACTAGACAGCGAGCACCGGATCATCAGACTGGACAGCGGGCACCGCAATACCAGGCTGGACAGCGGACACCGGAACATCAGGCTGGACAGCGGGCACTGGATCATCAGGCTGGACAGCAGCCACTGGATTATCAGGCTGGACAGCAGCCACTGGATCATCAAGCTGGACAGCAGGCACTGGATCAGACTGGACAGTGGGCACTGGATCATCAGGCTGGACAGTGGGCACAGGATCAGCAGGCTGAACAGCAGGCACAGGATCAGTAGGCTGGGCAGCATGTTCGGGTCTGTCAGACGAAGGCCAAACCCCATTGGCGATCAGGGAGGTAGACTGGAGCAGATTGTCTGGTGTGGAGGCAGGCTGGAACAGATCAGCTGGTGTGGAGGCAGGCTGGAACAGATCGGCTGGTGTGGAGGCAGGCTGGAAGAGATCGGCTGGTGTGGAGGCAGGCTGGAAGAGATCGGCTGGTGTGGAGGCAGGCTGGAACAGATCAGCTGGTGTGGAGGCAGGCTGGAGCAGATCGGCTGGTGTGGAGGCAGGCTGGAGCAGATCGGCTGGTGTGGAGGCAGGCTGGAGCAGATCGGCTGGTGTGGAGGCAGGCTGGAGAAGATTGGCTGGTGTGGAGGCAGGCTGGTGCAGATTGGCTGGTGTGGAGGCAGGCTGGATCACATCAGCTGGTGTGGAGGCAGGATGGAGCAAATCGGCTGGTGTGGAGTCAGGCTGGAACAGATCGGCTGGTGTGGAGGCAGATTTGGATAGTGGTAGGATTGTGCAAGTTGGAAAAAACTTCAGTTTCTATTTGGGTTTAGTCACCAAAGTTCTGCATGTGGACGCAGGGCTGCAAGCAGGAGGTGCAGCTGATGGGAGTGAAAAGCTGAGGGATGGTGAAAAAGAGGGAGCAGTTGCTAAGGAAGATTTCTGTGGGGTTGTCGTAGGTAATGGGGAAGAGGTATTTGTCAATGGATTAAAGGCAGGGTAGGTGCAACAAGTGGAAATAGGGTATTGACTAGAGTTGAGCGAACCCGAACTGTAAAGTTCGTGTCCGTACCAAACTTTTGGGTGTCCGGGATCCGGACCCGAACCCAGACTTTTCAAAAAAAGTCTGGGTTTGGGTCCGGGGTTCTGGTAATTTAGTAAAAGTTTTTAAAATTGCTGTAACAAAGTCCTGCAAAGTCCTAGAGGTCTGCAAAAGGAAGGAAAATGGGGGTAAGGGTCGGACAAGTGCCCTACAAAGAAATGGGGACAGGGAAATAACTTAAAAGCATTTTTGAACTAAAATCACATAAAAAAATCAAAAATGGAGGCGGATGTGGACCATCTTCAAACTGTGTGTGAAAAGTATAAATTAGCGGGAGAAGCCATAGCCGTGTTCTAAAATCATCTTCAAACTGTGTGTGAAAAGTCTAAGTTAGCCGGGAGAAGCCATATCACTGTTCTACAATCATCTTCAAACTGTGTGTGAAAAGTATAAATTAGCCGGGAGAAGCCATATCCCTGTTCTACAATCATCTTCAAACTGTGTGTGAAAAGTATAAATTAGCGGGAGAAGCCATAGCAGTGTTCTAAAATCATCTTCAAACTGTGTGTGAAAAGTCTAAATTAGCCGGGAGAAGCCATATCCCTGTTCTACAATCATCTTCAAACTGTGTGTGAAAAATATAAAATAGCGGGAGAAGCCATAGCAGTGTTCTAAAATCATCTTCAAAGTGTATGGGAAAAGCCTATTGCAGGGGGATAGAGCCATATTACTGTTCTTCCAGCCGCATAGAGAGCCATATTATTGTTCTAAATTTTAGAACACTAATATGGCATCTCCCGCTAATTTATACTTTTCACACAGTTTGAAGATAATTGTAGAACAGTGATATGGCTTCTCCCGGCTAATTTAGACTTTTCACACGCAGTTTGAAGATGATTTTAGAACACTGCTATGGCTTCTCCCGCTAATTTATACTTTTCACACACAGTTTGAAGATGATTGTAGAACAGTGATATGGCTTCTCCCGGCTAATTTAGACTTTTCTCACACAGTTTGAAGATGGTCCACATCCACCTCCATTTTTGATTTTTTTATGTGATTTTAGTTTAAAAATGCTTTTAAGTTATTTCCCTGTCCCCATTTCTTTGTAGGGCACTTGTCCGACCCTTACCCCCATTTCCTTCCTTTTGCAGACCTCTAGGACTTTCCAGGACTTTGTTACAGCCATTTTAGTGCCTAAAAGTTCAGGTCCCCATTGATTTCAATGGGGTTCAGGGTCCGGGTCAAAGTTCGGGTTCTGTCCGGATCCAAACCCGGACTTTGTCCTGAAGTTCGGCCGAACCAGCAGAACCCGAACTTCCAGAGGTTCGATCAACTCTAGTATTGACACATAGTTGTTAGCAGGGTATACTGGGCTGCAACTGTGGCTGCTGCAAATGACGGAGAGAGAGATATTTGAGAAGGCAGGTGTCTAACAGCAGGAATGGGTTGGTGCAAGTTGACTGGGGTTGAATGCAACATGTCTGACCAAGCCTGTAGTAATGGCTGAGCAAAACTCAGTTTACATGCAGCCTGTCTGACAAGAGACTGCACTGCATTAACCTGTTCCTTACCGAGTCATTGTGAAATGACGTCGACAGGAACCCTTTGTCGATGCCGGGTTCGGCAGGAACCCTTTGTCGACGTCGGCCACTTCTCGCCACTACAGCGGGCCCCTGGGGGCCCGCAGAACGGCGATCACGAATCGATCATGTGCCGGGGGGTCGTGTCCCCCCGATCGAGGTAAAGAGCCAATAAAATTGACCATGTGACCGGCTGTGTCCAATCACAGCCAGTCACTACCGATCTCCACGTGCACGCCGCTCGTGCGCGCCCCTGGGGGCACGCAGAGCGGCGATCGGGGCTGAGGCTTGTCCCTTGGACAAAGCCCAGCTCCGTTCAGTGTAAAGAGCCAATAGAATTGGCTCTTTACCACGTGACCGTCTGTGTCAATCACAGCCCGTCATGTGATGTAAACAAACCACGGTAATGAGCTGTTACCGCGGTTCTCCCTGTCACACACCGATCGTGTGTGACAGGGAGATTGCGGTAACAGCTTGTTACCGCCAGATGTACACCAAGCACACCGATCATCCCACCAATAAAGAGGACCTGTCACCACCTCAACAAAGTACCTGTCACAGCCCATCAGAGTACCTGTCACCTGTCCATCAAAGTACCTGAGTACCTGTCACCTGTCCATCAAAGTACCCGAGTACCTGTCACCTGCCCATCTAAGTACCCGAGTACCTGTCACCATCCCATCTGAGTACCCAAGTACCTGTCACCAGCCCATCAAAGTACTCGTGTACCTGTCACCAACCCATCAAAGTACCCGAGTACCTGTTACCAACCCATCAAAGTACCCGAGTACCTGTCACCATCCCATCAGAGTACCCGAGTACCTGTCACCATCCCATCAGAGTACCCGAGTACCTGTCACCAGACCATCAGAGTACCCGAGTACCTGTCACCAGACCATCAGAGTACCCGTGTACCTGTCACCAACCCATCAAAGTACCTGTCACCTTCCCAACAGAGTACCCGAGTACCTGTCACCAGCCCATCAGAGTACCAGAGTACCTGTCACCAGCCCATCAGTGTACCATCGTACCTGTCACCAGCCCATCTGAGTACTCAAGTACCTGTAATGAGCCCTTTAGAGTACCCGAATACCTGTCACCTGCACATCAGGGAACCTGAGTACCTGTCACCAGCCCAGCAAAGTACCCGAGTACCTGTCACCTACCCATTAGAGTACCAGAGTACCTGTTACCAGACCATCAGCATACCCGAGTACCTGTCACCAGACCATCAGCTTACCAGAGTACCTGTCACCTGCCCATCTGAGTACCCAAGTACCTGTCACCAGCCCATAATCGTACTCAAGTACCTGTCACCTGCCCACCTGAGTACCCGAGTACCTGTCACCAGCCCATCAGAGTACCCGAGTACCTGTCACCAGCCCATCAAAGTACCCAAGTACCTATCTGCAGCCCATCCAAATGCCTGAGTACCTATATGCAGCCCATTAGAGTACCCGAGTACCTATCTGCAGCCCATGCCTCATAG
>BLSH010376303.1:0-15332 GCA_018402905.1 Glandirana rugosa
CCCCGGACCGAACCCGAACGATTTTTGAAATGTCCGGGTCCGTGCCACGGACACCCGAAAGTTCGGTACGGACCCGAACGTTACAGTCCGGGTTCGCTCAACACTACTCTTGTGATAAAGAAATCTCAATTAAGATAATTGTACTGCCGAAGTCATAAAGAGATCCTTCTCTCCAAGAAAGGAATACCGGTCACGGCACTATATAAAAAGGGGTCAATAGACATGCCTACTAATGGCATGGCTGTGATTGGCCAGTGCATCATGTGACCCAGCCTGACTGATTTACCACCAGTGAATGTTTGGTGAAATTCGCATTCAAAGAGAAGTATGGCCAAAGCATTTTTGGCCATACTTCTCCTTTTGGTCACAGGAGTGTACTTACTTAGACAGGCCATACATGGGGTGAATTTTTTTCCTGCGACCAGGGGTTGCAGGAAAGAAATTTGCTTGATTTCCCTCATCAATACAGACAGTGCTGACACTGTGGATTCCCTCCCGCTGAGCCTTTTTATTCTTCCAGTAAGGGGGGGGGGGCACTCTCCCCACCAGGAGAAGACAGTGATCATTACGAGTGGCTATACCGTCTGCTAGCAATTAATCTATGTAAAATGTTTTTTTTTTTCCTGTTTTAAAATTTCCCTTTGGGATTAATAAACTATTCCGATTTTGAAATCTGGCAGGCTGGTTGTACCCAGGTTGATCAATCAACTTGGGTACATTAAGCCTACCTCTACATAGTTCAAATCTTGGCCAGTTCCTGCTGAACCAGTTGAGAATTAAACCATCTATGGCCAGCCTTATGTTCTTGTGACCCAGAATCAGCAACCAGTGGGCAAAAGCCCATTGTCAGCTGATGTCACAGAGCAACCTCAGGTTCTGGAAGGATCCAGAGAATCCCAGATTGGTAACTGGCTCAGCTTTTCAGTGCAATGCTGAGAGCCTAAGCCAGCTGCTCCTGCTCCCACCGCCTCCACAGCCCGGCACTACAGTGAGCCCAGGAGGAGCAGAGTAGAGTGGTGACTGACAGAAAAAAAAAAAAAAAGTTCTTCAAAGAACCATTTCACATTTTTAAAAAATAACAAAATCACATTTAGACATGTCTAGTAATGGCAATCAACAAACAAATGCCTAAAGATAAATGCAGGGTTTTATTCTTTAAATACCATATTTTTCCATTCTTCCCTGGTCTTCTGACGGTGGCCATTTTTACCAAGGGCAGATTAATCTATCTCCCTTTACTTCCTTTATCTCTGGATCTGACAGCAAACTGTGACAGGAGCTTGCTAAGATGCATCTGTGAGGCACTGGTTACATCACCAGTGCCTCACTCAACCAGGAAGTAGAAAGTGGAAAAACAGTAATTGTAAGTAAAATAAAATGTTAACGAATGCACAGAAGATGATTTCATATAAGCATGCTGAGCTGAATGACCTTTTTTTTTGTGAAATTATTAGTAAAAAGTGGAGATCTGCTTTAAGTGTTATAAAAAAAAAAAATACAGTTCAGTGCCATATGGTCTTATTTGTCATTCAGTATTCAGTTTTTGTTCCTGCCCCCACCATACTGCAGGATTAAACAAAGTATCATCAGCATTTCAAAGGCTTGGTATACACAGGCATTTTTTAAACCATGGCTTGTAAATACTGGTCTGAATAGCATTACATTCAGTAAGCATTTACAAGCCAATGAAAAAACGTTGGCTAATGTTCCTGGGAGTGTTGAATACAGATCTTAGTGGGCTTAAAGCTGGGCATACACTAGATGATTTTCAAAACACACTTTTGTACAAAAACTGTCAGTACATTTGATGACTTGACAAATGTGATTCGAAAATACTTTAATATTTCATTTGCTTTTACCATTCTATCTTGGAGCGAATTGACTTTGCCAAATGAAAAACTACATACATAAAATTTCCATCCTGCTTCTTCAAAAACATTCTTGTCACTGATCAGAAACAAATGCTGATTTGACCCCACTAATTAAAATTATATTATTTAAAAAAAAAAAAAAAAAAAGAAGAAGGAAGAAAAAAAAAAAAAAAGAAGGAAAGAAGAGTGAGAAACCAAACATTTTGAACAAAATTCTGCTAGTCTACGGCCAGTTTAAGACCTGTATTGACACTTACTATAGTATGCCCTAAGGGTTTCATAAAAACTGCTCAATGCTTTTTAAGGCCTCATACACACGGACGTTTTTTGACGCCGGCGTTTTCTGGCGTTTTTTGCAGCTCTCCATGTTAGTCAATGGCCCCATAAAAACGTCGGCGTTTTTGAGCTGTAGGTGGCGTTGGCGTTAGTGAGCAGAAAGTAGAACCCATGGCCATCGCGTTCTGAGGCTGTAACGTTTTGACATTTTTTGACGCCGACGCCACAATATGCCAACAAACGCCACCTATTATTGTACCGGCATTTTCCGGCGTTTTTTGACGCCTACGTTTTTAGGTTGAAAAATAGCAGAGGGATGATTTTTTTTAAAAAACGCCTATTGACGCCGACGCTCACTAACGCTCAAAAACGGCAATGCATAACGCCGAAAAACGTCGACTTTTTTTCCTTGACGTCGGACCCGACGTTTTGTTTATTTTTTTTAGATACGCCCGTGTGTATGAGGCCTAAAGGTTTGGTAAATGTTTGCATAAATGATGACTAGCATCTCTAGGCTAGGAGTTAAAAAAAAATCTATGTGTACAGGACCAAAACGGCTTATTGAATGGGTCAAACGTGGTTTACAGAGCAGAATAATCCATCAAGATCATTTATTGATATGGAATCTGTAAACCAAAATCTGTTACTAAAGTCATGTTTTTTGCACATAGTCACTATTCTTTATATTACTTAATAGAATAGGCGTGGGAGATGTAACTTCAGCCTGCGTTGAACAAGCTGTGTGCCTGCATAAAAGTTAGAGTCCTTTCACACTGGCATTTCATTTGTTCCTTTTTCATCTGCCCCTTTTTGGGTGCAAAACGGAGAGCAATTCATCCCTATGGGCTTGCGAATGTAAATGGATAATCATCAATTTAGACTCCTTTCACATATAGTGGATTCCAGTCTAGACAGCAGAGTGGGCGGATGACATTGTGTACACCCACCTGTCCAGAGGGCTGCATGGACCATAAGATCAGGTCCACCTGAAAAACTGATAGGCAGGCCTGATCGGATCACCCGTGTGAAAAGGGTCTAACATCCACCTACATTTGTGTCTTTTTTTTCTAAACAAAACAAAGATGTATCTTTTTCTGTTTAGACGGATCTGAACGGATGTCAACCATTTAGGTGTGTTTTTAGGAAAGAAACATTTTTTTGGATTGTACTTTTGTCACCTATGATTAGTTTCCTTAATAACTAAGTAATAATAAGTTTACACATGTGCCAAGGCTGTTCCATCGTTTTGTCTTTTTAAAGCCCTGTGACCACTTGTCAATGCGGTTATTAACAATTACAAGTCCATTGCAGCTGACCGTGTAGTTCACATGGTCATGTTTGTGGTGCTTTGCATTGCGTCTCACCAAAATGTATCCAGCATATTCAGCCCCCTTATGACGTCACCGCCCCATGACATCATACGGGGGCTGGGCCTCCCTATGACGTCAGATGGTGGCCCCGCCCCATGTCAATATAAGTCAATGCAGAGCACGGAGACAGCATTCCTGCGGGAGATCGTGTGGCGTTAACATGGGAAGAAGAAGTGAGGAAGAACAGAGGGAGAAGACACCGCAGAGAGGGAGAGGAAAAAAGACCCCAGAGAAGAAGCCAGAGGGAGAAGACACCATAGCCGATTTAATAAAATACTTTAAAAATCAGTGTAGTGTGTTTTTTTTTTTAATTAAATGTATTAGGTGAATGTATAGGGGTACAATGTATCCCATATTCATTCACATAGGGTGGGGGGGCCAGAATCTGGGGGCTCCCCTTGTTAAAGGGGGCTTCCAGATTCCGATAAGCCCCCCACCTGCAGACCTCAACAACCACCAGCAAGGGTTGCTGGGAAGAGGCCTTTGTCCTCATCAACATGGGGACAAGGTGCTTTGGTGGTGGAGGGTGCAGAGCCCCCTCCTGCCCCAAAGCACCCATACTCCCCATGTTGAGGGCATGCGGCCTGGTATGATCTGGGGGGGGGCGCTCTCTCATCCCCATCCCCTTTCCTGTCCTGCCTGGCTGTGTGCTCAGATTAGGGTCTGGTATGGATTTTGGGAGGGACCCTACGCAGGGCCGGCCCTACCATGGGTCCCAGTGGACCATTTACCCAGCAAATTGATGACCAAGATTTTTGTTCCAGCAGTTTTGTTTGTCATGACGACAACTGCCCCCCGGGCTGCTCCGCCTGCCCCTATACTGCCCTAGCCCGTCCCTATATTACCCTAGCCTGCCCATATACTACCCTAGCCTGTCTATATACTACCCCACCCTGCCCCTATACGGACCTAGCCCGTCCATATATTACCCTAGCCTGTCCATATACTACCCTAGCCTGCCCCTTGGAATTGAACATAATGGTATGTCATATAATTTTGCATATAGCCAAGGTGCTGTTGCATGTAAATCTGACTTCCTGATAAATTTAAATTTTAGTTTTAATTATCATGATATAAAACAGTGGTTCTCAACTCCTGTCCTCGGGACCCACTAACAGGCCAGGTTTTCAGGATAACTGAAATACATCACAGGTGATATAATTTGCTGCTGAGTGATTGCAGGTCTTCTAGTCTGCATCTCCCCAAGGTAATACTTAAAATCTGGCCTGTTGGTGGGTCCTGAGGACCGGAGTTGAGAACCACTGATATAAAATAATGGATGTGGGGGACTTTTGGCAGGCATGATTTTTTTTTTTTTTTTTTTTGTGTGGGGGGCAGCACCATTTCATTATTGGACCCAGGCAGCACAATGTCTTGGGCCAGCCCTGACCCTACGCCGTTTTTTTTCGGCTTTGGGGTTCCCCTTAAAATCCATACTAAACCGAAGGGCCTGTATGCTCTTGGAGGGGGGACCCCATGCCGTTTTTTTTTTTTAATTTGACGAGGGTTCCCATTCAAGATCCTCAGAGCACAAGTCACATGCTAAAGTCAGATCAGTTAAGACAATGATCTGACTTTGATCCGACTTCAATGCTTTTCAATGGGCTGAAGTGGGATCAAAGTTGGACAAAAGTAGTACAGGAACCTTTTTCAAAATCGATCCGAATTGTGTCGGACCAGTTAAGATGGCTCTCATAGGGAATCATTGATTTGTTACGTAATGTGCTGTGATGTGATGTAATGTGTAAGGCCCCTTTCACACTGATGGACTGATTGGGTCCACCTGTCAGTTTTTCAGATGGACCCAGTCAGACCATCCATTGCTCTCTATGAAAATGCGGATGTCAACGGACCTATCAACATCCGATCCAATTCCCTAAAAACAGACGGACCCCATCTGTCCATCAGACCAGATGACAGTCGGATGGAAATGGATAGGCGATCTGTTTCCATCCGACAGCCCACAGAGAAAAGCGAGCTGCATTTGTGTTGCTCTGCAGAGCGGACACAGACCTGTCATGCGCATGCTCCGTGGGGATCAGCGGAGAGGTCTCCTGCTGAGTGGGCAGACTCTGCCAGTGTGAAAGAGACCTTAATGGGGCTAATATAGTAGACAAACATGCAGCTGTATACTGTACAAGATTAACATTCTTGATTTACAAGTAAAACCCCATACGCACTATACAACTTTTGTCCAATTTCCTTTAGAGTTACCAAAACCATGTAGTGTAAGGGCCTGCCTGATTGCATACAAGTTGAAACTCTCAAGGTTTGACCTCATATTATATGGTTTTGGCAAATCTGATGGAAAAAAAATCTGCAGAAAATTGTATAGTGTGTATGCAGCTAAGAGAACTAAAGACAAAACTTTTTTTTTTACCCATTTTGGGTAGAGTAAGAAAGGGTTATATTCCCAGTCAGTTTTTCTTCTCCCTCCCCAATCCCCCCCTCCGCCAATCTGTGTCCCATTGGGGAGATTTTACTTCAATTCTTGTCCTATAGCCAAAACGGGAAGTGATAGGTAATCCCTCCTGGTTATCAACAGAACTAGTGTCCCCATTGGAAGATTTCCCCTCTACTTCTCTTCTGGTGAAAACCCAAAATTTGGGATTTTTTACTCTTGCTCTCCATGACAATGGTAAAAACAGGACAAAGTGGGTGAATCTCCCTAAAGGAGCACATACAGCAATTAATACCCGATAGGTATTTTAATCCCTCTACAATCTGAATTTAGAAATGTAAAATGTTGCAGCTTACCAAATTCTTAGATGTAGTGGCTGCATATTTTTTTTTTTTTTTTTTTTAGACTTTCTTCCTTATTTTTACCTGTTGATCCTGCCGGTGATTTATATTTTTTAAACTTCCTTTAACAGACCAAGCTGTCCAGAAAAAGTGGCAATTACAGGGTTCGGACAAACCATTTACCACGGCCCGAGGTGCTTACAATAACCAGCTTTTATTTAAGTAAAACCTTTATCCCAAAAGTCCATCTAAGGCCTCATTCGCACAGGCGAACTATAGCGTATACCCTTGCGAGGGCTGTGTTTGCCTGCTCGGGAATATACAGGTGTTCTTTGCAGACAGTTCCTTTAATGTCAATTTGGACACAGCGGCTGCTTCCAATCTGACAGCCATGGGGCTGCGGGTACATAGCCCTGAATGCACACCATCTGCGCTCGAGGCTATGCAACCACGGCTGTCAAGTCGGGAGTACTGACTGTGCCTGTGCAGCCACTGTGTCCCAATTGAAATGAATGGAACTGCCTGCACAGAACACCTTTGTGGGAAAACCCAGCCCTTGAGTGGGCATACACTACAGTACACCCTCATGAACAAGGCCTAATTATTGTAGTGCATCGTAACAAACACTCTCGCCACAGACTGACAATGCTTATGTCTAGAGTTGAGCGAACACCTGGATGTTCGGGTTCGGTGGGTTCGCCCGAACTTTGGGAAAAATTCTGGGTTCGGTACCGAACTTGACCCGAACCCCATTGAAGTCAATCGGGACCCAAACTTTTCGGCACAAAAACGACTGTAAAAAAATACTGGAATGTGCTAAAGGGCTGCAAAAAGAAGTAAAATAATTTTAGAACAATAATCTGTCCCTTAGGGCAATAGCAGGAACCTGACCCTATAGAACTAGAAGATGATTTTAGAACAATAATCTGTCCCTCTAAGCAGTAGATTCTACCTATTCCAGTCAGATCATTCTGTAATGCAGGATGAGATGTGATTATATCTGCAATCTATCCCTCACAGCGCTGGCAGCATCCTCTCCCTACACTACCCAGAGGGCATGTGACATGCAGCACTAAGTGACTCCAGCTTATAAAGAATCTGGGTCACATGACGCACTGGCCAATCACAGCCATGCCATTAGTAGGCATGGCTGTGATGGTTTCTAAGGGCAAACCAGTGAAACGCTTGTTGATTGGCTGTCCTGCAGCTATTCAACATGCGTGATCAAATACCCGAACCCAGAACTCGAACCCAAACTTTTTTCAAATGTCCGGGTCCGGGTCACGGACACCCCAAAGTTCCGTACAGACCCGAACTTTACAGTTCGTGTTCGCTCAACTCTACTTCTGTCCAAACATGTCCATGTGGAATGGAGCCACCCTACAGAAAAGAGGGAGAGATTTACTAAAACTGCCGCACGCAGGCATACCTCCCAACTTTTTGAGATGCGAATGAGGGACACTTGTTAACAAAAGTATGTAGGTATATGACACACACCCTGCCATGCCCCCTTAAAAGGAGAATTCTACAAAAAAAAAAAAAAAAAATATATATATATATATATATATATATATATATATATATATATATATATATTTATTTATTAATAATAATAATAATAATAATAATAAATAATAATGTTAAACCCACAAGTGTTTTTTTTTTTACCACTACTATTCCTTTATACTGACTTTTAGAATTTACTAATGCAGCAATTTAGAAATTGGATGAAAGTTTTAGCACCAGCAAACACTTTTTGAAAGATAAAAAGAGCAAATGAAGAGGAAAGAGGGACAGAGGGAGCTATGCACAGGATCTGGTGCAGCTGTGCAAAGCAACCAATCAGCTTCCAGGTTTTAGGCTGCTTTCACACGGGCTTTCCAATTAGGGCCGCCTGTCAGTTTTTCAGGCGGACCTGATCGGTTGCTCCATTCAGCCCTATGGAGCGGCGGATGTCAGCGGTGACATCCGATCCCATCCTGTCTGTGAAATCCAGATAGATGGGAACCCTATTTTTCCATCTGTCTGGAGAATTGGATTGGATGAAAAAATGGACAGTTGGTTCTTTTTCATCCGATCTCCATAGAGGACAGCGGGGCTTTGACAGGTCTATCTCCGCAGGACTTGTCATCCTCCTGCTCAGCGAGGATCAGCGGATCAATCCCTGCTGAGCAAAGCGGAATCCGTACAAGGACAAGCCGTGTGAAAGGTCCCTTATTGTTAAAGCTGACCCAAGCAAGTTGAAGTTAGAAGCGGATTGGTTACTAGGCACAGCTGCCCCAGATTCTGTGCGCACCAATTTTAATAAATGCCGTCAAAGTGAGTTTATGGCCAGATCACTGGGTGGAAAATAAACAAATAATAATTTAAAGAATAAATAATCATGAAAGCAGCCTCCACGTTTGATGATTGGTAAACTGCAATAGATTCCATTTTTGTTTTTACGTTTAATACCACTTTATGTTTTTATGAATCAGATTATCTGTTTAATACTCATCTTCAGTCTCAATATAACCATTTTAAGCACATTTCAGCTACCAAGGAATACTTTAAACCCCAAAGCCAGGATTTATTTAATTTGCCAACAAAACATTTTTTGATATAAAGTATGTCATTAAAAGAGGCAGAATTCAGAAGAACCAAAATAATTGTGATTGCAATACAAATATTCAAACATAATGAATTACCTAGACTGAGGGTCATTTAAAAGAATGCCTTTCAAGGTGATCTCTTGCCACAGCAAGATATCCAACTCCAAATAAAATGAACATTAGTACACCATAGCCCCACGCATGTACATGAGCTACGCTAATATCCAGGTTTGCATTCCATAATCAATCTTCCCATCTGAAGGACTCCTATAGCTCTTGGTAACTAAGGTACAGAAATAGAGCCCAGCAAACTGGCAAAGGTTGTCCTTTAATAATAAACCACACATGCACCCATTTTAGAGGAACCTGCAAAGAAAGGCTACAGTGCGAAGGGTTAATTCTCCACACCCACGCAAAAAAAAAAAAAAAAGAATTAAAGGGTCATTAATCAATGTCTCTTGGCAGCACAACCATGCATTAAACCTATCCATTCAGAAGATCCCCTTGGTTCCTAAAGACAGAGGATTTCTAGAATAGACCTGGCACCATTTCACTGCCCCAATTTTGGATTTTGCACTGAAAAGTCTTTGATGAATCCCAAGAGCATTCACAGCACACGCAAACATTAAAAGAGGACAAGTGGATCTGGGCAGCAATCTGTATTTCACATCAGTCTTAATTAGGCAATTAGTTTCCTTAACCCATGTAGTCCATATAGGAAAACAAAAAACAAAATACAAACTGCGGTTAATTACTTGTGACCTACTTTATAGGCAAAAATGCATTTCACGTACATGCATTTATTTTAAAAGATGAATGGGATTTCCTAGGAAATGGTAAAAGAGAACAGGCACACGGGTGAGAATGATAGCAAAGCAGATAGAAAAAAAAGGTAGGTATACGTTCACAGCATTGACAGGTAAGTACTACTGTCCCCTGTTCATCACCAACACAAGTGTAGGGATGAGTGGAGTGACTTCATAGGTGGTGTCATTTTGGCAAATTGAAAACTGCCAATTTCATATAAACAAGGTGCGATTTGGTGGTGGTGGGAATAGGGTAATTTACATTCTGAGGGTATATTTAAGGTAGTTTAGTTTATTTCCTTTGGTGTCATTTTTATTTGATCATCATTTTGGGTACTGTTGTTTTAGATTTATTATTTTTTCCCTTGCTGTGAAAATGTAAACTAATGAAGGGAAGGGTTGTTGTTGTGTTTTTCCTCCTAAGGGTATAGTTAACATAGTTTAGTACATTTTCTTTTGGTGCTGTTTTTATTTGATCATTATTTTGGGTACGGTTTTAGATTTATTTTGACTTTTTAACGAGTTTTTTTTCCCCTCTTTTTTTTGTTTCTTCTAAGGGTATATTTAAAGGTAGTTTAGCTTATTTCTTTTGGTGCTGTTTTTATTTGGATTATTTGGGTGCTCTTTTATATTGTGTTTTACAGTTTTTTTTCCCCCCTATGCTGTGAAAATGTAAAACTAATGAAGGGAAGGGTTTTTTTTTCTAAGTATTTATTTAAAGTAGTTTAGCTTATTTCTTTTGGTGCTGTTTTTATTTGATTATTTTGGAGCTTTTTTATATTTGTTTTACAGTTTTTTTTCCCCCCTTTTGCTGGTCTATCCTAGACCCCTAGGTCTAAGATAGTTGAAAGGGGCTTCCTTAAAGCTGGATACACATTATACAACTTTTTTTGTTTTGATTTCCTTTTAGATTTACCTTCAACTATGTAGTCTAAAGCCTCGTAAACACGGGACGACGATCGCATTCAACACGTCATACTCACGACCGTTGTATGCGAAATCGATCGTTTGTGTGCGCGCATTCAACAGTCGAACATACGAGGGTCGTACATGGGAGTTGTATGAGCAGATTACAAAACTTGGTCATACCAACAAGCTCGCATACGACCATTGTATCGTGTGTAGAGCAGTTGGGTACAACAAGTTGTATTGTGCTAAACACGCATGCGCCAAGTCCACTTCAACTAAACGAAATTAAATGAAGGAGCCCAAAGGGTGACGCTACGATACCAGCACTTCCTCTTTATACGCTCGTTTGCGTCATCACGTTCGGCCGGCCGCAAGTTGTATGTACGACCGTCGGGTGCACGTCAGTATGCTATTTACATTATGCAACATACGATTTGCGACGATCGTACGTACGATCGTCGCCCCGTGTGTACGGGGCATTAGAGCCTGCCTGATTGCATACAACTTGAAAAAGTGTTTAGGTTTGACCTCATATTATATGGTTTTGGTACATCTAAAAGGAGAAAAAAAAATCTAAATAGAATTGTATAGTGTGTATCTAGCTCCAGACTCATTTAAAGCCGATTGCATCCTAAAAAATAAAATATAAATGCACACCTCCTCCTATTGAGCCAAAGAATTTTACTGAAATGAAAGACTCTCCATCTCTAATAGATACCACAGGTCTACAATGAGGTATACCCTGTCTACCAGGATCTCCATAGCGTACGCAACTGGGGAAGTTCCCACGTTTCCTTGCTTGGGTCTGCGCCTTGATGCGCACAGGTCATGGCAATAACCTGTAGTAACACAATCCACAGCGGGATCATAAACAACCATCAGCTACCAGGACATCATAACACATTTACGACAGACGCTCACCAGGACGTCAAAAAAAGGCAAGAAGACATGCACAGTACCTTTCATCCAGTCCACGACTTGGCTCGGGGACCATTTACTCACAGGTTCCATAATCAATGCCATATTAAACTTTGCCAGGGTTTGATTAGCCACAGATACCAAAGAGATGTTATGTACAGCCCAAGCCTTGTCAGCCTCCCAGGCTCTTGGAATTGCCAGCAGCACAAGAGCAAGCTTTGTCTTTTAGCAGACAGTTCTCAGGCTGGGGGGAAAGCAGCTGTGGATGTCAGCAATGCTGGGATGTCGCTGTCCAGTGGTGCTCAGTACATGCTTCCATAAGCAGCATCAGTTCTCATGCTGCTGGACAGAGCACGCCTCTCCACACTATGCACAATGCTGCTTCACACCAGTCACTCCAAGCAAGCAGCCCTTTCTCTCTTCACTCTTTTCTCCCACCTAACACCCCCCTCCCCTCCCTACATGACATCATCCCTCCACCCCCAGCCACAAAGATTCCACCACCAACTCTTCTGTTTCTTTTCTTTTGACAGTAGCTCTTCTGTATGAATGCTCCATGGTCGATCCCTGTTCTTCGCACTGATGGAGCAAAGCTGCAGAATAAAACATTTTTTTTTTTCGCACATCTTAAATATATGCCCTAGAGCAAAAATGGCATGCCGTAACCCATGGCAACCTGTTGATTATCATCTCCAACTGAAGTCTGAAAGCGTTTCTTCGTGTTGGACGTTATTATTGCATTTTGCAGAATGCTGATAAATCCTGTAAGGGCTCATCCACACGACGTGCAGTTAGTTGTGTTTTTTTTGCATCAAAAATGCAGGTAATGGCAATGACACATAGAAAACAATAGTGTTCCATGCGTCATGTTCACACCAGAACGCTTTTTCTCTGGGTTCCAAATAGTGCGATTTTTTTTTTGCAATGCACAGAAATGTACATAAACTCATCAATATGCACCACAATGCAAAGCACCTCTCTCCCACAGCAAAGGTATTTGGAAACATGCCTTTGAAAAAAAATGCAGAAAAACACGCACAAAATGTGCATAAGCTTGTACAAAAACCCCACAGCAAGACGCATGGAAATGTGCAGAGATGCACCAGAGCGCAATGCACTGCAGGCGCGATTTTATGTGCGTCGTAGTGTGAATGGGCCCTAAGCCTGAAGGTCTGTATTTTTCAAAGTCATAAGGTCCCATTAAGGCTCCATGCACACTTAAAAAAATGATCTAAAAACATCAGTAGCTTTGTAGTGAGCCTTTCAGCTTTTATCAGCGTTAATGCACTAGCGTTTTTGAGCATCAGCGTTTTTTTTTTTTCAATGGATCCAAAATGACCAAAACCCGCTCGTGATCAGCGTTTTTGAGCGTTTATCAGTGTTTATCAAGCGTTTTTGTGGTCAGAAGAACGACTCTTGAACGCCAATTCAGAGCATTCAGATAACAGCCCATAAACGACACTGCTGTTAAACGACAATAAACGTCCATGTGTGCATAGACACATAGGATAACATAACGGTGTGTTTTTTGGGCTGTTAAAAAAAAAACACCCAAACGACCATAAATGGTCATTTATCAGCTTCAGAGTGCATGAAGCCTAAAGCCTCGTACAAACGGTGTGACGGTCGTATGAAAACGGTCGCACAACAGCTTGTTGTACGATCATCCGACTGTTAGTACGTGCAATTAGAACAGCTGAGGTGCGAGGGTCGTACAACTGAAGTTGGATGAGCAGACTAGAAAACTTTGGTTGTACAACAAGCGGTCGTATGCCTGTTGTATCGTGTGTACAGAGAAGTTGGTCCAACAAGTTGTATGTGCAAAACACGCATGCTCAGAAGTCAGGAACGCCCGGAAGTGTCCGTTCTGGGAAACCTACGTTCCTAATTCACAAATCACATGCACCTGAACTTCCTCTTTATACGCTCGTAGCACGTCACTACGTTTGGCTTGGTCGTACGATCGCTTAGTGCAGTCAGTACGAGAGACACAACAGCTGACATACGATTTTGGACGTCAGGTCATACGACCGCCACATCATGTGTATGAGGTTCTAGACTGGGTTCACCGTTTCAGTCTGATTTCAGCCCAAATTTTTGGTTGAATCCGGACCTGAAACGGACCAAAAGAAGCACAGGACTCCTGTGTAATTCGCACCGGACCCACTGCAGTGATGTGTGAACTAGGGTTGCCACATCATCCCTTTAATCCAGGACACATATTAATTACTCAGGTTCTGTGGCTGATTAAGGTGGTAATTAAACTCACTTGGTGGCTTATCTGCATTAAATTAGCCTCAGAACCTGTGTAATTCATATGTGTCCTGGATTAAAGGGATGATGTGGCAACCCTAGTGTGAACTGGCTCCTTAGAGAGCCGGTCACTATCTCCTGCTATGTGGGAAAAACTCATCAAATTCGCAATAGTGGTAACCCAGCCTGAAGGGAAGAACAAATGTATTAAGGCTGGGTTCACACATATGTGATGCGGGAACCATCGCGATTCCAGTGTGGGTTCCTGCATAGCATGTCTCACACTGCCCTCTGCGAACCGCTGCAGGTGGCAATACAAAGTTAATGACACCCCCAAATCACTTCGCATATCACAGTGCGAACTGCGAAATGGTGCAGGAATCAGATCGCAGAAGTGTGAACACCCATGCGATCCGATTCCAGTGTGGACATAAAAAATGGTCCTGCACCATTTTGGTCTGAATGCAATGCAAATTCAGCTATACTATCTGTATGGCTGAATTTGCATCGCACAGACATCACATGTGATCTGCACAGCAATGCGGCATCTCTGGCATCGCAATAGTGTGAGCCCAACCTAAAAGTGGAGTATGGACTTTTTGGCTATACTTCCCTTTTGGGTAACTGGAGTACACTGACTACCACTAGGGTTGCCACATCATCCCTTTAATCCAGGACACATATGAATGGGTGTTCACACTTCTGCGATACATTTGTTCTTCCCTTCAGGCTGGGTTACCACTATTGCGAATTTGATGAGTTTTTCCCACATAGCAGGAGATAGTGACCGGCTCTCTAAGGAGCCAGTTCACACTAGGGTTGCCACATCATCCCTTTAATCCAGGACACATATGAATTACACAGGTTCTGAGGCTAATTTAATGCAGATAAGGCACCAAGTGAGTTTAATTACCACCTTAATCAGCCACAGAACCTGAGTAATTAATATGTGTCCTGGATTAAAGGGATGATGTGGCAACCCTAACTACCACCCTCTGAAAAGCAATTATTTAGGAGGAGTCTTGAACGCCTGTCAGCCACTGCTATAGGGTCCTCTGAATGGTGATTGCTTTTTAGAGGGCAGTATAGCAGCAGTTGTCATGTGTGTCTATGGTAGGGTTGCCACATCATCCCTTTAATCCAGGACACATATGAATTACACAGGTTCTGAGTAGTGTTGAGCGAACCCGGACTGTAACGTTCGGGTCCGTACCGAACTTTTGGGTGTCCGTGGCACGGACCCGGACCCGGACATTTCAAAAATCGTTCGGGTTCGGTCCGGGGTTCTGCTATTTTACTCCACGTGTTGAGAAGCTGCAGGGCAGCCAATCAACAAGCGTTTCACTGGTTTGCCCTTAGAAGCCATCACAGCCATGCCTACTAATGGCATGGCTGTGATTGGCCGGTGCATCATGTGACCCAGCCTCTTTATAAGCTGGAGTCACAGTGCTGCAGTCACATGCTCCTTGGGTTAGTATAGGGAAAGGTAGCTGACGGCGTGAGGGACAGATTTTAGCCATTTTAAGACCTGATCCTGCATTCTGAGATAGATTACTTTACTACTGCTGTCTGTGCTGTTGCTCTGAGGACAGATAG
>BLSH010376303.1:25329-62637 GCA_018402905.1 Glandirana rugosa
TATCATGTCTCTTAAACGAAAAAAAAAACTCTCCAGCAATGCACACCAAACTGAGCATGTGCAGAATGACTGCAAATTCTCTGTACTATAAGCAGATAGATTGGGGACAGTGGAAGAAGGGGGTGATCAGAGAAGATAGGACCAAACAGCCTTTTTACACAATGCAGAGGATTAACCCCTTAGGTTCCACAGTGAATATAGCAAGCATGCTTACTGCATATACAGACTGATTTTACTGTTGTGGGTTTAGTAACACTTTAATAGTGTCACTTCCGTATGCTGCTTCATTCCTCTGCTATCTGCATGAGTCACTGCTGATGAGTTTTGCTGACACTAAGAGAAAAATGGTGATAGGGGTGGGACCTCCAGCTGATTGACAGCCTCAGCTCTGTCCCTGTATGCTGTCACCAACACCACCAATTCCTGATGCCAGAGAGCAGGAGGAGGCTAATTTACAGACTGCAAACTGATGAGAGGCCATGGGCCACACCACCACAGACTGCATGGTGGTGAGAGGCTACTGGCCACAACTTCCTAACCCATTCCTTAAAAGGATGACTTTGCCTTACCTTGGGATGCAATTTGGTTATTTATGCCCGTAGTTTCCCCGTAACCTGAGTACCTAATGCAGGGACTTTGGGCCCCAAAGTTTAATGGTACACTATTTAGTGGTTGGGGTTTCAAGAGGCTGAAGGACCTTTCCGCTTCCAGTGTTGCCACTTTAGTTAGGACCTCCCTAGATTAGGGATCAGGTACAAAGACACTTTAAGAGGTCCTCTCGTTGCTTGTGGTGTTGAACAGAATTATTATCTGTTATTGTTTATTGCCATAACTGGGGTATTGCCCAAATACCGTCTGTCAAGCCACATACCAATTTTCCACCCCTTACTGTATACTTCCACCTTAAACCTGTTAAATAAATCAGACCAGACCTACTTTTTGGGTTTAAATGGCCATAGCAGCCCTTTATTACAAAACAACCATGATGAAATACAGTTATATAATATGTGAGGTATACAAAAGAAAGAGAGGAAAGAAGATTTGTGGCTTTAAATGAGATCTGCCACCATGTCTGATAATGTATGAAACTGTGTAAAGAAGGCCATGTATGTATATAATGTCAACTTGCCATGATTGAAGCACATAGATCATAGTCACAAAAAATAATATAAATGGTCATAAAGCATACATAGGTTTATTATGCGTCAAAGACAGTCTCTCATATAAAACATGACACAATGATCAAATGATTCTTCATATACTATGTGCATGCTACAGTGATCATGTTTCTAAAACTCCTGATGAGTGGTTGAAACACCACAAAACGCGTTGAGCTCCGCATCAAGGGCTCCCCATACAGAGTTCAAAATTTGGGGCTCTTATTATAAACATTGATCAAGGATACCCTGACAAGTCCTATTTTTATTGATTTTTATACCTTATTATATAGCATGAACAAGCCATTTTTGAATCATATTATTCACGCATTTATATTGATCTGTGTAAATACATTGTATGGCTGTTTTTCATCATGCTTTTTGATCACTGTAGCATGCACATAGTATATGAAGAATTATTTGATCATTGTATCACATTTTATATGAGAGACTGTCTTTGACGTATAATAAACCTATGTATGCTTTATGACCATTTATATGATTTTTTGTAACTATGATCTATGTGCTTCAATCATGGCAAGTTGATATTATATACATATATGGCCTTCTTTACACAGATTCATACATTATCAGACATGGTGGCAGATCTAATTTAAAGCCCCAAATCTTCTTTCCCCTCTTTCTTTTTTATGCATTCAATATAGAGGGATGGAGACCTGCCACTAAGGGACACACCAGATCACATGCCTTTGTCCTTTATTTTTGGGGTGGTTGATCTCTTGTGCATCGGTGTTATGCACAAACACACTGCCCATGGCATCACATGACGCTGTGTTAACAGTGATGTTTCTTTCCACCATTAGCCGCAGCTGTGATGGGCGTGTATCCAATAGAGGCACCTGTGCCGTCATTGGCCCACAGTTCCCCCCAGCTGTCTAGGCAATTCAGCATAACGCTGGCGGGAAACCCCCCTCCCACTCTTGGGTATTTATTGGGCTTGGTTTGGCCGGTGAACCATCACACATGCTCCCATCACCAGGAAGGGATCTCACTCTAACCACATCTTCATGCACTCAGGTATTTTGCCATTTTGCTTTGTTGGGCTTGTTTTCCATTCACCCAACATTATTGGGGATCCACGCAGGCATGTTTACACTCCTTAGTCCCTTCATGGGAACACATAGGATATTTCATCCGCCTCCATTTCATATACATACACACACTCACACACACACAGTTACACTTTCAGACATCCATTCACCAATTTGATTGTTCCCTTCAGAAAACACATTCACACAGTCATGTATACACTCTATAGTCCCCTTTTGGGAACACATAGGTTATGCATATACACAAACACACAAACACTCATACACAGCTACATCTATGGACATGCCTCATCCATTCACAATTTTGGTTGTTTTGCAGATTATCTGGCTTTAGACTCACACGTATCCATCACATATGGGAGCTGTGATGTGGCGACCCGGCCCGTCTCTTGCCCATTTCCCTTGGTTCCTTGGGGGGACCTCCTGCCTCAGCTCCGATCTGGACATGTGTCCGGTACTCCTTTGGCTCTCAGTTCCGGGCTATTTAAGTATTGGCAGGAGCTTTGTGAGTTACAGCAAGGTTTTACATATTTTCTGACATAATGTAGTCTTTAGAGTATGTGAGTGGACGCTATATACCAATAGCTATTTTTGAATTTTTCCAGTATCATCTTTTCTAAAACTCCTGGTGAATGGTTGAAACACCACAAAACGTGTTGAGCTCCGCATCAAGGGCTTCCCATACAGAGTTCCAAATTTGGGGCTCTTATTATAAACATTGATCAAGGATACCCTGACAAGTTCTATTTTTATTGATTTTTATACCTTCTTATATAGGATGAACGAGCCATTTTTGAATCATATTAGTCATGCATTTATATTGATCTGTGTAAATACATTGTATGGCTGTTTTTCATCATGCTTTTTGATCACTGTAGCATGCACATAGTATATGAAGAATCAATTGATCATTGTATCATGTTTTATATGAGAGACGGTCTTTGATGTATAATAAACCTATGTATGCTTTATGACCATTTATATGATTTTTTGTGACTATGATCTATGTGCATGAATCATGGCAGTTGCCATTATATACGTAAATGGCCTTCTTTACACAGTTTTATATATTATCAGACATGGTGGCAGATCTCATTTAAAGCCCCAAATCTTCTTTCCTCTCTTTCTTTTTTATGCATTCAATATAGAGGGGTGGAGACCTGCCACTACGGGACACACCAGATCACATGCCTTTGTCCATAATATGTGAGGTAATTAACCGCAAACGTACCATAACCTATAATACTGAATGTAACTGCCTGTGTTTTATGTCTTAGGATTTTTGAAGGCACCCTTGACTAACCAACTAGCTGTATCTGGCACCACCTTGCCTTTCCATGGCCCCCGGCCGCAACTTACACCATCTCAGGGACAATTGTTTGGCAACTTCTCCAGCTGATACAGCCAACTACCCTAGACCTATTAATTCTGACCTTATTAGGGCAGGTACACCCATACCATAGATGAGCCCAACCTATCATTCTCCAAAGAACGTACCATCCCCGCCTTCGAAAACGACCTCTGCCACAGATGTCCATTGTGAAACCTTACGCCTGGGCGGCCTGCCACACCTGATAGGCTTGCTGTATACCTTCCTGAATTCTCAGACACCAAAGGTCAATTCCAACTGCGTTTAAGTGAACTCCATCCCCTCTTAAAAACATCAAGGTTCCCTTTCCAATTTCAGATGGTGAATCGCCAAACCCCCATTCCTGACAAAAAAATTTCCCACCTCCTTGTTCACTTTGATTCTAGCTTTGTTGACCTTAGCCACAGACATAGCCAAACACCAAGAAGTCCTAGCCACCATGTCAGACTATATGACAATAGTATCGGGAAGGACCGCAAGCACAGGAAATCAAACTTGATATTCCTACTCAACTTGGAGAGAAGCACGAAGCCCGAGGTCAATGCCCCAACGTGTAGCAGGAGCACATCCGGGGGCCTGTCAGGCCTAGAATAGTGATGTACTTCAGGCAACACCCTGGACCACAACATACCAGGGACCCGATCCATTGAACCCTGACCTCCTCCTGGGAAAACCCAACTGTCGACCTAACGGCCGCTTGTTTTGCCCCCCCAAAAAAGTAAGAATGGCTGAGGATCCACACCAAACATTCAGAATCTGAAAAACAGGACAGAAGCCATACAACCATGAGAACACCTTTTAACAATGCCGCTTAGACAACCACAACCACTACACAAATAAATTGAAAAAAGGGGGCATAACCATAACACAAGAACAACATGAAGACAAAGAACACCCCATGGACCCTACATTGCCCAAAAGCGGACGATCCAGAGACTGCAGCAGCCTCTCAACAACTATTACAACAAGTGAGGTCTCGCATACAAACAATAACGCTGTGAGTACCAGCGCCCAGTCTTGCAAACCAACCTGTCCTCAAAACCCCAACGAGCCGCCTCAGTCACAGCTGCTATCCGGAACGAATGAGAGGAGTAGTTCCGTGACTGGAAACCTGCAGCCAGCAGGCTCTTCTTGAAAACTGACCCAAATTGGAACCTTGACAAGGTGACCCCATTGCAGTGTTTAAGGAAAGGCCAGGGTCCTGCCCCTCTGACCTCTAACCACTCACGTACAGCACCTATCAGGCATGCGAGCGAGCTGGGAACACCACCAAATCCACCCAAGCCCCCCTGCCATGCTGGTAAGTTTTGGATTTCTTAATGAAAAGTAAAACCCCATCACCCTGCTGTACCACATCTGCCAAGTCCAATCCACTGCCACCCTGTTTCGATTGGCACATCAGCTCACTCACCCTCAATGGTCCAAAAAAGGCCAATATAAATGCTGTCTAAAAGAGCGTAGCTTCGTATGCTGACAAACTGTGCCCAAACAACCCAAGAGGGTCTCAAGTATCTTGAAGGAAACCAGGCAGCGAGTGTCTGGGATGACCTTACCCCTCCTGTAGCCACGCAACACCCTCTTTACTACAAAGTTCTTTGTTACGTCCCCCACCCCTTGCAGCTGAAACAAAAAAGCCAAGCTGGCCATTTTTTTAATCAACCTGGAAATAGAGACCCCATCCTCAACATTCCTACCAATGAAGTACAGCAGCAAACACAAACAGTCTTCCTAACAGGAACAACCGCCCACCCTACTTACCAGGTCTTGCCATTCCCCCCACACCTTCTCGTAAGCGGTCCAAGTAATCGGGCAAACAGAACTTTGAACCAGCCCAGCTATTGCTCGAAAGCAATACCCCACAAGTGGCCCCGGGAAGGGCACTCCATGCTGCTCTGCTTCCGGTGCCAACATACAGAATCTGTCCCACTGTAAGCGAGACAATGCATCAGCCACTTTGTTGTCCACACCCAGCACATGCACTGCACAAACATAACAATTCAAACACAAACACAGAAGCACCAAATGTCTCAGGAAACAAACCACCAGTGGGGAAGAAGTGGAAATCTTGTTAATGGCCTGCACCACCCTTAGATTGTCGCAATGGAAATGAACCCTCTTGTTCCTGAATTCCCGTTTCCACAGTTCCACCGCCAGTACAATTCCAAAAAGCACTAGGTTGCCCAGCAAAGAAGCTTCCTGCCAAGAATCTGGCGTGAATGGTGTGGCCATTCAGTCTTTTCAGCAGCCAGCGGCACTCCAAACACACCAAATATATGCTGCATCGTGGCCAGCAAAATATGGCACACCCTGGAACCCGGAGGACCGATCACCAAGAAATCATTCAGGTAATGAATGATGGAATTCAATCCAGACACATCCCTCACCACCCATTTCAGGAATGAGCTAAAAGCCTCAAGCAAGGAACAAGAAATCGAACACCCCATAGGCAAGCAGAGATCCACAAAATATTTACCCTCCCATATACAACCCAACAAACAGATGCACGGGCATCACCCGAAAGGCTGACTCAATATCAGTTTTTGCCAAAAGAGCCCCCTTTTTGAACTTCCGAACCCAGTCCACCACCTTATCAAAGGACTCATAAGATACGGCACACAGCTCCCGGTCAATGGCATTGTTGACCGAATCGCCTTTTGGGTGTGAAAGATGGTGACTCAGCTGGAAAGAATTGGGTTCTTTCTTGGGAATTACCCCCAGCGGAGAAACGACAAGATCTTCCACTGGCGGGGAAGTGAATGGGCCAGCCATCCTACCCAAGGCAACCTCCTTCAATAACTTCTCTGAAACCACCGCAGGGTGAACCCGAGCAGATTGTAAATTATTCGGGACCGGAGGAATGCTGGACAATGTGTTTGGAATCGAAAAACCCTAAAAAAGAAGACGCGCCGCCGCCCGGTTGGGATACCTACTTAGGAATGGAGCTAGCCTTTCCACCTTCACCGGAGTCCTCCCGTTTTCCAGCCTCACCGGACTTACCCTTGCCCTGCTCTAAGCACTTCTTAAGGGGATGTGAATCTTTGTAGCCGGAGCATTCGTAGCGAAAACGGCATGATCCCCCGAATCTGCAAGTCCCGTCATTGAACTGCCAACAGAACCCCTTGGCCCCCCCCCCCCCCGAAAGTGGGTATTACGGGCCCAAAGTCATGAGCTTCATCCATAAACTTATATCCTTGTGGTCCCACCTCAAGGAAGGCCTAACTGCTTTCCTCTGTCTGAACAGCTCATCATACCTCAACCACGCTACATCCCCATAAACCCGCCAAGCCTCGCTAATGGAATCCAAATAGTAAAAAAGTGCCAAGCAGTGCTCGGGACACTTCTCGCCTATGACACTGGTTACAATATTAAATGCCTGGAGCCAATTACCAAGCGTTCAAGGAATCAGCCGAGACGTTGTTTCTCCTCTTCTTCTTTTCTGCTCTCATCCGGCTTGATTTTATCTAGGTTGAATTTCTCAAGGGGTAATAAGAAGAATCCTATCTCTCACTTCCTGTTTCAAATGTGCATCTAGTGGGCCCTCGAAGCACACGTAGACTTCACATTTCGCCGAATCCGCCAAACACACACCGTCACTGTCCCCCGCCACCTTCTTAGCCTCCCCAGCTGCCTTGTCCGTAGCTGGTGCCAGAGCCTCCAAAGTAGCAGTCGTCTCACCATTCTGTCCCTCCACCCATTGAGAGGAATTCGACGCCTTGGCCCCAGCATCTCGCCCCGTGGCCCCCGAGAGGGATCCCAGGCTGGGCATGGTGCCTGACGATGCTGTGGGCGCCCTTGTAGCCATCCACGCGGCCACCGGAGAACCCAACCCTGCTAAAACCCCACCCGGATCACAAGGGGCCAGCACTTCATTAAATCCTGACAGAAAAGCCTTCAGAATGTTCACCACAATCCCATCGCTCCCCACGGCTGCTGCCACCGGCACCACCTGCTGCACCATCTCAGCCTCTGGACCCCCCCCAGAGATTGACTCTGCAATCCATCCCCCAGACTGCCCCCTGACACAGGACCTTGCACAGCAGACGTGACAGGAAAAGAAGACACAGAGGAGTACATAAGTGACTTACAAGGCTACCCTGCAACCCCAGACCGCGCAGCCATTCATCCGGATCCCTGAAGCCCTGTGTCCTCACCTAGCAGTGGGTCTTCCCTGGCATGCACTTTGCCCTTCTCAGATACCGTCAGCTCTCCTTCCGACCTGTCATCCTCCCCAGGCCCCTCCCGGCCGCGAGACATATGCAGAGGCTCCGGGTGCTGGCCGATGATGTCACTGGTGGTCGCCGCTCCCTCTCCACCTACCGCCCACACACTCCATCTCCCTCGCTGCGCTCTCTGCCTGGATTGCTCTGTTCCCGTTGCGGTGCAGACATGCCGGCAGCCCCTTCATCGAGTCCCGGATGCCCCAGGCGTTCGGCCAGCACTGGCAGATGCCACTCTTCCTCGCCAGGCCGCACCAACGGCGGACGGGACACCTGCCGGGCCGGTCGCATGGTCCAGCCTTTCTTTAGATGGGGCACAGGAGTGGGCAGATGACCCAGGCTTCTCCCCGCAGGCCCGCCTATGAAGAGGAATCCTCCCAGCCCCACCAGCTGAAGAAGCAGGCTGTCTATTGGCTGACGAGGCTGAAGGGTCCAAAATTGTGCTCCCAGTGTGGTGGCGACCTTGGGTCATTTCAGGGCTGAGGCACACAGGAGACCTCCTAGCGCATGGACGTTCTGGAGCAGATATAGCAGTCACCTGCCCCGACCCGTGCAGCATACTAGGAAGCTGGGCCCGCAGCCATTGCGGCCCGTTGGCTACAGCTGCCAATAGTATGTTGGCCAGCATACTCTCTAAGTCCTCCATCTTAAAATCTTTTTTTCTCCCTACAGGCTATGGAGAATCTTGTCCGATGCTGTCCTCTGGTCCAAGTGCTGCTAGAGGGGTGCCTCCCACCAAGGAACCCTTAGGACCACACCCTGCCCCCCCATCCTCGGCCAATAAGGTAAACTTATTATTATTCCATCTTCCAGACTTTTCCATTAACCCTAACCTTGCTGCAGCCTGACTGATCAAACCCAGCCATGTAGGCCTTACGCTTATGCTGCGCTTGCAGTTCCTGGCCTGTGACTTTCTCTATGTTGCTTTGTGGGCAACATTTTCCAAAATAAAACCTCTAGTCTTGGTGTGTCAGAGGATATGGCCTTGCCTGAAGGGTTCTTGCCATCTGGAAACGGAGGACCCATCCTTTAACAGCTGCTTTGTTGGTGAGCACTGTTCTCAAAAAACATAAAATGTGTGCCTGCTGTGATCCACTGTGCCACCACCAAATGCCAAATCCCACACCGTCATCTTCTTCCTTTACGTTATCAGAAGTCAGCTGCCTCTTTCAGATTCTTGCCGATGGCTCCCTGATGACATCATTTGAAAGGGCTACAAAACGCATCGGACCACGCAAAAAGTAGTGTTAGCACCCAGTACCGTGTGATTTGGTACCTGCATATGCAATGTGTTTGCGATCTGTGTTTGGGGTGCCGTTAATAGTACGTTGGCACCCGCATGCAGCAGGTTCATCTGCAGTGCGGGAATTGCACCTGAAATGTGCCTTTCCTGCATCTCATTCTGGTTTGGGATGGGCAAATGGTTCGGCCCACACATTACTCAAGCGTGGTTCATGGGTGACACCATCAAAAAAAACCTGACCTCTAAGATGCCATGCAGGCATTGCAGAAGTACACTGCATGTCCCTGGTACATGCATGGGAACAGGAAGCGTTTCCATGAGGTCAGCACCACTGAGTAGCAACATGAGATGAAAACAAGTATTTTATTAAAAAATGGCATATTATTTATAATGCACAGTGGTTCAGCAAGCTGCTATAGTAACAACTCTCCAACAACATGATCCCTAAACTGTGCAGAGAGATGCCTACATATGTCTGTGAGTCACTCCTTTAAGGGCTTGATGAGTAAAGTGTTGTTTCATTGCTGGCGTTCCATTGTGCGGCATGCAGCGTTTTCATCCGTGGTGGAACAACCAGGAAACAGGTGAGTATTTTCTCTTTTTTTTCTTATGATGTGTCATCAAAATGTCGTTTGGTTAAGGTTTTCATCTATTGTAAGCTGTTTGAGTCTTTTCAAATGCGTTGTAAATACTAGATGAAGTTGGTGCTGCATAGGCTAGCATTTACAAGCACAGATTAGACAATGCCTGTGGGTTGAAGGCCATAGACTTGACAAGGGAGGTATTACAATATTAATAGTACAAATGTTCCAAAGGCTGTATCATACAGATGTTTAGCAAAACACAGCAATAATGAGAAACAGCTGGGGAGAGAGCCCTGCTTAGATTCATTTATAATCTACAGTAGTTTAGTGGTTAGGATGTCTGCCTTGCAGTACTGTGGTCCTTGATTCAAATCACAGGCAAGAAATCAGGCGCATGTACTTTGGAAGTTCTCCCTGTGCTTGTGTAGGTTTCCTCCCACACTCTAAAGAAATGTTGGTAGGTTATTTGGCATACATATATGTATACATATCATTAGTCCCGTGTACATTGTACGCCGAATTGACATCATTTATCCCCATTCAGCAACCATCATTGTAATGTGTTGCCACTTGTTATTTATTTTCCACCAATTACTTTACAGCTTGGCCCTGCATTTGTTATATGTTATATGTGTTATTTGGTATATGTTTTTTTTTCCTATCCAGCAGTGGTTTTTCCATGCAATCCCCAGCAGTGTGTAATTGTATTTCATTGTAAGTGTATTTCCATATAAACAACCCAGGGGGAGCCAGAGGTATCCTTTAGGAACTTGTCCTTCCTCATATGCCACTTCCTCCCATCCCCCTGTTCACTTCCGGGTAATAATGCCTTTATAAGTTCCTAGTGGTCTGGTCCCGTCAGGTGACATGATTAAGCGGTGTCGCGAAACATGTCGTCACGCTGACGGGACCACTATCCAGTACCTGCATTGCAGACACCAGGAGCGAACGCACCGGTGAGAGCTCTTGCTGCGGCCCCTCCCTGCCTTGTTCTCTGCATACTAGTGAGGCAGACGTCACCTCCATTGCACAGCCCACACCATCTCCAGTGGCTCTGTGAGGACACTGTGGCTCGATCTCCTTCCAGATCACACATCACTATAGCCCAGGGAAACCTCCGGTTCCACCAGGGAGGACTGTCAACCAGCCTGTATAGCAACGAGCATCCCGGCTCCTTCCCAAGCCTGCCATGGTTTTATATGTAAGTCTTCAATAAACTTTCTACTTTTTTATAGTAACCCAGGCTGGTCCTGTTTTTTACCAATTTCAACATAGACAATATTGCTGTTTTTTACTTTGGTGTTAAAAACTGACAGTGGGCAACACTGCACACAAGCGCCCTTGGGTTCCAATTTCCTTTTATTTTTTGTACTCCCACCCCGGAGCTGAGCCTAGGCTGCAAGGTACCTGCAGCAAGTCACTCAGTCCCCTGTGTGTCCACAATTCACAATATATGATCAGCGCCTAATCCTTTTTCATTTTTTTGGTAGGTTATTTGGCTCCTGTCTAAATTGGCCCTAGAATGTGATGATACATATGAAGTATATACATTTAGACTGTGAGCTCTTTGAGGGCAGGGAGTATAATATGTAAAGCACTGTACAAATTGCTGGTGCTATATAACTGCCTCTAATAAATATTGAAATAAAGTATAGAATCACAAGGTAAGAGAGGTAACTAGGCTGTATAAGAATTTACAGCATGCGCCCCGTCAGTCTAGGAAGCAACGATGAATAAGTGATTGAAGGGATTAACTTAAAGTTACACTAAATTCTGGTTTAAGAAAAACCCTCTTTATTTGGTGGGGAAAGGGTATTACAAACAACCCTCTCCAAACACGATATTGTGCTAACCCTGCAAGTAAATAACCAGAACCTTTGCTAACTGGAAGAGTGGATTTGATAATAAAGTTGGCAGTGCCTCCACCCAGGACAGGGCCTCTGAGAACAGAGGGGATTCCCTTCCTACGAAATTAACCAGTCATCTCTAATAAAAGTATAACATAATTGGGAGCTGAGGAACTACTGCAACATGCATAGAACATTAACCAAGAAGTTACACACCGTATGGAATTAATACAAGCTTTATATAAGAAATGATTAATAATAGTACATACATACAATGTATAAACAGGCAGTATCAGCAAAGCAACGTCCACGTTTGTGTCGGAGACCTGGAGACAAGATCAGTGGTGGAGATCTTCCAACTGTTGTCAAACCAGCCGGGAATGCAGCTTCTCAACGGCAGAAACTGTGGTGTGGCACAGGAACTCAAAGGCAGCTTATCTACTCTGTGCTTTAGTCCCTCACTAGTAGTTTCTAATTTGACATGTAACCATGCCTCTAACTACCAGAAGTGGCCATTGGATGCCTATTTTGGCTCTAATCTATACTGGATATTGAACCCTAAGCTAAAAGTAGCTGTAGCACTACTCCCATAGGAGCCACAGCTATACTGTACAGGTCTTCCCCAAAAACTTTGCCAAAGCCAGGCACACAGGCTCATTCACATATTTCTTCAATGACCAGTCTAGGGATGTTGTTTTTGATGTTTTTATTTTTGGATAGGGTTGAGGGAATTAGGTGGGATACTCCAAAAACATGAACTATGTACAACTCGAGGACTTAGGTATTCTTCAGAACAAGCTATATTAACTGTTTGCCAACCTACGCGAATCGCCGTAGCTGTACGGTGGCTTGCGCAGGCACAGTTGCGGACGGGAGCACGCCACAGGTGACGCACTCTCTCGCGCCCGCTGCACACCGCGGGAGCTGCCCGTGGGTTGGGCGGACTCTATGTCCGCCGGCGATCCGTGATTGCCTGTTACAGAGGCAGAACGGGGATCCTCCGATGTAAACATGGCGGATCCCCATTCTGTCAGGGGACAGATCTACTGTCCCCAATGTTCTGGAACATTTAGATCTGTCATGTCCCTGCCAGCACCCACACAGTTAGAACACAGTGAGGGAACACACTTAACCCCTTGATCGCCTCCTACAGTTTATCCCCTTCCCTGCCAATGACGTTTATACAGTAATCAGTGGATATTTAAAGCTCTGATCGCTGTATAAGTGTCATTGGTTCCAAAAAAGTGTCAAAAGTGTCCGATCTGTCCACCGCAATATCGCAGTCCTGCTAAAATTGCAGATCGCCGCCATTACTAGTAAAAAAAAAATAATAATAAAAATGCTGTAAATTTATTCCCATAGTTTTTAGATGCAATAACTTTTGCACAACCCAATCAATATACTCCTATTGCGATTTTTTTTTTTTTTTTTACCAAAATATGTAGAATACATATCGGCCTAAGCTGATGAAGAAATTTTGTATTGTTTTACATTTTTTTTTTGGATATTTATTATGGCAAAAAGTAAAAAATATTGTTTTTTTTTTTCAAAATTGTTGCTTTTTTTTTGTTTATAACACAAAAAATAAAAACTGCAGAGGAGATCAAATACCACCAAAAGAAAGCTCTATTTATAGGAAAAAAAAGACATCAATTTTGTTTGGGTACAATGTCGCACGGCCATGCAATTGTCAGTTAAAGCAATGCAGTGCCGAAAAGACCCAGAGCTCAGTGTGCTCACAGAACATATGCAGTCTCCCAAAATTCCCTCAGAGTCTTCCTCTCTGGGCCAGGGCTATATCAATATTCATGCTGCCATCTGCATAGCTCCACACGTATAATCCAGAAACTTTTCTGGATGCAGAGGGCGCTATCAGACTGGCAGGAGCTGAACACACTCAGCAGACTTGACTAGCAGAATG
Organism: Glandirana rugosa; assembly: GCA_018402905.1. NCBI lineage: Eukaryota > Metazoa > Chordata > Amphibia > Anura > Ranidae > Glandirana > Glandirana rugosa. The sequence goes on from BLSH010376303.1 coordinate 38,738, forward strand.
CAGCTTCACTGAGTACAGTGAGCAAGCTATGCTTTTAGCTAATGAACAATCACAGCAACACTGATTTCAGTGTTGCAACTACATTTACTGTACCTATCAAAACACATACTAATTCTATCTATCTAAACCTAGCACCTATCTAGGAGGGTGCTACATTGCTATAGAATCCCAGACCAGAAGAGAAAGGGTTAAATAAATTGCCAGGAGCTACAGATAAACTCTTTTGCAATAAACAGGTTCACCTGCTAATATATTGGAAGGTGAACACTACGTTCATACAGAAGCATAGATCTATCTGGCACTGTGCATGTAAAGGACTGTACATGGTACAATTATCGGCCAACAACGGTCGTACAACAGCCTGTTTTCCGATAATCAGACCGTTAGTACGCACAATTCAATAGCCAATTTCCAATTATCATCCAACAGAAGTTGCCTGAGAAGACTAGGAAACTTTTGTTGGCCAACAAGTTTTTGGCCAATTTTTGGCTCCTGTGTACAGAAGTTGGACCAACAAAAATTGTAAGTACAAACACGCATGCTCGGAATCCAGGAAGTGTTTGGTCGTGTAAACCTAAAGAAAATTATCCCACAAACGAATTGACCTCCCTTAGGAAGTAAATTAATCAAATGAGATAAAATCAGCGCTTAAATGGATGTCAATCAATCCAGTGCAAAAAATGTCAGCAGCTGCTGTAAAGATAGGGTCCAGATAATTAATTAGATCAATTGACTGAACTCAGCAGCGCTAGAAAAATTCAGTATTTGGACATCTGAATTGTGTAAAAGATACCTTAAAATAAAACATTAAAAGGTACTAAAAGGGTAACTACTTTGTTGGCCAACAAGTTATTGGCCAATTTTTGGCTCCTGTGTACAGAAGTTGGACCAACAAAAATTGTAAGTACAAACACGCATGCTCGGAATCCAGGAAGTGTTTGGTCGTGTAAACCTGTGTTCGTAATTCACAATTCACATTCACCTGAACATCCTCTTTACACGCTCGTAACATGTCGCTACGTTCGGCTTTGTTGAACGATTACTTGACTACGCTAGACAAAACCACTGACTGCCAATTTGGACAAAAGTTGGTCGTGCGGTTGTACGATAATCGGCGCGTGTGTATGAGGCTTAAGATAATAGCAATAATACAAAGATACTCTACCACAATGGTTTAGCTACACACTCAAGAAGCTATAAGCAACTGCAGTTAGGTTTTTGGAAAACAGGAATACTTCCATAAGAGTCCCTTCTGGCTTGGGTTTTGCAGCATGGACAGGACATGTGGCGGAGACTCCCTCACCTTCCCCCTTCTTGGGTTTTTTCAAGGCCAGCTTCAAGAGGTAGGAAGAAGGTAATACATGTGTAGCCATGTGCTCTCTTGGGAGTAGCTAGTAGTTGTGGTTCACCTTATAGCTGCCATTAATCCCACCATATCTCACACATCTGTAGACACTGACCAGGCCGGCACATGTTTTGTTGTTTTATTTAGGGGAAATAACTTGGGTGGGGAAAAGGGGTGACTGTGGGATGCCTCAAGAATTATGGTACATGAACTCCATATACAGTCCTGTATATATGCACACTGACTCTGCAGGCTATCCTTCTGCAGACTGTTACTCCTTGCAACTCTCCAGCACATCACTTGCTGACCATTTCTCCTACAGTTCTCTCTCCAGCACTGAACTGCAGACTATCACTCCTCCACTTTTCTTCAGTACTTCATGTAGTTTCCAGCTTGAAAGGAAATTTATCAAGCTTCTCTATTCTTTTCTCTTCACGGGGCTAGAACATGGTGAGGCCTACACTGTGTCAGCAGGACCTCAGGACCACCCAATGTAGGCCAGGAATCACGGGTCCCTGAATATGTAGCAAAGTATTTGGGTGCTAGCCGGGCCTTTGATAGACTACAACTCCAAGCCCATTCCTCTTCCAGGTCCCACCAGCCCACTTTTTCCTGAGTGACACTTCTTCCCCTGACTGGCTCCCAAGGCTTCCACAGACTGTCCACTATTCTTCTCCCAGCCTGCTCCAGCACTATCTCTCCCAGCTCCAGGGTCTGTCACTTACCGATACCGGTGGATCACTTTAAAGTCTCTCTCTCTCTCTCTGTAGCACCTGTTCTCCTGTTCCCCTGTGCGACTCCAGGAATAACCTCCACTCCTGGCTGCACCCGAACCTACAGGCCTCAAGGTCACCCCTCCCAGATGGGGGCGACCTCCTGGGAAGAGGCCTCCACAGTGCCTCCTGTACATCTCAGACTTCCACCCAACTTCTTCTCCCCAACTGACCCAGCCCAGAGTATATAAGAAGGCCTGACCCCTTCCAATCCAGACTGGGGATTGGTCAGGGCTTCCTATGACACTCCAAATGATGACACCTTTTGTCCCACCTTCATTCTGGAAAGTTCCAGTGCCTCCCAGTAGAAGGTAGGAGGGTTTAGTGACCTTATCTGTTGGGCTGCCCCAGTCCTACCTGAGCCACTCCCCAAGCCCAGATCAAAACATTCAGGCCTGCACATACAGTCAGGCCTGACTAAATTTTGCCTCTCCTAGCAAAACCCTGCTACAAAAACGCACCTATACTATGGGGGCACTACACATAATTATATGTAACATTGTGATATTAGCAGCTAACAGTGGCAGCAGCAGATCCCTACATATGCATTCTCAAAAAAGTGCTGCAAATCAGATGCAACCACCCCCTAAAAAGAAGTTGGATCACAGCAGAAAATTGGGTTTGGAGCAATAGAAGGCACTTTTTTGTGTTAAGAATACATACTTGAAAATATTTTTTCTTTAACCAGATTTTAGTGTCACTTTAAAATCAATAGTGGTGTGTGTGTGTTAAAGGGTAGGAGTATTCATTTATAATACTGGCACTGAGCACCAGTGAAGAGGGGTATCTATGCTGCCACTGAGCACCAATAAAGGGTGTCCTTTATTGACAACATTGCCACTGAACAGCAACGGCATTTATTGCTACCAATGAACACCAAGGGGGGAGGATTTATTGGTGTCACCCCAAATCACAACAGTGAAGGCCAGGCTTAGTATTGCTGCCACTGTCATGGACACTAATGAAAAGGGAAGGGTTATTATTGCTGCCCCTGTCACTGATACCAATAAAGGGGAAGGCTTATTATTACTGCCCCTGTCACTGATACCAATAAGGGGGAAGGGTTATTATTATTAATGCCCCTGTCACTGACATCAATAAAGGGGGAAGGGTTATTATTAATGCCCCTGTCACTAATACCAATTAAAGGGGAAGGGTTATTATTAATGCCCTTGTCACTGGTACCAATAAAGGAGAAGGGTTATTAGTAATGCCCCTGTCACTGATACCAGTAAGGGGGAAGGGTTATTATTATTGCCCCTGTCACTGATACCAATAAGGGGAAGGGTTATTATTATTGCCCCTGTCACTGACACCAATAAGGGGAAGGGTTATTATTAATGCCCCTGTCACTGATACCAATAAGGGGGAAGGGTTATTATTGCTGACACTGTCAATGACCCCAATGAAGTAGGGAAGTGTAATTTTGCTGCCACTGTCACTGAAACCAATGAAGTGGGGAAGTGTTGTTATTGCCGCCACTGTCACTAACACCAATGAAGGAGGGAAAGGGTTATTATCGCTGCCACTGTCACTGATATCATAAAAGGGGAAGGGTTATTATAACTGCGCCTGTCACTGACACGATGAAAGGGGGGTGGGGGGTTATTATTACTGCTCCTATCACTGACGCCAATAAAGGGGGAAGGGTTATTATTACTGCTCCTGTCACTGATACCAATAAGGCGGGATGGTTATTATTGCTGCCACTATCAATGATGCCAATGAAGTAGGTAAGTGTTATTTTGCCGCCACTGTCACTAACACCAATGAAGGGGGAAAGGGTTATTATTACTACCACTGTCAATGATGCCAAAAAAAGGAAAGGCTTATTATTGCCTACATTGTCACTGAAATCAAAGAAGTGGGAAAATGTTATTTTGCTGCCTTTGTCACTGACACCAATGAAGGGGGGGGGGGGTGTTATTATTGATGTCTCTATCACTGCATAAATGAAGGGGAAAGGATTATTATTGCTGCTATTTCTGGTTTTATTACAGTACATATGGCTGTCACTGATATAAAAATGCTTCATTCATGCAGACTTGCACTCGACTTATGGATACAAATATGGCCCTTGGGCCCTTTTAAGATGGACACCAGTTGTCTATATGTTTACATATTTTAGGCTTTTAGCTGATATTAGTGACTTATCTATGTATTATTTATAATGCCACTGTATTATTTATGTAATAGAAAATATGCTGTGGTGATGGTCATTAGGATATGTCCTTAGGGTCTCAATACAAGATTCTTATTTACTACATATCCAAACCTGCTACATGCCTTCAGGTGTAAAGCCTGGTAGTCAACCTTTTTTGATTGATAATTTCATAAATTTCACTTTGTGATCTGTACTTAGTTTTTACTAAACACCTTTATGTGTTAAAATATAGAAAATTAAGATTTGTGTTGGTGGAGTGGACTTTTCATGTGCCTGAATTCTAATTCAGGCTCTATAGAGTCACAGTTAAACCACCAAATAATTATTTGCCAGGTGCTAGAGGGTAATGCTGATCACGATGTTCTGGATACAGGGAAAAAAAATAATAAACAATGAATGTCCACTCCCAAAGGGATATATGGAGATCCACTAGGGGGCCAATATAGAAAATCATGTGTGATAGGGATGCACCAATACCACTTTTTTCAACCAAGTACGATTACCTATACTTTACCTCAGGTAGTCGCCGATACCAATTACCGATACCTATTGCCTTGAAGATTGGGTAGATGAGTGGTTTGGGAGGTGGGGGTGTTAGGAAGTTAGGTGAGGAAGAGGGGGTTGGAGTAGAGGGGTAAGTGAGGACAGTGTAGTTGAGAGTGGGGTAAAATTGGGATTGTGGGGTGGGAGAGTTGGAATGGAAAAGCTGTGAACGCTGGTGAGGAAGAGGATGAGAATGGGAGGGTCATTGGGAGACATGGGGGGCAGAGGTGACAGCTGGTGGAGGGTAGGAAGAGGCAACAGGCAGAGGTGAGAGCAGTGACTGCAGGCATGGTACAGGAGATGGCCAGAGACTGCAGATATGGTACAGGAGACAGTCAGAAACTGTAGACATGCTACAGAAGACAGGCAGAGACTGCAGACATGCTATAGGAGATGGTCATAGACTGCAGGCATGGTACAGGAGATGATCAGAGACTGCAGGCATGGTGCAGGAGATGACCAGAGACTGCAGACATGCTACAGGAGATGGTCAGAGACTGCAGGCATTGTACAGGAGATGGTAAGAGACTGGAGGCATGGTACAGGAGATGGTCAGAGACTGCATAGTACAGGAGACTGCCATAGACTGCATGGTACTGGAGACAGCCAGGGACTGCATGGTACAGGAGACAACCAGGGACTGCATGGTACAGGAGACAGCCATGGACTGCATGGTACAGGAGACAGCCAGGGAATGCATGGTACAGGAGACAGCTAGGGACTGCATGTTACAGGGGACAGCCAGAGATTGCACGGTACAGGAGAAAGCCAGAGACTACATGGTACAGGAGAGAGAGGGGTTGTCGACTCCTTAACCCTGTTTCCTGCACAACCTGTCCAGGCACACAGTCGGCTCTGCCATTCTCACTGGGGACACAGACAGCACAGCTTGCGGCGTCATCTGAGTGAATGGTATGTGCTGTATGTGTGTGCCCAGACCAAGCTATGTTCAGTGCTGCAGGATGAAGGATTACTCAGTACCTTCATTAGCTCTTCCTCTCCGGTCTCTTCCCTTGTCCCTGGTGTTCAGCCTCTTCCTGGTTCCTCAAGTCCTTCCTTGCACTGCCTATATTATCTCTGCCTCTCACGGCCCCCCTACGGATTTCTGGTACTACCTCGCTCTGTCACCAGCAAGAGCGGTGTGCTGCCCTTGTGCCTTCGCAGCAGCCGTTCATTGTCACCCGGTGTATGTCCGGCCCGGGCCCCCATATCAAGCAACACCACTGGTGGGGATGGCACTAGCCAGAGGGGAGGAAGAGGCGGTCCACTCCTAAGCAACGTCACTTCTGGTATCAGTTTCCAAAATCGGCCAATTTTCACGAGTACGAATACTCGCGAAAATGGCTAGTATTGGCACCGATACCGGTATCGATGCATCCCTATTGTGCGAAAATGAAAGTCTACTCCCAGAATAATATTTCAGGGCTCCACTATGGGGCCAGTGTAGAAACTTATGTGAAAATAAAATGCCACAATTCCATATGTTTTAGTCCCAACGGATGTTCGAGGTGATTGAGACTAAAATACGTAGAACTGGCTAGTGGAGCCTTGAAATATTCTTTCAGGAGTGGCCTTGCATTTTCATACAAGATTGTTAATATTGGCCCTAATGGAGCCCTATATGGAGTGGACTTTGGGAGTGGACTTTCATTTCTATTAGATCATTGAATATGTCTTTATTTTTCTACTTTATTGGTGCTTTCATTTATTGATGTTATTTGTTTCACTTTTTTGTTTGCTTTCATTGTCATTTTTATGGTCAGAGGTTTTGTGTACTCTTTTTGTTTATTATTATAGAGTCACAGTGCCTAAAGTGGTATCAGTTCAACATATAATCCTATTCTGAAGCTAAGTTTTGTTGCTGTAGCTTGGTAACAATATGGACACAGGTAGAGAAGGAATATAATACTGATTATTTTGGTTTTATTTTTGAGAAAACTTGTATGATGTCAGCATCACTCACATTTATTAAATTGTTAATGATATAATATATTATACCTGTTCTGTTTTAAATGCGTCTTTATGCATAGATGTATCTCCTTTAACCCAGTCTGTCCAGACAGTATAGTAAACTGCTGACATGGCATTATCCATAGGCAGCCTAACTCTTCAATAAGACACAGAAGTTGAATGTAATGCAATTTTACTTCAGACAATTCCAGTACAACATATGGTTTTCCAGTCTTTGTAAATGTAAAAAAACAATGGCTTTCCTGAGCCCTGTCTCTGCCAACTAACATTGACTGAAGGACCATAAGCCTGGGATCACATATGTGTGAATTGGATGCAGGTTTCTCCGCATCCAATTCGCATGACAGGCAAGTGTAACCAGTTCTCAATGGATCCTGTTCACACAGGTCTGGGGCGGCCACGGAGCGGATTGCAAAAGGGTCCTATGCGTGTTTGGGTCCAGTTCAGGTGTGAATTCAGGCAAAAATTTGAACCTGAATCGCACTTGAACCGGTGAACAGACACAGACACATATGTGAACCCGGCCTAAAAGAAACAGGGAGGGTCTAGCTGGAATTGAATTGACTAGCACTAAACTGTGGGGGAGGATAGAGGGAGAACCCAAATGACATTGTAAATAAGTTTTAGTGGTCAAAAGCTGCCAAAAGATGTCAGTGTTCTAGCAAACATTAATAACCTGACTAAGTTCAGTACAACATATAAAAATACATGAACGTGGGGCAGAAAATTACCTACAGAATTTTCTGTAGGCAAAACTATTGTTTTTAGCTTTGGATGGGGTGTGGAAGAATTTAAAAGTATGTCTAGTTTAAATTGCGGTTTGTGTCCACGTTTGCAAGATTTAATCTTCATTCTTTTTTTAGTGACTGGTGTCACCTTGACAGGAAGTGAGAAAAAAATAGACAGCAGCAAAAACACATTTTACTAGTAAAGTGCTGAAGAACTAGATTCTGTGTCCCACTTGGGAACATTGTGACAAGGACGTTGCAATAAAATCTTCAATAATTTGTACTCACTGAATGCATGTACAGTATGGAAACCCCAAATCCCTTGTCCTATAGCCCATGGATGTGGGCAAAGCATTCTGCTTGATTTGTATGTCAGTTCCAGGTTAATGGCCTGGAAAGTATCAAGCCAGAGGATCACAAGGACAGTCAGGCAGCTAACATTTTCAAAAGGATAGCTAAGCAAGGCAGCCTGTTTCTAATGATGTGCTTCAGCTTAAACTAAGTAATTTCTATATATGTAGCTCGCCCCCTAAGGAGCTGCAAGTAGACTGGAATCCACCACCCTGCACAGCCAGGCACACTGAATTCTCACAGGTACTCTAGAGTCAGAGAACAGCCCTTGACTTTGTTTTTGCTATTTATTTGAAGGCCCCATAGGGATGGGAGGTTATGTGATGCCCACTTGACTTCATCAACAACTTCAGGGACAACTCTTCCTATATACCGTCTCTATATACAGCTCCACTTCTCCCTCCTGCACTCGCTTGCTTGATTAAACCCAGCAGATACACTGAATATCTGACAGTCACTCAGTCAGATTAAAGCAATGGCCCATTACAGGCAGGGACATGAGGCCCCTTGATTGTGTAGCAGAATTTCAGTGTCCAGCTTGCATCACTCCTGTGGCTACTGGTCCCAGAACCACCTCTTCAGGCACTGCCAACCTGCCTGGCTGCAGCTGCCCCTTTCACTAGTCCTCCAGACTAACTTCTCCCCACAGTCTTCCAGACTGACACTCACCAGCCCACCTGGCTGACTCTCAGGTAATCTCCAACATCAATATGTGCAGAGCGAAAAAATTCATTTAGTTTTTTGTTTCAATTCATTATTTACATACGTTTGTTCAGTTAGATTAGTTTAATTCATTTTCAGAATTTGTTGCATTTATTCGTTTTTAAATTGATTAGAAAAGTTATTGAATCAATTTCGAATAGTTTTTAAATTCAAATCATTTTCAAATTAAAATCGTTTTTGAATTTGAATCGTTTTTGAATCATATTCCAATTTCCAAGGAGAATGGGTGGAATGGAAAGTTGAGGAATAGAATGGAAAAAGATAGAATACAATAGAGGGGAATATAACAGAAAATGAAAGAATATAATGCGGTGGAGTGGAACAGAGCTGTTTTACTTTATTGTATTCTATTCTTTTGTTTTCTGTTATATTCTTTTCTAGTCTATTTTTTTTTGTTCTATTCCTTTGTTTTCTATTCTATTTTGTTTTGGAAATTGGAAACTATTTAAATTTGAGGACTTTTCAAATTCAAATTTGAAAACTATTGTAATTTGAAAACTATTGTAATTCGAAAAGTATTCGAAAACGATTTGAAAATTATTCAAATTCGAATTTCGTCCGAATTTTCTTTTTCATTATTTGGATTCATTTAAATTTGGTGCTATTGTAATTTGGAAATTCAGATACATCTGAATTTCTGAAAAATGAAAATTCGTCCGAATTTTAATTCGGAACAAAACTAACTGCACATGTCTACTCCCAGATGTGCTGACCTGCTCCTGCTGTCCTCCTTGCCCCCATGCCCCCAGGAAGGGCTTCCTTCTTGTGTTTTGGTAAGATCCTTCCAGCACCCGAGACCCGGCCCAAGGTCCCCCCCTCAGACTAGGGGGCACCCTCAAGGGCCCCTGAAAGCCTCCTCAGCACTCCATCTTCCACCCAACTGCTCCCGCTGGCATTACTCATGCCTATTTATGAAGTGTCCTGCCCCCTGCCAGCCCCTTACTGGGGATTGGCTGAGGCCCTCTTAAATATTCCAAGCAGCCCCTCCTACCCTCCACCCACTATGTTTGGAACATTCTCCAATATCCCAGAAAACAGGGGTAGACACCAGAGAAATTACTAGGATGAGTCATCCAGCCCTGATTCACTAAACCCTGACCCAGATTCATAGCTCAGGCTAAGCCTTGAGCTCAACTAAAATTTCCCTACACCAACAACTACACTAACAGCCTAGCACTACTAGAGGGTGCTACATATAGGAGATACCATATACATGTAGCGCTACCCCCAGAGGTGCTGCTGTCATTTAACAGTTTTTTTTCCCAAAACAGTGCAGAGGCACACAGCAATAGTCCATACACTCTGGTTCATGGAACAGTCTAGGACAGTGATAGCAAACCTTGCACCCCAGATGTTTTGGAACTACACTTCCCACGATGCCCATGCACTCTGCAGTGTAGTTGAGCATCATGGGAAATGTAGTTTCAAAACATTTGGGGTGCCAATTAGGCTTGAGCACAAGTAAAGGTAGTCTGGAACAGTCTACAGGTTCATGGCTGGGGACGATGAAGTAGGTTTGAGTGCAAGTAAGGAGGCTCTACTCACATTTTTCTGGAACAAGATCAAGAGACTTCATCTAGAGGCACGGAGAAGCACTCAAACTAACAGCCTGTGAAGCCCTGAACAAACCAGACCAAACAATCACTGCTCTTCTGGTTACAGAAGGAACCAAAAACTAAATGTACCTAGCCACCTAACTAGGGGGTACTACATACAGTAGTAGGGTGCTACACTTGGCCAGTCCCCGCTGAACCAGACAGTTTTCCCTGTATGGCCAGCTTTAGTGAATATCCACTAAACTGATAAGAAGATTTCTGATTTGATTTCTATAACAAACCCACTTTTCTATTGGGAGCACTGTGTATGCTGAAAATATTCATAGAAAATAAAAAAAAAAAAGAATCCACTTCATTTTACTGTACTATATCTAAAAATATCCCATGAACGTTTTCTTCCAAAAATAAGCACAGAAAATAATTGCTGTAGACCAGCCTAAAAGTAGGTTAACATTTAATAAAGGTATAATGTCACTCCGTTGTCCTACTTTTCACAGGTCACAAACCTCAAGACTCCATTTGTGGAGTGAAGTAATAATGTTAGATATAAACAACAGTTCTGCAATCTGAGACATTGGGGTTGATTTAATAAAGAAGCAGAATAGTCATATAATGTACAGCACCTCTGTTCAGGTCAATCTTACAGTATGCAAAATAAATACCTGCTTTTGAATTTCCTCTGCCCATGGTCGTATAGTTTAAGTATCACCTGGATTGTAGATGCTTCAGGACTTCTTCCTTTGTTACTGCTGTATTATCCATCTGCATGGTGGACAGGCATAAACTGAATATTCATTAATGCAGAAGTGCAGCAACCATCTTAAAAGTGTAATAATAACTATCTACTCTTAAATCTGCTCCCACTCCTCTTCTTTTTTTTTTTTTTAAATCAAATCATTTTTATTATATTTTTCAATTACAATACAAACAACAGCAAGAAAAATCCTAACATTCAAGAAAATATAAAACACATCCAAAAAAAAAAAAATGTGCACCTTATTTTCCTGTCCGTATATGTACTCTACTAACTCCTATTCTAACTACCCTATAGAAGGACGATGCTTATTATTCTTACCTACTTGCCAACAATGGCTCGAATGCATGGGCGGTGAAGTCACTCACAGACTTACTATGGGGCATCTGTTATCGGCTGCCCCACCTTCTCTCCTAAAGCCGCCGCTGGGAGACAATCATGTGGCCGGACTGGAGCACCCTGAGAATAAGTAAGTATAAGAATTTTCCTTCTACTGGATAGTTAGAATAGAAGTTTGTACGGTTTGGGAGCTAATTTCAGAGTAGATTGTTATAGCCTGGAATTCTACTTTAAAGAGACCACTTTGCAATGCTACTCTATTAAGTGTCTCCAGAGCAGGGAACAGCTATCTTGGCTGGGTCTGGATTGATCCTGGAGGACAGTGATTGACTGATGCAACAAAGCAAGGGGAAGTGTGTCGGCAGGCTGTTGATATGAGAGGACAGTCCTAAAGCTAGCAGGGGTCAGAAAAAGACTGGGCTTCTGGCTGACCCTACCATAAGTGACTGCAATGGGGTGAGATCTTAGAGAAACAAAGAGACTGCTCATTGTATAGGACCTTACCTCAGAGAACAGGAACCCTTTCCCTAGGAGGGTTTGAGGTGTGATTTGGATACCTGGTGTAGTCAATGGCCCCCTTAGGGGTGGCTGGTTGTTGTGGTCCACCTGATCACACTGCCCTCAATCACACTTTTCTGCACATCCGGAGACACAGAACAGGCTGGTACTTTGTTTTGTTTTTTTTATTAGGGAATTTGAACTTGGATGGAGTAAGGATAATTATGGGATGCCCAATAATTGAACAGTTCTGTACACAGGATCACTATATACACTCTCCAGTATATGCACTTCTCCAACTTCTCTCCAGCACTGACACTTGCTGACCATTACACTCCTTGTTCCTCTCTCCTGCACAACGCTTGCTTTTCATAGGAAGGATATTTACCAGGCCTCCAAAACATCTTCTTCTGCCTAGCTAGCACATGGTGAGGCCTGCTGTAGTTGAAGCAGGGCCTCCGGACCGCCCATTTCAGGCAGAGGCTAATAGCCTCAAAGGGTAGCAAAGTACTGTGTGCTAGCTAGTGCGATGGACTACTACTCCCAGCCCATCTTCTCCCAGGCCCTGCCAGCTCTTCTAGCTGCAAGGGTCTTCTCCACTACCACAGCAACATAGGAATCCCACACTGGCTTCGGCATCCTTCCCAGACTGTCTCTCACCCCAATACGCTCTGGCATGCCTCTAACAGTTTCCCAGGGTATGTTGCTCACTGACATCCTGACACTTGTAGTTCCACACTGAAGATCTCTCCCAGATAGTGGTCTCTCCTGCTGTCCTTTTCGCTCTGCCTTGTGCCTGCCACCAAGATCTCACTCCTCTTGGCTGCACCCGAGCATTCCACACCCGGGGTCACCCCCCAGACTGGGAGCTTCCCCTGGGCAACGACAGCCCACACTATCACATCTTCAGACTTACACCCAAACTTCTCCCCCCAGATTGGGCTGACCCTGGGTATTTAACCACTTCCAGACCGCCCGTTGTCATAATGCGGTGGCAGTTTGAAGTGGAATACCGTTGTTATGGTAGCAGATAGCTACCATAACCCCAGTATCTTTTTTTTCTTCAGGCGATACTGCACATGAAAAAGGTGGTCTTAGCGGTGGATTTGCCGCGAGATCACTTTTATCAGCAGCAGGAGAGGTGCCCCCCCTCCCAGCCGGTTTCCGGTCATCTCCGGCAGCGGCGGAGATGATTGCTCCCCCCCCAGTGTCCGTGAGCCGAGTGAGCGGCTGAAGCCGCTCGCTCGGCTCCATAACATGGCTGGGTAGAAGCAACGTCACAAGTCATTTCCGCCCAATGCTTTTAAAGGGGACATTTTTTTTTTGAGATGTCATTTTTTTTTTTTTTTGCAATTAAGTGTAAATATGAGATGTTAGGTCTTTTTGACCCCAGATCTCATATTTAGGAGGTCCTGACATGCTTTTTTCTATTACAAGGAATGTTTAAATTTCTTGTAATAGGAATAAAAGTGATCAAAATCTTTTTTAAAAAAAATTACAGTGTAAAAATAAAAATTAAAAATTAAAATAAATAATTAAAAAAAAAATTTAAAGCGCACCATCCTTGCGAGCTCACGCGCAGAAGCGAACGCATCCTTAAGTCCCGCCCACATATGAAAATGGTGTGCAAACCACACATGTGAGGTATCGCCGCAATCGTTAGAGCGTGTGCAACAATTCTAGTACCAGACCTCCTCTGTAACTCAAAACTGCTAACCTGTAGAATTTTTTAAACATCGCTAATGGAGATTTTTATGTTGCAAAGTTTGTCGCCATTCCGCAAAAGGACATACTTTTGAAGCATGACACGTTGGGTATCATTTTACTTGGCATAATATTATCTTTCACAATATGGAAAAAAATTGGCCTAACTTTACTGTTGTCTTATTTTTTAACTCAAAAAACTGAATTTTTTAAAAAAAAATCACACTTGTAAGACCGCTGCGCAAATACGGTGTGACATAAAGTTTTGCAATGGCCGCCATTTTATTCTCTAGGGTGTTAGAAAAAAAAATATAATGTTCTAAGTAATTTTATAGCAAAAAAAAATGATTTTAACTCCTAACCACCGAACTCCAAAAAGAGGCCCGGTCTTAAAGTGGTTAAGGAGGCCTGCCTTCTGCCAATCCAGATTGGGGATTGTTCAGGGATCCTCCCACCTCTCTCTCCAGAAAACACCAGAAGCTTCTGGAAAGAAGTGGGAGGTCCTGATGGCACCATCTGTAAATCACCCTGTCCTACCTGAGCCACTCCCAGCCCATATGCTGTGAACAAGGCTGCTTCCAAGCCGAAACATGTAAGCCATTTTATACTATTTACTGTATCGTGATGGAATAAAAAGAAGATTGAACCGATGTCCAGCCATGCTGGCTCATTTTTTCTCTATTGGACTGCTATTGTTGTTGAATGCATGGAGGGCGTTCAGAGCCAGAGCACCTGGAGGGAAGTGAGTGAACTGATTTGGTATACCTGCCATACACAGTAGAGCGGTATACACCTGTGAGCTACCTAGCGTGGAGGACTCCTGGGCCCAGGAGCAGGGCATCCCATGATCAAAAACTGGGAAGGGGAATAGGGAATAAACCTGGATGAGGACTGTACAAATAAATAAATACAAAAATATAGGTCAGTCTCTTTGGCTATTTACACCTGTACACAGTTACTACATTCCTAACTACTGTCCCTACTACTAACAGCATTTAAATACACCAATATATATTTCCTGAGCCGGAGCACTTCTCCCTCGAGAAAAGCACTCCACTCAAACAATTGTAGAAGAAAGTTTTCACTTGACTCTCCCCGGATGAGGATGAGCAGCCGCTTTATCATAGGGATCCTAAGAGAAGATAGAACAACTAAACTACAACTAACTAGATAACAACAGGTCTATTGGAGGGAGGTTATAAGCCTTCCAACAGAACAACCACACAGCACATAATAACAGCCTCTTCTTCTTTTTCCTGCCTGCCCTGCCAGTGAGGGGTTAAATCCCACTGGCGGAAACAGAAAAGGAAAAAGGCATTAGAAAGAAAAATGGTTCCTCTTTAAAGTTCCTGATGGGAGGGGCAACAGGCTTCAAAAAGGAAAATGAACTGGAGAAGCCTCACCACAGTGTCCTTGGAATGGGTAAGTCTCTTCTACTGGGCACAGGGTGGCAGGCTGACTTGTTAGGCAACTAAAGAGGATTTGCACACTCCGTTACTTCACCAGCAGTGTCAGGCACCGGTGTAACCAGAAATGTGTGGACTGCAACAGAGTGTACCAACACAGGTAAAATGTAATTAAGATGATTTATTAATATGATAAATGAATAATAAGAAAACGCACCTCCAATATAGTGAATGATGAAAAAAAAAAACATTAAATAACCAACAGTGATAAACACAATAAATGATGGACTATGTACAATATATACAGCGTATGGAATAACCAAAGCATAGTCGTATCAGAGCCAGGGTCATACACAGGAGATCAAGCAGGGGGCATCTGGGAACAGACAGGATGGGGAAGGGAGACAGGAGAAAGACTGAGAATATAGGAAGGGATCAGGCTGCAGGATCAGGGTCAGAGTTCAGGACATGAGACGGGGACCATGCTACAGGCACACAGGATCGCAGGTCAGGGGCACAAGGAGGAAATATCAAGGCACAGCATCATATTATTTCCCAGGTTAAATATGCTTCCTGCAATAAACATCAGCTGATGCCTGATTGCAGGGTGTCACGTACCTGGTGGTTGAGCCTGATTTATGTGGGGGCAACCTCACTTGCGGCCCTGGTTTGAGAACCCCTGGTAGTGGAGACAGGGAGCTCTGGAGCACAGGGGGCACAAGGGCTGGACATGGTCAAAGATGACAGGTGATGGTCCACAGAAGCTCGTGCAGACAGTGGAGTAATGGTTCAGGCGGGGTCTGTAACAAACTGGCGGTGCGGTACAAGTGGTTCAGGCTGGTGGATAGTCGGTACAGGCAGGGTCGGCAATGTGCGGACAACAGAAGTACAAGGGGTCAGGCAGAGGTGTAGTCGTAGGCAGGCAGAAGGTCGGGGCAGGCAGCAGGCAAGCAGGTCAAACAGGAAGCCGGGGTCACGGATACAGGAAGTCTCTCAGGATAAGCACTGGGGTCACAGGAGCTAGAACGCTGTAGAACGGACAGCACTGACTGCAAGATGCAGAGGGCTTAAATGGCCGTTTTGGCGCCAACGCCAGCGCACCCGCGTGCAAGCGCACGCAAACGTGCACGGGCGCACGCACAAGCTATGTGCGCCCGCGCATTGGCCTGCCAATGGCCCTGGATGGTGCCCAAACAGGCACTCTTGGTCTGGTTGTTCCTCCAGAAAGTTTTGACCAGCTCCTTGGCATGTAGGTTGTTTTAAGGTTCCAAAGAGCTCTCCTCGGGTCCATAACCCTTCCACTTTACTAAGAATTGGCTGATGCCCCCTTTCCTTCTGCAGTCCAGGATAGTTTCCACCTCAAACTCCTCCTCTCCATCTACCAGGACTGGTTCTGGCGGGGCTGTTTTCCGCCCTGGGAAGGGATCCTTGGTCACTGGCTTGAGCAGATTTATGTGGAAGACTGGGTGAACTTTGAGTGAAGGAGGGAGGTCCAGCTCGTAAGCCACATTATTAATTTTCCTTTTTACTGGCAAGGGTCAGATGTATCTGGGACCTAGTTTCTTTGACGAACATGACAGTGTCAGAGTCTTAGTGGCCAACCAGACCTGATCGCCAGGTTGCAGGTTCAACTCTCCTCGTCTCCCTCTGTCGAAAGTTCTCTTTTCACGCTCCTGGGTTTGCGTGAGGGTCTCTTGCAAAAGACTGTTGTTCTTCTCCAGGACCTGTGTGGTCTCTTGCACAGCAGGTACAGAGCTTTCGGTCAGAGCATTGGGTAGGAATGTGGGGTGGTAGCCGAGATTCGCCCAAAACGGAGATTGCTGGGTGGCAGAGTGGACTGCCTTATTATAGGCAAACTCGGCTAACGGAAGCAGAGAGACCCAGTCATCCTGGGAGTACGAGGAGTAGCAGCGGAGGTACTGCTCAAGGGTCTAGTTGGTCCTCTCTGTCTGGCCATTTGACTGGGGGTGGTAGGCCGAAGAAAAAGCCAATCCAATTCCTAAGATAGTATACAGAGACCTCCACACTTTGGAAGTAAATTGTACTCCCTGGTCCGAGAAGATATTATTAGGGATACCGTGTAGTCGTACAATTTCTCTGATAAAGGTCTTGGCTGTTTCCATTGCAGAGGGGGTACCTTGCATAGGGATAAAGTGTGCCATCTTGGTGAGATGGTCTACCACTACAAAGATGGTGTTGAATCACGCGGATGGGAGCAGCTCGACAATAAAATCCATGGAGATGTGCGACCAAGGACGGTCAGGGATAGGTAACAGGTTCAGCAGCCCCCAGGCCCTGGTTCTCTCAGTCTTGTTTCAAGCACAAATAGGGCATGCACCCACATAGGTTTTACAGTCCTCATTCATGCGTGGCCACCAGAAGGTGCGGGCTAGCAATCCCATTGTCTTGCGACTGCCAAATTGTCCTGCCATCTTATTGTCATGACAAAGTTCTAGGGTGTCTAGGCGGAACTCCTCAGACACAAAGATCCGGGTACCCTACCCCCAAAGGCCATTTTTTACAAATAATTCAGAGTCTCTGGGAACCGAGGCGCTAGCTAGAGCCTGCCTGATTTGTGTTAGGAGGTCCTCTTGGACCAGCAAGAAGCTGTGAGCTGGTAGGATGGTATCTGGAGGGGAAGCTTCCACAGGATAAAGGAACCTTCTGGACAGTGCGTCCGGCTTCACATTCTTGGACCCAGGCCTGTACGTAATGTGGAGCTGGAATCGGGAGAAGAATAAGGCTCATCGAGCCTGGCGAGGTTTGAGCCTTTTAGCCATCCGCAGACTCTAAATTCTTGTGGTCGGTGAAGACCAAGGTGGGATGTGCCGCTCCTTCGAGAAGATACCGCCATTCTTCCAGGGCGAACTTGATAGCGAGTAACTTTCTATCCCCAACATTGTAGTTTCTCTCGGGTGGAGTAAGTTTCCGAGAGAAAAAGGCGATGGGGGGGGGGGAGTAGGGCCTTTGGACCCTGTCTCTGCGAGAGGACCGCCCCAACTGCGGTCTCCGAAGCGTCCACTTCCAGGATGTAGGGCAGTGCTGGGTCTGGGTGCTTTAGAAGGGGAGCAGGTCAAAAGTTTCTTCAGAGACTGGAAAGCTGCTTGTGCCTCTGCGGACCAGACAAAGCGGACGTTCTGCTTAGTAAGCTGCGTTATTGGAGCAATGACTGCCGAAAATCCCCGGAAAAACTTTCTATAAAAGTTTGCAAAGCCTACGAAGCGCTGCACCCCTCTTTTATCCACTGGCGCTGGCCAGTCAAGGATGGCTGTAACCTTCTGTGGATCCATGGTGGTGCCCTTCGTGGAAATGTGAAATCCTAAGAAGGAAATGTCCGCACACTCGAAGGCACACTTCTCTGCCTTTGCGTACAGTCCATGTTCTTGTAGGCGGCTAAGTATGCATTTCACATGCCTGCGGTGTTCCTCTAGGAAGGGGGAGAAGATAAGGATGTCGTTGAGCTAGACGACCACAAACAGGTCAAGGTAGTCTCTGAAAACATCATTGATCAGATGCTGGAAGGTCGCTGGGGCATTGCAGAGCCCAAATGGCATAACTAAGTACTCAAAATGGCCAAAGGGGGTCCGAAAGGCCGCCTTCCACTCATCCCCCTCCCGTATATGTATCAGGTTATAAGCTCCGAGGAGGTCTAATTTGGTGAACACTTTGGCTGAGCCAAGTCTTTGAAAAAGTTCCGGAACTAAGGGCAATGGGTACCGATTCTTTATGGTGACCTTGTTGAGGTCCCAATAATCAATACAAGGCCTGAGTGAGTGGTCTTTTTTTTCCACAAAGAATATCCCCGCTCCAGGGGGTGACGTGGAGGGCCGGATGAAGCCCTTTTCCAAGTTCTCATCCAGGTAGGCTTTGAGAGCCACTAACTCCACTTCGGACAATGGGAAGATCCGGCCAAATGGGACTTCAGCCCCTGGCAGCAGGTCGATTGGGCAATCGTATGCCCTGTGCGGAGGTAGGGTGTCGACCCCCTTCTTGCTAAAGACGTCTAGATAGTCGTGGTAGTCTGGTAGACTTTTGGAACCACTAAACAGGTTTCCAGATCAGGGTTTGAGTCCATGCTAAGAAGAACTGGGGGGTCTTGCAGAGACTTTGGCAGGCAGTGGCTGAGGCAATAAGGTGACCGGAACTGCACTTCCCCGGTGTTCCAATTGATCAAAGGGCAGTGGGCCCGGAACCAGTGTAGGCCAAGGATAATCGGGAATAAAGGGGAGGTGATGATGTCCAACAGTAAAAATTCCGTATAACCCCCTGTCGTGCTGGCAGAGAGAGGGAGAGTTTCATGGGTCACTGCGCCAGACCTAAGAGTCGACCCGTCAGCCAGCCGGATGACCATTGTATGGTCCTTGGTTCAGAGCAGGATGCAATGCTGGGTGGCAAAAGCAAGGTCCATAAAGCAACTGCAGGCTCCTGTATCCAGAATGGCTGGGACTTGCACGCTTCCTCCAGGAAGCTGGAGGGACATGAAGAGGACAAGGTGGGACTTGGTGTTAGGTAGAGATAGCACGTCCCCTCTAACCAGGGTAAGGCCCTTATCCACCTTAGCGGGGCAGTTCCGTACCAGATGTCCAGATTCCCCGCAGTACAGGCACAAGGTGAGGGTCATGCGCCTCTGTCGCTCTTCAGGTGACAGGGAAGGGCGGAGACGCCCACACTGCAGTGGTTCCAGGTGTCCATGTGGAGAGGAGGAGGAAGTCGTGGTTGAACTGGGAGCCAGGAAGCTGGGTATCTCCCGAGTGGGCCGAGGGGGCGCCACAGCTCTCTCCGCTCTGCGTTCCCGCAGGTGGCGGTCAATTTGGATGGCCAAATTGACTAGCGCGTCCAGGGTATGAGGAACCCCGACACGAGCCAGCTCATCCTTGAGCAACTCAGAGAGCCCCAGCCGGAACTGCTAGCAAAGGGCCGCATCGTTCCAGGCTGTATCGGCGCTCCATCGCTAAAACTCTGAGACATACTCTTCCGCATGCAGTACAGTCTCTGCCATTGCGGCCTGGTGGGGATCCTCGTATAATTGGGCCATGGCTTGAAGGAACTGATCCAGAGTTGAGGTCTCCGGGGGGGCTTTCCGCTCCAGCAATCGGTGAAGCCCAGGCCTGCGGCCCATCCAGGAGGAGCGAGATCATGAAGCCCACTTTGGTTGACTCCAGAGCAAAGGTGCGGGGTTGCAGAGCAAAGTAGAACTCACAAGTAGAGTTGAGCGGACACCTGGATGTTCAGGTTCGGCGGGTTCGGCCGAACTTCGCGAAAAAGTTTGAGTTCGGCCCCGAACTTGACCCCGAACCCCATTGAAGTCAATGGTGACCCGAACTTTTGGGCACTAAAATGGCTCTAAAACAATCCTGGAAAGGGCTAGAGGGCTGCAAAAGGTAGCTAAATGGGGGTAAGAGTAGGACAAGTGCCCTGCAAACAAATGTGGATAGGGAAATAACATAAAATCGCATAAAAAAATAGAAAATGGAGGAGTAGGTGGATGTGGAATAGGAGGTTGAGGAGGCCTAAAAAAAAGAATAAGTTCACTAAAGTATACCAATGGCTGTGTGAGGCCGGTATAAATGTCTATTCTGCACAAGGTACAGACAAGTCTTGTGGGATCCATGCCTGGCTCATTTTAATAAACGTTATCTTGTCCACATTGGCTGTGGACTGGCGGCTGCGCTTGTCTGTGATTACGCCCCCTGCCGTACTAAACACACATTCAGACAATGCACTGGCTGCAGGGCAGGCCAGCACCTCCAAGGCATAAAGGGCAAGCTCAGGCCATGTGCCCAATTTGGAGACCCAGAAGTTGAATGGGGCAGACCCATCAGTCAGTACGTGTATGCATGTGCACACATACTGTTCCACCATGTTGCTGAAATGCTGCCTCCTGCTAAGATGTTGCCTATCAGCTGTTGTGGCGTGCTGCTGACAAAGCTTTTCCACATTTCGGCCATGCTAACCCTGCCTTCTGAGGTGCGGGCGGTGCCACAGCTGCGTTGGCGACCTCTTCCTTCTCCTCTGCCTTCGCCTTGTGCTTCCACAGAGCCCCCGGTGTCATTTGGGAATGCACTCAGCAGCGCGTCTACCAGCGTGCGCTTGTAGTCGCGCATCTTCCGATCACACTCCAGTGAGGGAATTAAGGTTGGAACGTTGTCCTTGTAACGGGGATCCAGCAGGGTGGCCACCCAGTAATCAGAAGAAGTTGCAATGTGGGCAACTCGGCTGTCGTTGCGCAGGCACTGCAGCATGTAGTCACTCATGTGTGCCAGGCTGCCCAGAGGCAAAGACAAGCTGTCCTCTGTGGGAGGTGCATCATCTGTGTCCTCCGTATCCCCCAGCCATGCTCCAGTGATGCCCACGAGCTGCGTTGGGTGCCACCCTGCTGTGAACACGGTTCCTCCTCCTCCTCATCATCCTTGTCCTCCTCATCCTTCAGAACTGTGCCCTGGCTTGAAAATTTTTTACCTGGCCTATGCTGGTGCAGGAACCCACCCTCTGAGCCATTTGTTAATGACTGGCTTGATAACCGTGGAAATGACCCCTCTTCCTCCTCCTCCTGTGCCACATCCTCTTCCATCATCGCCCAAAGTGTTTTTTCAAGGAGACATAGAAGTGGGATAGTAATGCTGAGAACAGCACCATCGGCACTGGCCATGTTGGTGGAGTACTCGAAACACCGCAATATGGTACACAGGTCTCGCATGGAGGCCCACTCATTGGTGGTGAAGTGGTGCTGTTCTGCAGAGCGACTGACCCATGCGTGCTGCAGCTGAAACTCCACTATTGCCTGCTGCTGCTCGCACATCTCTCCAGCATGTGCAAGGTGGAGTTCCACCTTGTGGGCACGTCGCATAGAAGGCAATGAGCGGGAAGGCCGAAGTTCCGCTGCAGCACAGACAGGCGAGCAGCAGCAGGGTGAGAACGTCAAAAGCGTGCACAGACGGCCCGCACTTTCTGCAGCAGCTCTGACATATCTGGGTAGTTTTGTAGAAATTTCTGCACCACCAAATTCAGCACATGCGCCAGGCAAGGGATGTGCGTCAAACCTGCTAGGCCCAGAGCTGCAACGAGATTTCACCCATTATCGCACACCAGCAGGCCGGGCTTGAGGGTCAGTGGCAACAACTACTCATCGGTCTGTTGTTCAATGCCCTTCCACAGCTCCTGCGCAGTGTGGGGTTTATCCCGCAAACATATCAGTTTTAAAACAGCCTGCTGTTGTTTCCCCCTGGATGTGCTGAAGTTGGTGGTGAAGGTGTTGCGCTGACCGGATGAGGAGGTGGTAGAGGAGGAGGAAGCGGAGTAGGAGGAGGAGGCAACAGGAGGCAAAGAGAAATGCTCTGCAATCCTCGGTGGCGGAAGGACATGCGCCAAACTGCTATCCGCCTCAGGCCCACCCACCACTACATTTTCCCAGTGTGCAGTTAGTGAGATATAGCGTCCCTGCCCATGCTTACTGGTCCACGTATCAGTGGTTATGTGGACCTTGCCACAGATGGCGTTGCGCAGTGCACACTTGATCTTGTCCCCGTTTGTGCAGGGAAGGGATGGCTCGCCTGGAAAAGTAGTGGCGACTGGGAACCATGTACTGTGGGACAGCCACCGCCATCAGGTTTTTAAAACTGTCCATGTCCACCAGACGGAATGACAGCATTTCAAAGGCCAGGAATTTTGAAATGCTGGCATTCAGGGCCAGGGATCGGGAGTGGGTAGGGGGGTACTTCCTCTTTCTCTCCAGTGTTTGGGAGATGGACAGCTGTAAGCTTCCATGGGACCATGGTGTGGAAATGCTTGGGGACGGTGGCGGACATGATGGCGTTGCTGTCACATCGTATGTTTGCTGGGTGGCAGGGGACCCTGGCACTGTAGAGGTGGAGGAAGAGGCCAAGGCAGCAGCAGAAGAGGAAGCAGGAGGAGGCCGAGACCTTTCTTGGATTTTGAGGTGCTTATTCCACTGCAGTTTGTGCTTTGCATGTAGATGCCTGGTCATGCAGGTTGTGCTCAGGTTTAGAACATGTATGCCTCACTTCAGGCTCTCATTGCATAGCGTGCAAACCACTCGTGTCTTGTCGTCAGCACATTGTTTGAAGAACTGCCACGCCAGGGAACTCCTTTGAGCTGCCTTTGGTGTGCTAGGTCCCTGGGTGCGGTGGGTAGTAGCAGGCATGGTCGCTCTGTTTTTGCAACCTGCTTCCTCTTTTTTGCTGTGCTGGTGCCTCTGTGCGAGCACCACCTCTTCCTGCAAACTGCACAGGTCACTCGTATGACCTTCATTCCATGAGGGTCTAGGACCTCATCTTCCACCCAATCTTCACCACTGCCCTCCTTGTCAGTCTGCACACTGTAGAAAGCAGTTGGCACCTGTGTTTCGTCATCATCAGAGACGTGCTGCGGTGGTGTTTCCATGTCCTCATCCTGAAACAGAAGTGGTTGGGCATCAGTGCACTCAATGTCTTCCAATTCTGGGGCAGGGCTATGTGGATGGCCCACGGAAAGCACACCAGCAGAGTCATCAAAAAGCATAAGAGACTGCTGCATGACTTGGGGCTCACACTGCTTTATGATTTGCTGATTTACAAGGGGCTGAGGTGAAAGACAGATGGCCATGGGGTTCAGGTGCCAACTCTGAACTTTCAGCAAGGGACCGGGTGGGGGACAATGTGAGGGAACTGGAGGCATTGTCAGCCACCCAATCTACTATCGCCTGTATTTGTTCTGGCCTCACCATTCGCTGAGCGGCATTCGGGCCTACCATATAACATTGAAGGTTCTGTCGGCTACTCGCACCTGAGGAAAGTGTTTCACTTGTGCGTGTAGCTGGCACAAATCGACCACGTCCTCTCCTTGCAACAGGAGCTTCACCAACACCACCAACACCAGCAGCACCACGACCACGTCCCTTATTTGACGCTCTCCTCATTCTGGATGCAAATGTACTATTTAGCACAAATTTATATTGTTTTTTAAACCGGCAATGTGCAATTTTGTGCAGGAAATGCACAGCAAGGTGAAAATGTACTATGTAGCACTATTTATTAATAATAAAAAAAA
>BLSH010376303.1:100247-116189 GCA_018402905.1 Glandirana rugosa
TGTGATCCTAGCTGGATTGGTAGTATCTAGATATATGTGAGGTAGTTTATGTTAGCAGAAGTTAACTTTGGTAATGCACCAGTCTGGTGCGGGGTTAATGTGATTGTGATAGTCTGGTTTTATTACTTTCCGGGAGGTACAATACCGCGTTATTATGTGCTTAAATGGTTTTCCTCAGCGTATCCTAATTCCAGCGGTTCGTGGAGGTTCTTAAAAAAGATAAATTGTTTGAGTTATGGAGTCTATAACCATTACACACCACATGGGTATTTCGGAAACATTAGTGTTAGTGTAATTGGGGCGTGGTCTGACCACGTAATGGTTTCAATTGAAGACGATTGTATTTGATGGAGTGTATATAGATCTATGATGGTTAGGTCGATCCTAGTGTAAATTTTGTGGGGGGGTGAGAAAAAGGTGAAATCTTTTTCTCCAGGATGGGTGCATCTCCATGCATCAAATAGTGATTCAGTATGAAGAAATTTTTGGAGAGATGGGATTTTGTAGCGTGAGGGGTGTGATCGATCTAGTGAGGGGTCGGGGATTAGATTAAAGTCACCAAGCATCAGCAGTCTACCCTGGCGGACCCGGGCAATTGCTTTCATTAGTTTCTGCAGAAATGATAATTGGCCCTTATTGGGTGCATAAAGAGATACAACAGTATGTACAATATTGTTTAGCGTACACACTAGAATAATAAAGCGACCTTTGGGGTCCGTTATTGTGTCTATTAAGGTAAAGGCGATTGACTCATGGATGGCGATTAGAACTCCATTTTGCTTTGTGTTAGCGTTAGCAAAGAAGGCATGTGGGTATTGTCTATGGGTGCATTTTGGGGGGTTACTTGCTTTAAAATGAGTCTCTTGTACACTGAGGACTTCTCCTTTGAGCCTTTCTGCTTCAGTCCACATGAGATTCCGCTTGAAGGGGCTGTTGAGGCCTTTTACATTCATCGATACGAATTTAATGGGCATGATGGTTTTTTGGAGTTGCTGGTGTACGTCCGGGGTGATTGTATAAATATTGTGGCGGATGTGTAAGCAGAGTTTTGCCACTCACCTCTCTGGGAATGACTTGATTACCAATATCACACAAGAGTGTCCGAGAGTGTCTCAGTCTGATTGGGTTCTTTGTTGTTGAGGAGATCCTTGGGTATCTTGGTTGAAGAGTTGGGTAGGCTTGCAGTGTAGAGCTGGTAAGTCTGGAAGGCACAGGTGTGAGGATACTCGGCACAATGAGATGAAACAAAAAAGGGAACAGAGAAAACATAGTTAACATAAAAAGGAACCTGGAACAGTTCACAGGAACTAGTAGCAGGGCATCCTGCATAACCGTGGAACGAGGGTGTATCAGTGGAACTTTTGATCCACCAGGTGGAGAAGTCCACATAGGCTCGATAGTGTGTTAGCCTGTAGGACTTATGAAGTTGCTTTTGGAAGGGTGATTAATCTGTGCATGTGTATTAGGTAGACCATTCTTGTCTGAGCTTCTTCAGACCTTGACTTTTTTCGTTTAAGGGTTCTGCTGGCAATATGCCCCATGCCTTAAGGTATTTCAGGCCCGCTTCTAGGGAGAATATGTTGTACACTTTGTCACGATGGGTTACGATTAGTTTCGACGGGGTTCCCCATTGGTATCTGATGTCGTGATTCCTTAATGCTTTTGTAACCATTAGGAGCTTTTTCCTGTGTTGTATAGTGGCTTGTGAAAGATCGTTGTATAGAGCCACTCCTGTGTATTGACCTTCTAGAGCGGGGTTTTTGCGGATGTTTCTCATAGCTTCGTCTTTTATATGGAAATAGTGTATCCTGGCTAAAACATCCCATGGGGTAGAACTGGGTAGAAAAGCTGGTTTTGGCAGTCTGTGAGCTCTATCTATCGTTAACTCCATGTCGGAGGCTTTTGGGACCAGGATGTGGAGTAACTGGCGCAGATATGTGTGTAGGTCAGCGTTGGGTATGGATTCCGGTATGCCTCGGAATTTAATGTTGTTTCTTCGACTGCGATCTTCAAGATCTGCGATTTTAGTCGCAAGGCGTTGCAACTCAGTTTGTTGGTCGTGGTAAGCTTCCACTATTTCATTATGGGCGGCATAGGATTCATCCAGTTTGTTTTCAATATGTTCTACTCTTTGCTGTAGTTCTATTATGTCAGATTTGATGGGGTTAAGTGCATTTTTTATGTCAAAATGCATAGCATCTCTAAGAGAGATCAGCATCTCCTTCATATCATTGATGGAGACAGGTTGGGAGGAGGATGGGAATTGCTCCAGAGTTATCTGAGGGGTAGCTGTCTGTGCCTGTTCTTCCTCCATGTCTGATTCTACTCCTGTGTCACTATGTTGTCTGGCTTTCTTTGTTTTTGCTGGGCTGCGAGTTGTGGGGCTGTCTGGGGGAGAGTGAAGTTGTTCCCCAGTGTTTTGTGTGTAGATCGCTGTACCTACCGAGGTAGCCGATGAACTGGAGCTGGAGAGGCAGTCCTCCGACGGCGCGGCCCGCGTGTCCTGCAGCGAAGGGACTCCGCCATCTTGGGTGTCCCTGTCATTCTTCAATGCGAAGAAGTCTGTTAATTTTTGCGGGCCCGCACGGTTTGAGCTTCTTTTTCTCTGCTCCCCGGGTGCTAGAGTCGGTAGGGAACTTGTAGCCATCTTTTGAAAATCACCCTTCGTTTTTGGAAGTCGCTATAAGTCCCGAGGCCTGGAGCTCCGCTAGTGTGCGACCGTCACTGTTGCCGGCTAGCCACGCCCCTCTCTGTCTGCCATTTTTGCCTTATCTGCCTATCTGTGTTTGACCCGGCTTGTTTCACTCTGCTTCAGTCTGCCTCTGCATCCAGCTCCTGGGGTCACTGACCTGCATCTGCCTCTTCAGTCTCCTGCTGCCAACCATCAGCGCATGCAGAAGCTACACTCGGCGTCCAGTCTGCTGCTGCATTACAGAGGCACTCCTACCTCGCTGCGCTCTCGAGACCACTGTCACCACTCCAGTGGGTTCAGAGCCAGAGCTGTATGAGAGGTCTCCTTCTACAAAAGACAGGCTCTACTCCCAAGTGCGTGGCTTCATGTTACAGTATCAGACAGCCATGTCTGACCCTGCAGGAGGAACCACATCCATGGAGGAGATCTGCCAGCACCTCTCTGCTCTTACACAAGCTGTCCAATACCTGCAGGATTGCTATACCAGATTAGAGGCATGGGTCCAGACCATTTCACCATCAACCAGCATGGCATCCACCTCTGCATCACCTGCCGGATCCGCACAGACCAGCTCCAGCCCCTCTGTAGTCATGCTACCTCCAGAACCCAGAGTTCCTACCCCAGAAAGATTCTCCGGGGACCGTACCATGTTCTGAGCCTTTCGCAATGCCTGTCAGCTGTTCTTTGCCCTTCAACCTCGGACTTTCTCACTAGAGGTTACCAAAGTAGGATTTGTTATTTCCTTGCCCCAAGGCGAACCACAGGCCTGGGCTCACAGACTGCTAGTTGAAAACAGCATACAAGTACAGACTTTGCTAGCCTTTTTTGTCGCCATGGCCCAACTATATGATGATCCACAGTGCTCCAACCACAGAAGCTGCTCTTCATGCGTTCCTGCAAGGCTACAGAGCGGCTGAGGACTGTTACAGACTTCAGACCCTGGAGCGCAGTCACTCACTGGAACAATGCAGCTCTGCCACATCAATTCTGCATGGGTCTCTCTGAAGGGCTGAAAGACAAACTTTCTAGGGTAGGAACACCCAATACTCTAGAAGGACTGATCACTCTAGCCATACAGATTGATCGGCGACTCCGCGAGCGTCGATTCGAGAGATCTGCCCAGCCTAATTGGCCTACCTGGATGTTGCCCAGAGTCCCAGTCTATGCCTTTTCCAGTCCAGTTCTGACCATGCCTGTTTTCAGCAACTCTGATGCACCTGAACCTATGCAACTAGGACTAATGTGACCGGCACTGACACCTGAAGAGTGACTCCGTCGCCAACAGAACAACCTGTGTATGTACTGCGGAGAAACGGGCCACTATGTCCGTAACTGTCCTGTTAAAACCCATAAGTCTCCATCTTCTGCTCCTACCAGTCTATCCACCTTGTCCACCAAGCCTCTCATCTTGCTTTACCCCTCTCGTTTCAGTTGCTGGGAAGAACAATTTTGGTCAACACTATCATTGACTCATGGAGCTGTTTTATTGACTTACAATTTGCCCACCAACACAAGATTCCTCTGCAACCAAAGACACATGGCATCTCTGTATATTTAGCCGATGGATCACATATCAAGTCTGGACTGGTTACCCAAGAAACCCCCTTGCTGCCTGTCAATTCTGCCCATCATGAGGAACTGTTGAGCCTTGACACCATCACTTTTCCACTTTTCCCGGTTATCTTGGGCCTTCTGTGGCTCCAAGGCCATGATCCACAAATCAAGTGGACATCCGGAGAAGTCAAGTTTCCCTCCATATACTGTCAGACACATTGTATCTCCAGACCCCTTGATACCCCTCCAGCACTTCTATGCCTGAAATGGACTTGGACATGGACATGGAAGCTCAGCAGTCAGCACCTGAACCTTATCAGTTCCTGGATGTATTCAGCAAACAAGGGGTGGACACACTTCCTCCCCATCGCCCATACGATTGCCCCATTAACATTCTTCCAGGGGCCAAGATTCCGTTTGGGCGCATCTTTCCACTATCAGAATGGGAACAGGAAGCGCTAAAGGACTACATTGATGAAAATCTAAAGAAAGGTTTCATTCATCCTTCCAAGTCCCCTTCCGGAGCGGGAATATTTTTCATAACCAAGAAAGACCAATCTCTCTGTCCATGTGTGGATTACCAAGAATTAAATAAAGTTACGGTTAAGAACCGCTATCCCCTACCCTTGATGACTGAGCTATTCCAAAGACTGAGATCTGCTCATGTTTTCACCAAGCTGAATTTGAGGGAGGCTGCAACCTGATGCGTATCAGAGAAGGGGATGAGTGGAAAACAGCTTTTTGCACCAGGTTCGGTCATTTCAAGTACCTGGTAATGCCCTTTGGGCTCTGTAATGCCCCTGTTACATTCCAACATTTCATCAATGATGCGTTCAGAGACTTTTTGGATATTTTTGTGATCGCCTATCTAGATGATATTTTGATTTTCTCTGGATCCCTTGACCAATATCGAGTACCTCTTAACCATGTGCTAGGAAAACTCTGCCAATACAAGTTGTTTGCTAAACCAGAGAAATGTGAATTTGAGCAAGAAAGCATCCAGTTTCTGGGCTTGATTATCTCCCCAACAGGAATCAAGATGGACCCACAGAAAGTGTCTGCTGTGATTGACTGGCCAGTACCCACAACTCTTTGTGGGGTTCGAAAATTTTTATAGAACATTCATCAAGGGGTTTAATACCATTATTTCCCCCATCACACAGCTGACCAAGCAAAACCTATGTTTCTGTTGAAACCCTGAAGCCCAAAGGGCCTTTGAAACATTAAAGGGACTTTTTACCTATTCCCCAATCCTGACCCATCACTGCCCTATCCTTGAAGTGGATGCTTCTGAAATAGCGGTAGGGGCAGTTATTTCACAACGCCAAGGAACCAAAGACATGATGCACCCTGTGGCATTTTTTTCACAAAAACTTTCTTCAGCAGAAAGAAATTATGACGTCGGAGATCGGGAGTTGTTGGCCATCAAAGCCACTTTGGAAGAGTAGAGATACCTGTTGGAAGGGCGCACCTCATCCTATTTTGATATATACTGACCATAAGAATCTTGAGCATTTAAGAGCAGCTAAACGATTAAGACCTTGACAAGCTAGATGGGCCTTGTCCTTTTCACGATTTGCCTTCCACATTACGTACCGCCCTGGATCAAAGAATACAAAGCAAGATGCCTTATCCCGAATGTACGATGATCCCAAAGATTTCTCTGTTCCTGACACTATCCTGCCGGCAGGTAATTTCCTTCTTTTACAGGCAGATCTTCTGTTTCAGATCAAAAAGGCCTCTATGAATATTTCCAGTCCCACAGGGATGACTCTCACATGCCGAGACTTGCTGTGGAAGGGAGATCACATTTTTGTTCCGGAGAACGTTTGGGTACAAGTTTTGAAATGTTTGCATGACCATCCATTGACAGGCCACTTTGGTATTCATAAGACCGCTGAACTAGTTCAACGCACCTTCTGGTGGCCTAATTCAGAGGAATTTTGCAAGAAATACTTGAATTCCTGTCCTGTTTGTACCCAAAACAAAATGGCAAGAAGCAGAGCTTGGGGATTGCTCAAACCTTTACCCATTCCAGACAGACCATGACAGATGATTTCTATGGACTTTATTGTTGAACTTCCACCTTCTGAAGGATGCACGGCAATATTTGTAGTTGTAGATCGTCTGTCAAAAAATGGCCCACCTTTTGCCCCTAAAATGCACCCCATCCGCTGTGGAGACTGCCCGAGTATTCATCAAAGAAATTGTGAGATTACACGGAGTACCTGCAAACATTATGTCGGATCGTGTGGTACAATTTACTTCATGTTTTTGGAAGGCCTTATGTAAACTGCTACAGATCAAGTTGGCATTTTCTTCAGCTTATCACCCTCAAACCAACGAGCAGACAGAATGCACTAATCAGACTCTTGAGCAATATATACGCTGTTTTACGTCCTTTTCCCAGGACGACTGAGTATCCTTGAAGAATTTGCATACAATAATGCCAGTCACTCAGCCACAGGCCAATCTCCATTTTTTTCAAATTATGGTTTTCATCTGTCATTTTTTCCTAACCTTATTCCTAAATTCATAGTTCCAGCAGTACAGAACACAGTGGACTTCCTAAGCCGGAACAATAAGATTCTCCAAAAGGCAGTGGCTAAGGCACAAGCAGACAACAAAAGAGCCATTGACAAAAGAAGAAGGGGGGAACCGAATCTGCAACCTGGTGATCAGGTACGGTTTTCCACAGCCAATCTCCGGTTGGCTTGTCCCTCCAAGAAGCTGGCACCCAAATTCATTGGACCATTCCTAGTGAAAAGAGTGATAAATAAGGTTTCGTATGAACTTTCCTTACATGACTCATTGAAAATTCATCCTGTATTTCATGTTGCTTTATTGAAAGCTACTGTAACTGATCCCATCCCTGATAGAGGATCCAGACCACCAGAACCTGTTCTAGTTGATGGGAATGAGGAATATGAGGTAGAGACTGTTCTTGACTGCAGAAGAAGACAAGGTCAAGTACAGTTTTTCATTAAGTGGAAAGGTTATGGGCCAAAGGACTATTCCTGGAAGCGCAATATCCATGCAAGAAGGTTAGCCCAGGCCTTTTTCCATGCCCACCCAGAAAAAGGAGCACAAACGGGCATCCAGAGGCTGTCCCTTGGGAGGGGGTAATGTTAGGGATCCAGATTGGCACTTGCTTGTGCACATGCTCGCGCGGGTTTGCACAGGGACTCCCCAGGCTGATCACTGGCGTGTGCGCATGCGTGGGAACGCACGCCGTATGCGCTAATCTGCCTTGGCGCCCAGGAGCCTTTGAAAGGACAGCAACTGCACTTGGGCATTGCTGTCTGATCTGCAGCTTGCCCGTTATTCTGAAGTTGATTGATACCTGCTTCCTGATTGACCTTGGCCTGTTTTGACTTCTCTGCCTTCTCCTCTCCTGGCCTGGCTTGCCTTGACCTTGCTGATATCTTGTCTGCCTGATATCCATCGCCGAATCCAGCTTGCCTATTGACCACTCTCTGCCTGCCGTTTTTGCCTTATCTGCCTATCTGAGTTTGACCCGGCTTGTTTCACTCTGCTTCAGTCTGCCTCTGCATCCAGCTCCTGGGGTCGCTGACCTGCATCTGCCTCTTCAGTCTCCTGCTGCCAACCATCAGTGCATCCAGAAGCTACACTCAGGGTCCAGTCTGCTGCTACATTACAGAGGCACTCCTACCTCGCTGCGCTCTCGAGACCACTGTCACCACTCCAGTGGGTTCAGAGCCAGAGCTGTATGAGAGGTCTCCTCCTACAAAGCTCTACTACCAGGTACATGACTTCTCGTTACAGCCATTTTTATTGGCCCTCTACCCAGATCTATGATTCGCTGTGTCCAAAGGACAGAGTGATCATTGGGCATACACAAGCAACGGAAGCATGAGGATGTACAGGTAGGTCACCCCCATCCGGCCACTAATATGCAACGGCCAGACGAGAAGCAGTTCAAATAACTTTTTAAAGAAAATAATAGATCATTCTCATATGAAACAACATCTGCCATTGACGTGTTTCACGATTCCTCGGCTTCTTCAGGACTGAGCCATATAAAAGATATTCAGATTAGCAAAAGGTTAATCCATCTATAACAAAAGATAATATCATACTAATAGTACATTTGCCGGTATAAATATATAAAAATACATCTAGTGATCACAAGAATAAAAATGCTAACAAAGTTTAACTTTGTTTTATTCTCGAACAAGTTGGGTTTCCTTGTGGTTGACTGGTACCTAGATGACTGTGAAGATTCTCATTTGTCCAGATCATTTTATAGCAAGACACAGTCAGTCATATTAAAAATGACTTGTTTTGTCATAGTGAAGATGTTTTCCTACCTATCCAAGCCGCTATCTCATTTCTGAGTGCCAGCAACATAACGTTGCATTTATAACAACACAGGTAAATCAGCTATGGTTTCCAATCACCATGGAATGTGCCACGATAGCTGTTGACTGCCTAAGAATATTAGAGAATGTGTGAAAGCTTTGGAAACCATCCTACCATCATGTAATGCTGATTGGTCTTGGATAGTGAATAGCAAATGTGCTTGAGGTCAATGGGGGACCAACCTTGGAAATCAGTTCTGGACATTTTCAAGGCTAATAGGCACAGGATTGTCAAATAAGGGCCACAAAGAACTTGGCACTGCCATGGGGGACTGGTACCAATGCAAAA
This sequence comes from Glandirana rugosa, assembly GCA_018402905.1. NCBI lineage: Eukaryota > Metazoa > Chordata > Amphibia > Anura > Ranidae > Glandirana > Glandirana rugosa. The sequence continues at coordinate 109,165 of BLSH010376303.1, forward strand.
AACAAATGTAAAGAAATACTGTGTAGCAGGAAGGGGGCCTTCCATCTTATGGGACTTCAGCAACATGATAAAAACACCAATTCTTCCAATTACAGACTTGGCAAATGCATTTAAAGTGATATTACAACCTTCTTCAGAGCTTGACAATGGCTGGTGATGCCTGAGGGTGGTGACATTATATATAGGCTCCTATGGCCCATTTGTTGTCAGTGCTCTCTCCTCTCCCCTGTGCCAGCTGGACCAGGTGCCCGCACTGGCCTGAAAATGTGTAAGTATACAGATTTATCTTATGCAGGTTAGTCAGCATAGGTGTTAGGAGGGGGAGGAAGCTTTTTTAAGATTAGTTAGGTATAGCCTGGAATTCCACTTTTAGGCTCCATGCACGATGGACGTTATCTGGGCTCTCTGGGCGTCGGGCAGGAGACGCTGCTTAGAAAACGTTCTTTTGCAGCGTTTTGTAAGCAGCGTTTATCAGCGCTCGCCGTTTTTGAGGGTTTTTTTTTTTTTTTTTTACTTTATTAGCTGCCATTGACTACAAAAAAACGGCGTTTATGAGCGTTATGAGCGTTTATGAGCGTTAATCGGCATTTAGCGTTTTTGTGGTCAGAAGAACGACTTTTGAACGCCAATTCAGGGCGTTCAGATATCAGCCCAAAAACGCCACTGCTGTTAAACTACAATTAACGTCCATGCGTGCAGGGACACATAGGATAACATAAAGTGGCGCCCAAACGACCAAAAACGGTCATTTATCAGCTATAGTGTGCATGGAGTCTAAAGCCTCGTACACACGGGACGACGATCGTTTACAAATCGTATGTTGCATAATGTAACTTGCATACTGACTGCACTACACGATTGTACGACCACAGAAAGAACGTTCAGCTGCATGTAATTAGCATCCGGCCGTTCCTGACTCCTGAGCAGGCGTGTTTTGCACAATACGACTTGTTGTACCAACTGCTCTGTACACACGATACAACGGTCGTATGAGAGCTTGTTGGTACGACCAAGTTTTCTAGTCTGCTCATACAACTCCCTTGTACGACCGCCGTATGTTCGGCTGTTCTAATTGCGCATACGAACGATCGATATCACATACAACGGTCGTTAGTACGACCTGTTGTATACGATCGTCGTCCCGTGTGTACGAGGCTTAAGTCTATTTACTGTGAATACAATAAGTGAATCCAACTCCAACACAAACCGACTTCTAGGAGGCGGGGGGTGGAGTTGACTTTTATAGGAAGTGGGTTGGCACATTTGCAGACCCCCATTATTGGCCATAAAAGGCCACCTGACCACAGTTCACAAAATGCATTATAGTAATTAGGTTTAGGTACACAGGTAAATCATCAAATAATATTGTAGCGTAAATAGTCCATCTAATAAATGAGAATTGATAATGAGAATTAGAAACATAGAAACATAGAAAAGTGTTGGCAGAAAAAGACTGAGTAGTCCATCGAGTCTGCCCCTTTTTATTTATTTATTTTTAATTTTTTTTTTTTTTTTATAATTTTTTTTTTTTTACATTAACCTTGTTGTCTGACTATGGATTTATGTTTATCCCAAGCATGTTTGAAGCCATTTACTGTTGACTGTCTCACAACCTCTGTTGGTAGTTTATTCCAATCATCAACCACCCTTTCAGTAAAATAAAACTTTCTAAGATTAGTTTTGAACTTCCCCCCAGTTAGTTTGAGGTCCCCGTGTTCTTGATTTTGGTTTCGTATTGAAAAGACCGCCCTCCTGAACCTTATTCACCCCCTTGAGGTATTTAAAGGTTTCAATCACGTCTCCCAGGGAGTGATATATGGTGTTGAATCTTGGAAACATGCAGGTGACAACAAAGTGAATCCAGCCACCACCAACATTAGCAGCCTCTCACCTCCTTACTGCGACCTTAAAAGGCCTCCATGCACTCCTTGGGGGTGATAAAGGGTCCAAGTTCCAAACACGGGTGGTTATGAATACTCCGCCAGATATAAACAATCCTCAAACATGTGTAAACAAAAATAGACACTTCCTAGTGCTCTCTGTAAAAAGCCACTATGTTTATGTGCATAAAAATGGGTACTCACAAATAAAGCACCTCCACTGGTGCCAGTATACGATCGCGTACATTAAAAACCAAAAAGATGGCCACGCGGGTGACGTCTGGCGTGTTCCTCCCTCAGGTACGCGTTACGTCCTGTGGACGGGACTTCTTCAGTGTGAGTAAATTAACTCAGTAGCTTGCTGTTTTCTTGAACACAGGACATGCAATAGGGTAACTCTATCTTGACCTGAACTTGAATCTCATCCCTAGTTTTGGGCAATCAATCAACAACTTTCCTGGCACATTCCATGGGGTTTAGCACATTAAGGTAAATAGGGTACCTGTGTGGTATAAATGCTGGGGGGCACCAATTAGAACCAACAAAGCTGCTTGGAAAAGCGGCCAAATGCCTTCAACATTACAAAATAACTCTAACCGAATGTGACCAACTATTACAATCAATAATGGATAGCATCTGTACATGAGGAAGTAGGGTGTCATCTTAGTTAAGTGCATGAAAAAGGGTTGTAGAAATGAAAAAAATGTCCACTAATCCCCTTCATTCTGTAGCATCTTATTCCTCAGGTCATGTGGGGCCTATCTTGGCTATCTTGGCTACGCAATGCATTATGGTGACCGTACTGAAACATACTATGCAAGTCAGGAGGAACATAAGACCCATCATGGCATCCCATAATACATTGTGCTGGCTTCTTGGCCACAAGGTAGAATAAAATTCTGTATCTAAGGATCTGACCCTCTCTGCCCCCCAAGCAATCTGTTGACATCATGAAAGACAATGGCACTATCGTCACCCACAGAAGCTGCAGGTCCAAATTTGATCCAAATCCATCACCCTACTAAAAATTTACCTAAAGTCAGACTGGATTAGATTTGCTTCTAAGTTGGAATTTTTTTTTTTTTTTTACTTTATCATTTAATTCACAAGTGCATCATTATTTCTAATCATTTTTATTTTTGTATCTGAATCCCACTGAGGTGCCATTGATGTCCTCCCTTAGGCCACAGATGATCTCTATATATCTCATCACCACATAAGCAGACATTTGTGATCCTCTATGCATGCGCCATGCTGCCAGGTGACATTTGCTGTCCATAACAAAATAAAAGGTTTGCAAGAAAGCTTTCTAGCTATAACCCTTATGTACACAGCAATTTTATCATCTTTATTATGTAGCGGTACCCCCCCCCCCATCATGTGGTCCATCTGTCACCCTGCCCAGCCCGGCACACAGTTCTCACTCACTCTCAGGCAGAAAACGAGTCCATAAACTTTGTTTTTATTTTTTATTGAGGGGATTTGAACTTGGATAGGGATAAGGGAATTATGAGATGCCCAAAGGATTCGCAAAACGTTCATGGGACTAACTATATCCACTCACTGTATATACAACTCCAGTCTTCTCTCCAGCACAATGCTTGCTTGCAGGCTATTACTCTTCACACCTCCAGCACAACACTTGCTTGCTCTTCTCGGACCAATTATCACCAATTTGATAGACCTGACACTGGCTCTACCAGCCTTTAGGAATTAGGATTAGCCCTTAGGAATTGCCCTTTCCAGGCAGAGGGCCGCGGGCCCCTTTAGTGTAGCAAACATGGGAAAGTCCTACTGCTAGCTGTCTCTGTGGCTACTGAGCCCAGTACCACATCTTCAGGCCCTGCCAACCCTCCTGGCTGAAGCTGCCTCTCTCCTGCTCATAACACCACTGCTGGTTCTGCACCCATCCCAGACTTCGCTTTTCCAGTCCTTTCAGGGAGTGCCTCCCCGATCCTCCTGACTGTGCATCACTCACCAGCCCTCCCGGCTGCCACTTGTTGCTCCTCCCTGGAGAGTTGCCCAGAATTGCTCTCTCCTGCTGTCCTCTCCTTGCTCCCTTGCTTCCGGAGAACGTTTGGGTACAAGTATTGAAATGTTTGCATGACCATCCATTGGCAGGCCACATTGGTATTTATAAGACCGATGAACTAGTTCAACACACCTTCTGGTGGCCTAATTTAGAGGAATTTTGCAAGAAATACGTGAATTCCTGCCCTGTGTGTACCCAAAACAAACCGGCAAGAAGCAGAGCTTGGGCATTGCTCAAACCTTTACCCATTCCAGACAGACCATGACAGATGATTTCTATGGACTTTATTGTTGAACTTCCACCTTCTGAAGGATGCACGGCAATATTTGTAGTTGTAGTTCATCTGTCAAAAAGATTGTCTGTCCTTCAGTCAAGGACACCTGTTCTTGGAGGGCCCCATCCACACCTGAGCCCAGGCCCAAGGTCACCTAGACTGGGGAGCTCCCTCAAAGGCCCTGACAGCTTCAACACTCCATCTCCACCCGAACAACTCCTCCCCAGCTGGGCTGACCCTGGGTATTTAATGAGGCCTGCCCCCTGCCAATCTAGGTTGGGGATTGGTCAAGGCTCCTTAGAACACCCAAGGCAGCTTTACCTCTCCTCTCCTCCTCTCTTTCCAGAATATTCTAGAAAGCTCTGGAAAGAAGAGGGAGGCCTTGGTGATGCTGCCTGTAAGTCACCCAGCTCCTACCCTGAGCCGCTCCCAGCCCAGATCAAAACAAAACCAAACAGGCCTCTCTGCCAGCCATGCCTGCCTAAATTTGTAATTGCAAGTTTGTATTCCAATGTCACAAATAATGGAGAATCTTTGCTATTTCAGTTTATTTGTTGAGAGATTTTTAACCGGTTCCCGACCGCGTATCGTATATGTACTGCTGCACTGTGGCAGTGTCTCGAGAATCGCTGTCTATAAACGGCGGCTCGTGCTTGCCCAGCTAACGGGCGGGAGCGCTCTCGTGCCCGCCGCCACTCTGCAGGAGTGTGCATGCGGCTCGGGCGGACCTTATTTCCACCGGCGAGCCGCTCTGACCTGGCAGAGAGAAAGCGATGTAAACACGGCGGTTCCCTGCTCTGTCAGGTGGCATTTAAAAGATCAACTGATTGTTGCCACTGGGATCATTTAGATCTCTGGTGCCCCTGGTAGCCCAGCCCCCTCACAGTTAGAACGCCTAGGGAACACAGTTACCCCCTAGAGCGCCCACTGCAGGTTAACCCCTTCCCTGCCAGTGACATTTATACAGTAATCAGTGGACATTTAAATTTCTGATCGCTGTATAAATGTCATTGGTCCCAAAAAAGTGTCAAAAATGTCAGACATGTCCGCCGCAATATGCCTGATAATGTCCTGATAAAAATTGCAGGTCGCCGCCATTACTAGTAAAAAAAATAAACAAATAAACACACCATAAATTAATTCCCATAGTTTGTAGATGTGATAACTTTTGCGCAGACCAATCAATAAATGCAGATTGCGATTTTTCTTACCAAAAATATGTAGAAGAATATATCTCGGCCAAACCCAAGGAATAATTTTTTTTATATTTTTTTTTTGGATATGTATTATAGCAAACAGTAAAAAATATTGTTATTTTTTCAAAATCATTGCTCTTTGTTTGTTTATAGCGCAAAAAATAAAAACCGCAGAGGTGATCAAATACCACCAAAAGAAAGCTCTATTTGTGGGGAAAAAAAGATAAAAACGCTGTTTGGGTACAACATCACACGCCCTCGCAAATTGTCACTCAAGATGCGACAGCGCTGAAAGCCTAAAATTTGTCTGAGCAGGAGGGGGGTTTAAGTGCCCAGTAAGCAACTGGTTAAAGCAACCTGTCAAGTAAAAAAAAAAAAGTTTTTGTTTTTTATTAAATTGTTCCTCAGTTTAACCCTTAATGTACTCTAATCAGCCTCCTTATTCTCCTCCTCCATTTTATTATTATTTTCCTGCTGATTTTTTTTGTTCACTTCTATTTTACAAACTATTAATAATTAAAACTTTTTTTTGTTTGCTTTGTTCATTAATATTTTTACACCTTAACATATATTTACAAGTTTCACACTGAAAAAAGCACAACATTTAATAAAAACATGATGTGTTTTATTTGTAAATAACTTTCCAATGCTTTGTACCATTGCTGACAGCTGAAGTGTAAACAAAAAAGCTGCGGTAGCTATAGGTAATTGGTTTTGAGTGCTATAAAAAAAAGTATTGGTACTCGCACTCGTTGTATAAAAAATGGTATTGGTGCATCCCTAATGTATATCATTTTTCTTTTGGTCCCACCCCCCATTTTTTTCCTTGTTTTTGTGGTTTTATATTTGTAGGCGGTAGCTCTTGCTACTACATTACTGTAACTGTTGTACTTTTGAAATTTCAATAAAAATAGAATTTATAAAAAAAAAGGTGATTTCCATTTTTTCCCCATTTCACTTGTCACTAGTGTTGAGCGAACCCGGACTGTAACGTTCGGGTCCAATACCGAACTTTGGGGTGTCCGGGACCCGGACCCGAACACGGACGTTTCAAAAAACGTTCGGGTTCGGGTTCTGGGTTCTGGTAGTTGATCACGCATGTTGAATAGCTGCAGGGCAGCCAATCAACAAGCGTTTCACTGGCTTGCCCTTAGAAGCCATCACAGCCATGCCTACTAATGGCATGGCTGTGATTGGCCAGTGCATCACGTGACCCAGTCTCTATATGAGGCTGGAGTCACAGTGCTGCATGTCACATGCTCTTGGGTAAGTGTAGGGAGAGGATGCTGCCGGCGTTTTTGTGAGGGACAGATTGCAGACATTTTAACATCTGATCCTGCATCCTGAGATTACTACTACTGTTGCTCTGAGGGACAGATTGCAGAAATTTGAGATTTCACATACTGCTGCTTTGAGTGACAGATTGCAGATCAAACGCTGCATAACACAACGATCGCTACGATCGTACACAACGATCAGATTGTGGGATCGTACACAACGATCAGATTGTGGGAGTAATTTGAGATTTCACATACTGCTGCTTTGAGCGATCTGACTGCACTAGGTAGAGGCTTCTGCTTAGAGGGACAGATTATTGTTCAAAAATCATCTCCTAGTTCTAAAGGCAGAGGCTCTAGCTGCAG
>BLSH010376303.1:116199-137126 GCA_018402905.1 Glandirana rugosa
TTTTTGTTATAAAGAATGAAAAACGATTTTATGTTTAGGTTTTTTTTTTATTTTTTTGTTTAAATAAGTAGCCAAAACCGGTTAAATATAAGAAGGAGTATAAAAACCATTTTTTTTTTTAGCGTTAGATGCAAATAACTAACCAAACACGTTTGCAACGGCGCAAATGTTTGAAATGTTTCTTAAGTAAAGATTGCAAAAATGTTAAAAAAAAAAATGACCATTACCGCCACTAGACGTTAAAAATAGCCCTGACACTATAACACCACCTGTACAGCCTGTAAAAACTGTGAAAAAACCCTGGTTACTGTAAATATGTCGCTAGTCTTTAAATTTGACATTTATACAGTAATCAGTGGACATTTAAATTTCTGATCGCTGTATAAATGTCATTGGTCCCAAAAAAGTGTCAAAAATGTCCGACATGTCCACCACAATATCACAGTCCCGATAAAAATTGCAGATCACCGCCATTACCAGTAAAAAAAAAAATTGTAAAAACGTTAGAAATGAATTCTTTGTAAAGTTTGTAAACGCGGCAACGTTTGCACAAACCAATCAATAAACGTAGATTGCGATTTTTTTTTTTACCAAAAATATGAGGAAGAATATAAATTGGCCAAAACCGATGAATAAATTTGTTTTTTTATTTTTTTTTTGGATTTGTATTTTAGCAAAAAGTAAGAAATATTGTTTTTTTTTTTTTGCAAAATTGTTGCTCTTTTTTTTGTTTATAGCGCAACAAATAAAAACCGCAGAGGCGATCAAATACCACCAAAAGAAAGCTCTATTTGTGAGAGAAAAAGGACGCAAATTTTGTTGGGTACAACGCCGCACGACCGCGCAATTGTCAGTTAAAGCGACGCAGTGCCGAATCGCAAAAAGTGCTCTGGTCCTAACGTGGGAAATCCTTCCGGGGCTGAAGTGGTTAAAATAGCGCTGCACCTGCTTTGCTCCTCCACGTTATATCTTTGCGTGTGAATCACTTATGTCAGCTGCCTCTCCACAGACGCTCATATTTTGGTTGCGCACACAGTAACCTTTCCTTATTTTTATGTTACAATTTTTTTTATTAAGAAGATTAAGATAGAATACATAACAAACAGGGTAATATGGATATGTTATATAAAATAAGGGCAATGAATATACAATTAAAATATATTGGGAATTGTTAACAACAAAAAAAAAATAAAAATAAAAAACGGAGAATAAAAAGAAGAAGGGGAGGAAAAAAAATAAAGATTAGTAGAAGAAGAATGGATGGATTAGGATATGCTGGGTTTAGGTGAATGGTGGATATATATATATATATATATTATATAATTTTAGAGAGAAACCAAAGAATTATCAATATTAAAGTGATTGTAAAATCTTGTTTTTTTTTAAAATAACAAAGATGTTAGATCTTTAGATTGTAAGCTCTATGAGCAAGGACCTCCTATTCCTTCTGTATAGAACTGTATTGTAATTGTACTGTGTCCCTACTTTATTGTAAAGCGCTGCGCAAACTGTTGGCGCTATACAAATCCTGTATAATGATAATGTTATAATTCCCTCCTCTGTGCAGTTGGATTTGCACAGAGCAGTCCCTCTTCTGTGCTCTTGGCCCCTCCCTCCTATCGAGTGCCCCCCCCCCCCCCAGCCAGCAACTTTCAATGGGGGCACCCAAGCTGAGTCACAGCTCTGTGTATCCATTCAGACATGGAGCCCGGCCTTCTCTTCCCTGATTGGCTAACTGACTTTGATTGGCAGCCTTAGTAGCCAATGACAATGCTACTGTGTCTCAGCCAATCAGAAGGAGAGTCCTGGATGGCTAATACACTCATGCTGGATAGAGATGGGGCTCAGGTAAGTATTAGGGGTCTGCTACACACAGAAGGTTTTTTTTATCTTAATGCATAGAATGCACCTTCTTCCTTTACAACTCCTTTAACCACTTCCGTACCGGCGGGCGTCATATGACGTCCTTGGGTTTGAGTGGTGATATCTGAATGGTGGGTGCAGCTGCAGGCACCATTCAGATTCCGTTTTTTTTCATCAGGCGATTCCCTGCAAGATAAAAGTGGTCTTAGCGGTGCATTCGCCGCAAGATCACTTTTATCAGCGGCGGGAGAGGGGCCCCCCCCTCCCGCCGCTTTCCGGTCATCTCCGCCACTTACCGGACCCGCCGTCAGCAGCGGAGATGATCCGATCCTCTCCCCCCAGTGTCTGTGAGCCGACTGAGCGGCTGAAGCCGCTCACTCGGCTCCATAACACGGCCGGCGGAAATGACGTCAGAAATGACATCTGCCCAACGGTCTTAAAGGGCCCGTTTTTTTTTTCTTCTGTCACTTTTTTCAGATTTTTTTTTTTTTGCATTTTATTGTAAATCTGAGATGTGAGGACTTTTTGGCCCCGGATCTCATATTTAAGAGGACCTGTCATGCTTTTTTCTATTACAAGGAATGTTTACATTTCTTGTAATAGGAATAAAAGTGATACATTTTTTTGTTTTAAAAGAACAGTGTAAAAATACAAAGTAAAAAGCAAAATAAATAATTAAAAAAAAAAATTTAAAGCGCTCCGTCCTGCCGAGCTCGCGCGCAGAAGCGAACGCATACGTAAGTCCCGCCCACATATGAAAACGGTGTTCAAACCACACATGTGAGGTATCGCCGCGATCGTTAGAGCGAGAGCAACAATTATAGCTCTAGAACTCCTCTGTAATGCAAAACTGCTAACCTGTAGAATTTTTTTAATGTCGCCAATGGAGATTTTTAATTTGCAAAGTTTATCAAGCGGACGCAATTTTGAAGCATGACATTTTGGGTATCATTTTACTCAACGTAACATTATCTTTCACAATATGGAAAAAAATTGTCCTAACTTTACTGGTTTCTTATTTATTAACTAAAAAAACTGAAATTATTAAAAAAAAGCACGCTTGTAAGACCGCTGCGCAAATATGGTGTGACATAAATTTTTTCAATGACCGCCATTTTATTCTCTAGGGTGTTAGGAAAAAAAATATACAATGTTTGGGGGTTCTAAGTAATTTTATAGCAAAAAAAACTGTTTTTAACTGGTAAGCACAGAATTCAAGAAACAAGCTTGGTGGGTAAGCGGTTAAGTTTGTTGGTAGTCAAGCCACTGAAACCAGATTTGTAAAAATTTAGAATGGCTATCAAGTACTATAGATGTTAATTTCTTCATGAATCGCGGTGCCCATAATTCTTTGCTTCACTTCTCTAACATTCAGGGATGGAGTTCTCCAGGCTTTAGCAATAGTTTGCTGTGTGGCCAAGAAAATAAAAGAGATCCATTTTCTCTCGGGTTTTCTAAAGCTCAGATGTGGTTTATGTATTAAGGCTTCCTATAGGTCAAGATTTATGGGTTTGTTAAAAATTAAATCATTTTTTTTTTTTTTGGTTTATTCAGACATACTTAAAAGTATTGAGATTGAGATTGAGATTGAGATATACGGTAGATTTAACTATGAACCTCTGATGGTTCATGAATGTATGGAAATAAAGTGGGTGGAAGCAGAAGTGCACATAAAACCCCAAATCTTTTCTTATATTTAATATGTTTATGATTAATAATTGAAAGAATTAGCTGATTACGCAGAACTTCAGCAGGTGGTTGATGTAATGATGTAGTAGTTACAAATAGTTACATAGTAGTTAAAGCGGAGTTCCACCCAGAATTTTTTTTTTTACATCATTCAAGTCCTTTGCCTATATAGACTTACCTTTGAAGGAAAAAAAAATTTATACTTACCCTAAGTCGCTTGTTGCTAGGTGGTCTCTGTAATCTGCCCCTTTTAGGTCTGAGGCTCTTCTCCACACTTCCTGCTTTGCCTGGCCTCCTGGGAGATGTGACTCATCATTTCCCAGGAGTCATTGGGCTTCCCTGTACTGCAAAATCGTATTATTTCCAGACAGGTGAGACAGGTTACCCACCATGCACTTCTTTCGGGAAGAGATACCAGGAGACCCAGGATGGGCTTCAGGTGTCCTCACCTAACATGGAAAAGTCCAGCAGTGAGAGAAAGGAAATTGTGAGTAAAAAATACATGGAATTACTAGGAGGTTTGAAAGTAAGGAAACAAAAGATTACATCTATTTAGTATTAAAAGAGTGGATGCCAAAAACAAAAAATTTCTGGGTGGAACTCTGCTAAAAAAAAGACAATAGTCCATCCAGTTCAGCCTGTGTAGGTGTCCGTTTGTCAGTGCCCATATCCCTGTATGTTGTACTCTTTAAGATATACATCCAAGAGTGTTTTAACCCCTTCCCGCCGGTAGGACGTCCATGGACGTCCTAGACTTTGAGGGGGGATATCTGAATGGTGCCAGCAGCTAGAGGCACCATTCAGGTATCATTTTTTTCAGCTGGCGATTCTGTACACCACAAGAATGATCATATCGGCAGTTCAGCCGCTTGATCGTTCTTGTAGGCAGCGGGAGGGGACATCCCCCCCCTCCCGCCGCCATTCGGTGCTTCTCCCGTGACGCCCGTACGATTGGCGGCAGGGAGAAGAGATCCGTCGCCGCTGGAGTGTCGTCAGGGAGATGACTGGTGACCATCTGGTCACCAGTCATCTCTATGACCCTCGGAGGCCCGGGCGCGATGTTATGACGTCACGCCTGGCCCGGCTTTAGTAAACAAAGCCGTGATCACGGCTGGAAAGGCTGGGATCGGATTTTTTTTTTCTGATCTCAGTCTTTCCAGCCTGCAGGAGAGATGTGAGGTCATATTGACCCCACATCTCTCCATAAAGAGGACCTGTCACGTACCATTCCTATTACAAGGGATGTTTACATTCCTTGTAATAGGAATAAAAGTGATCAAAAAAAAAAAAATTAAAGACACAGTGTAAAAATAAAAAATAAAAGTAAAATAAATAATAATAACAAAAAAAAATTAAAGTCCCCGCGTGCTCGCACGCAGAAGCGAACGCATACGTAAGCCCCGCCCACATATGTAACCGGTGTTCAAACCACACATGTGAGGTATCGCCGCGTGCGTTAGAGCGAGAGAAATAATTCTAGCACTAGACCTCCTCTGTAACCCTAAACATGTAACCTGTAAAAAATTTTAAAGCGTCGCCTATGGAGATTTTTAAGTACCAAAGTTTGGCGCAATTCCACGAGTGTTCGCAATGTTAAAGCATGACATGTTGGGTATCAATTTACTCAGCGTAACATCCTCTTTTACAACATACAAAAAAATTGGGCTAACTTTACTGTGTTGTATTTTTTTAATTCACTAAACTGTTTCTTTTTAAAAAAAAACGCGTTTGAAAAATTCCTGCGCAAATATCGTGTGATATAAAAAGTTGCAATGATTGCCATTTTATTCCCTAGAGTCCCTGCTAAAAAACCATATATAATGTTTGGGGGTTCTGAGTATTTTTCTAGCAAAAAAATGATGATTTTTACATGTAGGAGAGAAGTGTCAGAAATGGCCCGGTAAGGAAGGGGTTAAATATATCCATACTTCCCGCAGTCACTACCAGTTGTGGACGAGAGTTCCACATCCTTATTGCCCTGACTGAGGAACCCCCTACGCAGTTTAAGGCTAAACCACCTCTCTTCCAGTCTCAATGTGTGTCCCCGTGTCCTCCTACATTCTCTGAGACTGAACAGTTTATTTCTTATGCTAAGATCCCCATTGAGATTTTTATAGATTGCAATCATGTTCCCTCTCAAGCGTCGCTTCTCCAGAGAGAATACATTTAGCGCTTGCAGTCGTTCCTCGTAAGTAAGGTCTTCTAGTCGCCTTATAAGTTTAGCTGCCCTCCTTTGGAGTGGGGTGATGATTACTATTTAATTATTATTATAATGTGAGTAATTTCCCGCAGCAATCGGTTCTTCCAGAGAATGCATTTATTGACTCAACAACAGAGGACCAAATCCAACAGAGGTTTATACCTTAGGAGGGTATATAGCAATTGAATAACATTTATAGGGGGCCTCATCCATGTAAAGTAATATTTAAGGGAGTGGGTAAGTCAATCCCGAGTTAACCCCCAGCTACGGAAAGCTAAAGCGGGGGGGTTGACTCGGGATCGACCTACCCACTCCCTCAAATCCAACAAAGGTACAAACAAGATTAATATGCAACATTCAGACACCTTCAGAGAACCCAGTTTCTCCTGTCACACTTTAGCCAAACAGGGCCTTCCCTCTTTTACACATTTTCTTCCTATGTGTGATAAAGACAAGTCATTTGGTTGGCCAGTTCTATTAGGCTTTTGATCTGCTTCTGTCCTTCAGAGTGACTGATAATGACCCTAAGCTGTGAACAGCTGCAGTCATAAAACTACCACCTAGGTTGACCCTTGAGGTGGTCTTTTATTAACATTAACATAGCACAGAGTCGTTATGTGTCCCTTTGATCTGCCTTCTGAGTGAAAATAACCCCTAGCCGTGGACAGTCATAAACTAATTAACATAGCACAGAGTCACCATCTGTCCAAATTCTGACAAATTCTGGCCTGGCCAATATGTCAATACTATGTGTGTATGTATATTCAATTCATACATATAATAATATATAGAGTTGTGTGAACCCGAACTGTAAAGTTCGGGTTTGTACCGAACTTTGGGGTGTCCGTTCGAGTTCTGGGTTCGGGTATTTGATCACGCATGTTGAATAGCTGTAGGGCAGCCAATCAACAAGCGTTTCACTGGTTTTCCCTAGAAGCCATCACAGCCATGCCTACTAATGGCATGGCTCTGATTGGCCAGTGCATCATGTGACCCAGCCTCTATATGAGGCTGGAGTCACCGTGCTGCATGTCACATGCTCTCTGGGTAGTGTAGGGAGAGGATGCTGCCGGTGCTGTGAGGGACAGATTGCAGATAGATAGATAGGTAGAGATTACTACTACTACTGCTTTTAGAGACAGATTTAGAGACAGATTGCAGATCTCATCCTGCATTACAGAACGATCTGACTGGACTAGGTAGAGTCTACTGCTTAGAGGGACAGATTATTGTTCTAAAATCATCTTCTAGTTCTATAGGGAGAGGTTCCTGCTGGTGCTGTAAGGGACAGATTATTGTTCTAAAATCATTTTGCAGCCCTTTAGCACTTTCCAGGACTCTTTTACAGTCATTTTTGTGCCGAAAAGTTCGGGTCCCCATTGCATTCAATGGGGTTCGGGGTTAAGTTCGGCTCAAGTTAGGTACCGAACCCGGACTTTTTTCCGAAGTTCGTCCGAACCCACCGAACCTTAACATCCACGGGTTCGCTCAACTCTAATAATATATCAATCATATATAAATCGGCCAACATATAACAACAGTTGAGTAACATGATCATGGTTTTGGGGAAGGGGGTGCTGAAATGTGGAGGATGCTTGCTGTCGTTGGGCGTCATTCATGGAGCATAAAATTAATATTCTTAGATTATGAATTTTACAAACTTCTGCTTAAACATTCCTTTCTAATAAATGTTTGGCATTCCATTTTCTATTTTTACCTTCTTTGAAAAATGGCGAGTGACAAGATAGTATAAAAAACAAACAAAATCGAGCCATGGTATACTTTGTTTTTCTGTAGCACATCTCTGCATTCTGCTTTATACGTCCACCATCTGATCACCTGCATTTCCCCCGAAACCACAACCTTTGGGTATGTGGACTTCAAGACCGCATGAGGATGTTCAAGGTACGGAGAGCCAAGAATGGAAAATGGTGAATAGCTGTTTCCAAATAAACGTTTATCATATGGGATTAAAAATGTCTAAAAAGAACTTAGAAGACATTTTATTAACCACTTCTGGACCAAGCCTATTTTTCAATCATGTTGCTTACAAAAAAAAAAATACACTTTTTTTTAAATTAAAAAATAAGACAGCAGTAAAGTTAGCCCACTTTTTTCCTATATCGTGAAAGATGATGTTACACTGAGTAAAATGATACCCAACATGTCATGCGTCCAAACTGCGCCCGCTCGTGGAATGGCGACAAATTTTGATACTTAAAAGTCTCCATAGGCAACGTTTAAAGATTTCGACAGGTGACCAGTTTTAAGTTACAGAGGACGTCTAGTGGTAGAATTATTGCTCTCGCTCTAATGATCGCGGCGATACCTCACATGTGTGGTTTAAACACTGTTTACATATGTGGGCGTGACTTACATTCGATCTGCGCACAGGCTCAGAGGGACGGGGCGCTTTAATGTTTTTGTTTTTTTTCTTATTTATTTTACTTTTTATTTTTTCTCTGTCCTTTTAAAAAAAAAAAAAGTTTGATAACTTTTATTCCTTTCACAAGAAATGTAAACATTCCTTGTAATAGAAATAAGCAGGGCGGGGCATCTTTAGTGTGAGAAATAAATAAATGAATTGTCCCTTTACCCCATTCAATACCGGGTACTTAGAACCCTTCCCGCCTAGACCAATTTTCAGCTTTCAGTGCTGTTGCACTTTGAATGACAATTGCGCGGTCGTGCGACGTTGTACCCAAACAAAATTTTTATAATTTTGTTCCCACAAACAGAGCTTTCTTTTTGTAGTATTTGATCACCCCTGCGTTTTTTATTTTTTGCGCTACAAATAAAAAAAGACCGAAAATCCAAAAAAAAAAAAGTTTTTCTTTGTTTCTGTCACAAAACTTTGTATAAAGTACATTTTCTCCATCACTGAGGGGCACTGATGTGGCTACACTGATGGGCACTGATGAGGCTAGACTGACGGGCACTGATGAGGCAGTATAGATTGGCACTGATGAGGTGGCACTGATAAGGTTGCCCTGATGATGGGACACATATATGCAGCACTGATGGCTACTGATAGGTGGCACTGATATGTGGCACTGATGGGCACTCATAGGCAGCACTGATAGGTTACCACTGGTCACTGATGGCCACTGATAGGTGGCAATGGTGGGCACTGATAGGTAGCACAGGTGGGCACTGATAGGTGGCACAGGTGGGCACTGATAAGCAGCACATGTGGGCACTGGTGGGCACTGGTACTCCTTTGGTGGTCTAGTGTGACGATCCTGAAGGGGGCTGCACTGATAAACGTTCAGCGCAGACCTGAGCAGAGGAAAAGCCGATAAACGGCTCTTCCTGTTTACACAAATGGAAGCCTTTTACCTCAGTCGGTAATGCGGTTAATCAGACTGACCCACGGCACCACCGATCGCCGCGATCGCGGGTTATCCTGAGGAGGTCATATGACGTCCAGTCAGGATAACGAACCCCCCGCCCAGCCGTCATTTGTCAATAGGCCGGGCGGAAAGTGGTTAAGGCCGTTGAGCAGAAGTGACGTTTGACATTGCTCCGGTCCTGCAAAGCCATAGAGCCGAGTGGGGGCCATCATGCCCTCGCTTGACTTACTCTCCAATGGCCGAAAGGACCCGATCATCTCCGCCACTACCGATGGCTCCGGTAAGCAGTAGGAGGGGGGAAGCTTTTTACAGAGATCAGTAATGCGGTTGGTCAGGCTGACCCACCGCACCACTGATTGCCACGATGCGCACCCCGCGCAATCGCAGGTTATCCTAAGGAAGTCATTTGTCAGTAGGCCGGGCAGGAAGTGGTTAAAGAGGACCACCCGCCGTTTAAGAAAATACCAGTGTTATGGCAGCTATGCTTAGATCAGTCGTGGTTGGGATTTTTTATGACATAGCACTTTTGTATTTTTTAAAAAAAATGCACAATGAAATAGTCAGTCCAAGCCAACAGTGAACATCTTAAAAAAGGAAACTGATATGTGAAGTTGGGTATGGACTGTATGTTCATTGTATTCATTGAGGTTGTTTTACAAAAGGCAAATAGGTTGTTCGCTTTGCAAGAAAATTTTTTCCTTAGCTTAGTGAAAAAGGTGAAGCTTCTACTGCATGACAGGAAGAATACTGTTTTGTTATTTTCCTTGTACATGGTTGGTTATTTTATTTACTAGTATTGGTATTGGTGGCGATACTGAGCATTTGCACGAGTAGCGATGCCTAATCTGATACCTCAGAGATGATCGGTGCAGCGGTGGTGAAATTACAATCACCGATCTCCATGTGTGGCTTTCAGTAAAGCAGTTGACTGCTGCTTCTCCTCTTTTCCCTACCGTGGTTTTTAGCTGCTTTATTGAAAGCCAGACAGGAAGATCAGTGATTGTAACTCCCCCAGCACAGCACTGATCACCCCCAAATGTCCCTTGTGTCCTCCTCCGGTTCCCCGGGTTCTCGGTGTCCTCCTCCAGTCACCCTCCATGTTCTTCTCTGGTCCCCATCCGTGTTCTCCTCCAGGGTCCCTCTGTGCTCCCTGGGTCTTCCGTGTCCTCCTATGGTCCCCATTTGTGTCTTCCTCCAGGGTCCTCTGTGTCCTCCTCCGGGTCCCCATCTGTGCTTCCGGGTCCTCCAGTCCCCCTCCGTGTCCTCCTCCGGTCCCCATCCATGTCCTCTGCCAGGGTGCCCCTCTGTGTCCTCCTCCACGTCCCCCTCTGTGCTTCCCGGGTCCTCTGTCTCTTCCTCAGGTCCTCCTCCGGTCCCCATCCATGTCCTCCTCCAGTGTCCCCCTCTGTGTTCTCCTCCAGTCCCCCTCCATTTCCTCCTCTGGTCTCCGTCCATGTCCTCCTCCATGCTCCCCGACGAGGCCTCTGTGTCCTCCTCTGGTCCCCCTTTGTGCTCCCTGGATCCTCCGTGTGCTTCTCCGGTCCCCTCCGTGTCCTCCTCCAGTCCCCGCCTGTGTTCTCCTCCAGGTCCCCCTCTGTGTCCTCCTCCAGGTCCCCCTCTGTGCTCCCGGGTCCTCAGTGTCCTCCTCTGGTCCCCCACTGTCCCAGATCTGTAAGGACGGAGAGCGGAGGAAGGAGCCAGTAAATATATCATTTACTGGCTCCTTCCTTGTCTGAATGAGCAGAGTCAGTGATCACTCACAGTCCATTCATAACTGAGCATCGTTTATGATTCTTCAGTTTATGAATGAACAGGAGCTGCTGTCTCCTGTCCATTCATCTTCAGTGCAGCTGAGGCTGCAGAGAAAGGAACTGGGGAATCTGTGTCCTTAGTCCCTTTCACATGACACTGTCACATGATGTTAAAAAAAGTATCATAATCGTATCCAAAAATAGTATTGGGGGCGTGGCTAGCGCGTGCGGCAGATGGAAGCCTAGGACGAGAGCTCCGGAGCAGAGAGAGACACACATGCGATACCAAGTGACACACAGCACTGCAAACACCACCACGGAGTCCTGCACTAGTCCCTGACTATTCTGGCTCCCTCCTGGTCATGTCCAGAAAGCGGCAGGGTGACTGTAAGCCCAAGAAGTTGACGGCCTACTTCCACTGGCCGGAGAGTGGAGGAGGTCAAGATGGCGCCGGCAGCGCGGCCCCTCCTCCACTCTATGCAGCAACCACTACTCAGAGCTCCCAGAAGCCAATGGAAGTACTAGGAGAGCCTCTCCTGGAAGCTTCTCTCCACTCCACAGTCCTCCCTGCTCTAACCCAGCAAAATCAAGAATGAGACTAGACGCAATGGCTCCTGATACTGGGGTAAGTCATGACCAGATCCCTGCCACAGCATCCACTGAGCTCCAATCCCCCATAGCAAGCTGTCCCACATCTAATCAGTCTGTACTAGACACGCAGATTAAAGAAATTCTTCTCTCACTTCTTCGCTCTCTACATAATGAATTCACAAACATCACCTAGACATTTGTCAAAGAACTGTCCATAATGGGAGACAGGGTGAATCAAGTAGAACACTCCATAACTGACATTACCACAATGGTAAACTACATTACTGATGGCAATGAGGAAGGGGAGGAAGAAAGGCACTGAATGCGAGCAAAACTCGCAGATTTCGAAGATCGTTCAAGAAGAAATAATGTGAAACTGAGAGGGGTCCCCAAAAGTATCCCTGCTCAAAATCTCATGCAATTTACCGCAGAGCTATTCCATATGCTTGCACCAGATCTGCCACCTCTAGAACTTATAATTGACCGCATTCGTCGTATTCCTAAGCCCTCCGTTTTACCTGACAGCACTCCCAGAGATGTACTCATGAGAGTGCACTTTTACTCCTCAAAAGAGCTAATATTGAGAAAGGCTTGCAAACTGGGAAAGCTTCCAGACCCCTATGTGAATATTCAAATATACTCTGATCTATCCAAATACACTCTGGATTTCCGTAGACAGCTAAATGCAGTCACGAAATCACTCTGCAAAAACAATATACCATACAAGTGGAAGCATCCCACCAAGATAAGTGTGGAAAGCAATGGTACAACACTCACTATATCTTCCCTAGAAAAAGGTCTTGCACTACTTGGGGAATGGTGAATTATACCCGCCCAGAATCCTCCAACTGGATCGCGCAACATGTGGGACAGAATCCCACATGTTGCGGACGGGGGAGTCTCACAGGAGCTTTCCCCCACACCACTAACTGAGATGGCAGCTCCCGTTACAGTGGAAGTTCTGGACTTAAAATTTCAGGCTCTCCTGCAGAGCCCAACGCGGAACATCACCCGGGAGGTGGGTGAACTCACTCAAATGCTGAGGGGCGAGATAACACATCTAGGGGAACGTACTGACACCTTAGAAAATAAGTTTGATGACCTTATACAGTACGTCCATGTCCTAGCAGAAGAAAATGCAGCCCTAAAACACTCTGTGTCTCAGCTCCAATCCCAGCAGGAGGATTTGGAGAACAGAGAACGCCATCAAAATTTAGGGATTGGGGGGTCCCTGAAAAAGTAGAAGACCACAAGATTCGCCCATACCTACTGAGCCTCTTTAACACCCTGGCCCCCAACATTCCTGATATAGATTGGCATCTGCATCGTGCCCACAGATCACTGGCCCCCAAACCCCCAGCAGGAGCCAACCCCAGAGACATCATCGTACAATTCCATTATTACGACAGTAAGGAAGCCCTCACTCTGGCAACCCGCAACAAGTCCAAATGGGATTCAAACGGGGCCAAGATTCAAATTTTCAGTGATTTATCACCACTCTTGCTAAACATCGAAGCTTTTGTCCAGTCATCACCCACTTACAGAACCACCGGATCACGTATCAATGGGGCTTCCCTTTTTGCCTATCTGCATCTCGAGATGGTATCCAGTTCTCCATGCCAGACCTTAAGGAAAGTGATTCCTTGATCTGAAACCCAGGCCTTCCCCCACTCCCAGAAGAAGATCCTACATCCCTCCCCTCCACACCAAGTCCCGTGTCGGTCCCTGGGAGGATCTGGACCCTGGTGAGCTAAAAATTGCAAAAGGCTGTTTCCACACCACAACGCCCTCTCTCATCCACATACCCAACTTGAAGTTCCTGTCCGAGATCAATTGAATGGCTTTAAATTCTAGGTTGGGCCACACTCAACCTCCCTGTTGAGGGACCTTCTCCCACATCCGTGGGTTGAATATATAGTTGTTTATTACGTTTTTTATGTTGAGGTTACTATGCTGGAAGACGACGGGGACTCCTCCGGTCATTTTTGGAGGTCACCGTGTTCCCCCTCTGGCGTCATGGCTTTAGCCGTGACCTTCTGGGTGGTTTTTACCCCTCAGACATTCAAGTTGTTTTTTTTTCTGTTGTTTTTATTGCGGGTCCCTTTTTGACCAGCTTTTTTTCCTTTTTCCTAAACCAAAAAGGTTTTTATCATATGACTCTAACTTTCTTTCTTTCTGCAGAATTTCTCTATGCACCTTCCACCTATAAGGTAAACCAGTATGTGACGAACACGGGTATCAGATCGCTGCCCTCCTCACCGATCGGCGACCGAGGACCCCCCTGATCCAATACCGCACTTGTCACCAACGTAACAATGCCACTCTCAGCTGCTTTCAGCACAAAGATTTCCCAGTTTGCGGGATCATCGTCTAAGTGTCAGCCGCCTGAGAGCGATTGTTACCGGGCTAATTCAAACAATTAACCCTTTCACTTTCATTAAACCATGGACTTTTCTCAACTGCTTATTTGATTATGTCACGTGTTAGAAGCGCTAAGAATATTTTACAATGTTATGGCTTTATGGGTTCTCACATATACTGTGTAGGGTCTAAATTCCATTCGGAAAAGATGGCTTGCCCTGAAGGAATTTAGATCCTCTACAGCTGACATAATCTTGATCCAGGAGACTCACTTCCAAGCAGAGGGCTCTTTTAAATTTGCTGCCAAACACTTCCCCATATCCTTTATTGCTTCTGACCCTTCTGGTAAAGCTGGCATGGCAATTTTGATCAAACGCTCCTGTCCCCTGGGAATCAAAAAAGTTGCGCAACTCCAAAAATGAATTACAATATATTAATTATAAGGTGCTGACAAGTGCAATAATATTCATAAAAAGAAAAAAATAAACATAAAGTGCAAATGTAAATTGATAAGAGTTGCCACATCCACATTAAATCCAAAGTGCAAGAGTCCTATGTTGAATCTTCTCAAAGCGGGATGTTCTTATCCAGAAGATCAGAGGAAACCGGCTCATTCACCAAGTGATGATGGAAAAGGAGATGATAGTATCAGTGCCACCCCACACTACAGATGTGAAGACTCTTACCAGAGCCAAATGACTGCCTATGTCTAGGACAGTCTAAAAGGCAAGCAGATAGCCTCTGCGGGCATACATTGTAAGGATAAAATAAAACAATGGTCTGCTTATTGCCTCTATTATGCTACACCTCCATCCCTAAATAACAATAAACCAAAGGAAACGCCCACGGACTTTAACCACTTGCCGACCGCTGATCGGCATTTGACGGCGGCAAAGTGGTTCGTTCCCGCAAAACGCCGTCATACGACGGCGGCTGCGGGATCGAGCTTAGTGAGCACGCGCGCGCCGCCGGAGGCGCGCTCACTGTGTTCGGGGAGGGCCAGGGAGCGGGTGCGGCGGCTTTGATTGCCGCCGGCTACCCGCGATGGCCCCCCGAGCGGAGGAACGGAGGTCCGTGTATGTAAACACGGACCTCCGCTCTGTGTGAAGGGGGAAGGGCTGTGATCACAGCCTTCCTGTATACGAAGGCTGTGACCACTTCCCTTCCCCAGATAGTGCAGTCCCCCTACAGTTAGAACACGCCCAGGGAACACAGTTAACCCTTAGAGCGCCCCCTGCAGGTTAACCCCTTCACTGCCAATGACATTTACACAGTAATCAGTGCATTTTTATAGCACTGATTGCTGTATAAATGGCAATGGTCCCAAAAAAGTGTCAAAATAGTCCGACATGTCCGCTGAAATATCGCAGTACCGCTAAAAATCGCAGATCGCCGCCATTACTAGTAAAAAAAAAACAAAAAAAAAACCCAAAAATGAATTCTCATCATCCGTAAACGCGACCACTTTTGCGCAAACCAATCAATAAACGCCGATTGCGATTTTTTTTATCGCAAATATGAGGAAGAATATAAATCGGCCAAAAACGGTGAAAAAAAATGTTTTTTTATATTTTTTTTTTGGATTTGTATTCTAGCAAAAAGTAAGAAATTTGGGTTTTTTTGCAAAATTGTCGCTCTTCTTTTGTTTATAGCGGCGGTCAGAAATGACGCAGAGGGGATCAAATACCCCCAAAAGAAAGCTCTATTTGTGGGGAAAAAAGGACGCAAATTTCGTTTGGGTACAACGTCACACGACCACACAATTTTCAGTTAAAGCGACGCAGTGCCAAATCGCAAAAAGGGCTCCGGTCCTAAAGCTGGAAATCCTTCCGGGGCTGAAGTGGTTAAATGAGGCGAGCATAAGGTCAAACCAATGTGGTAAAAAGTAAATTTATTGTTTTGTATAAACAACAAATAAAAGGAGACATGGTCATAGAGTCTGTAAATAGTAGCATGGTGGTACATATGTATTTGGTCAATACAAATTGTAACAACATAGGTGTACAATGCATCCGTATTCTCGACGCGTTTCGCAAGCTCCGCTCGCTTCCTCAGGAGTGGATGCAGGATTTCTATGGACCAGTAGACCACATGCGTTGTCCCCCACGGGAGAGAGCGGGAGGCATCCAGATCGGGAGCTGAAGGAGCGGGGTCCACGACACCAACCCAAGGACCAGGCAGAGGACCAGCAAGGCGAGGAGATGTTGAGAGTGCGGGAGTCCCTGAGCGACCACCCTGGCTCAGCGGTAGTGTAGCAGCTGGGAAAGGTGGTGCCATAATCTACTAGTGAAACCAAGAGCAACATGCTAGTCAGCGTTAGGAGTTCTGTCATGTGTGAAGCTGAACGCCAAGTGAAGTCCCATGGGCGTTTCCTTTGGTTTACATTGTAAGGATAGACCGGTCCCTCCTAGCCTGAAGCGGGCATACGCATTCTTAGCCAAACCATCCAAACTCGGAATGCGCACAGAACCGTATATAAGGAGGAAAAGGGATCCAAATAGTGTGATATTGCCACTTTATTAAAATACATTAAGAACGCCAATTGTCATGGTCGTCACAACGTCACTGCCGGTTTACTCGGCGGCCAACGGCACCGGTTTTAAAAAAATGTCAGTATTCAGAATCCCTTTTTTTGGCGATCTGAATACTGTGAAGTGTAAAGGAGGGATGGGGGGTCTAAAAGACCCCCCATCCCTCCATAAAGAGTACCTGTCACCATATATTCCTATGGGATGTTTACATTCCTTGTGATAGCAATAAAAGTGATCAGATTCTTTTTTAAATGAACAGTGTTAAAAAAATAAATAAATAAAATCAATAAAAAAAAAAAATGTAATTTACCACCGTCCCTGCGAGCTCGTGCAGCAAAGAATACGCACACGTAAGTCACGCCCGCATATGAAAACGATGTTCAAACCAAACATGTGAGGTATTGCCGCGATCGCCAGAGTGTGAGCAATAATTCTAGCAAAAGACCTCCTCTGCACCTCTAACCTGGTAACCATTAACATTTTTTAAATCGTCGCCTATGGAGATTTTTAAGTACCGGAGTTTGTCGCCATTCCGCAAGTGTGTGCAATTTTCAGCCGTAACATGCATGGTATCTATTTACTCGGCGTAACATCCTCTTTCACAATATACAAAAAAATTGGGCTAACTTTACTGTTGTCTTATTTTTTAACTCAAAAAAGTGATTTTTTTTTTCCCCAAACAAATTGCGCTTGAAAGATCGCTGCGCAAATACCGTGTGACAAAAAGTATTGTAACGATTGCCATTTTATTCTCTAGGGCAGGGATATGCAATTAGCGGACCTCCAGCTGTTGCAAAACTACAAGTCCCATCATGCCTCTGCCCCTGGGTGTCATGCTTGTGGCTGTCAGAGTCTTGCTATGTCTCATGGGACTTGTAGTTCTGCAACAGCTGGAGGTCCGCTAATTGCGTATCCCTGCTCTAGGGTGTTTGAAAAAAAATATATATAATGGTTGGAGGTTCTAAGTAATTTTCTAGCAAAAAAAAAATGATTTTAACTTGTAAACAACAAGTGTAAAAAAGGGGCTTATGTGGTTAATACTATAAGAATTTCCAAACAATGACACACCTGCAACTACAGCTGCCATTCTATCAGTCTGCCTTCTGATACCTTGCAAATATCTATCCAGTTTAGGAGCTTTTTCCCATTAAAATAGCATGCATCAACAATCCTGAAGAAGTGGGAGTCCTTTCCCCTGAAACGCGTTGGCTTTTATGTACTTGATGTACTTGTGGATATTACCAACAAATATCTTTTAGCCTACTTTCAAATCCACATTTTTGTGGACATCAGGCGCTCCTCCCTTCCTACTTTTCCAAGTCTACATGTGGAAACGACCATAAGGCCATACCAAAAAAGGCAGCAGCCCTAGATCCAACAGGTTTCATTACCATCGCTTAAGACTGTGCATAACCTACAGGAGGGATTCCTTCTTACTTGGCCACACAATCACCCATCCATGACCAGAGACTGATTCAGTCAGTTCAGTGCTATCTCCTGCACACGGAAACAATGACACAGGAAGTCTCCTTATTGGAAAAATTGAAGAAAGAAGACCTGGGGTTTAAAAACAGAAAATGCAGGTACCAGCCTTCTTGTGCTGCCAGTGTTTGCTTTTTTTGAGAGCTACAGTGCCCAAAAATATCCTCTTTATCTGACACATTTCCAGGAGTGTCAGAATTCTGGTCTTCTGCCAAGCACTCTGGTTCTTCCCTCAAGGCCCCTACATCATTACTGTCACGTACCTGGTAAAAGAGTCTGATATGCAGAGGAAGGCCTCTCTTACACCTCTGACTCGAAGCCTCTGAAAGAACAGACAGGAGGCAAGGGAGCGGCACGAGTGACTGGCCGGATCGCTTGCAGTGGAGCTGGACCGGAACTCCTGATGGACCCATGACAGATCACCAGTACGGTGGGAAGGCCAGGGGCAGCAGGCAAGCTGAAGACTGGAACAGGCCAGTTCTTGAGTGTTACAGACCAGGAAGTGGGAAGTATATGTTCTGTGAGGATAGGAACACAGGCAGGGGCAGGTAGGCCAGGACATACACTACTGGGCAGATCAGGAACAGATGCGGAGGCTGGAGCCAAGTCAAGGTGCAGGCCTGGTCGGTAGCAGGCCAGCAGCGAGGTAACCAGAGGAACAAGTAGCTGCAGAGTCAGAGACAAGCCAGGGTCGAATGCAGGTGGAGAGCAGGAGTAGTCAGGAACAAGCCGAGTCAAGCAACTGGATCAGGTACAGGGTAAACAGGTAGCAGGAATCACGGGGACCACTGTAGACCAGACAGCATTGATCCTGGGTACTGACTCGGTTAAAATAGTCCATTTGGTGCCAAGAACTGTCACAGGGTACGCCCACACACACATTCATTCGCATCCCAGACTTTATTTGCCCGTGCCTGTGCAGTTATTTTCACTGAGATGTGAAGCACAGTAAGCCTTCTGCGCCCACCATCTTGGTTGCTGGCGTGCCCTTCCTGACAATTACTATGTTCACTGGGGAACTAGGTCTCTGGTACTACCAGACGTGTGTTAGATGAAGAGGGTTTTTCTGCTCAAGAATTTGTCAGTGTTTTAAAAGCCAAAGCTATTGACTGATTTGGCTAAGGAAGCTATCCAGATGAGCTGACAGGATTAGACCAACCTGTCCAATCATACTTCTGGACGATCATGTACAGGATTCCGTCATAACTGTTTGTATGTAAATGCAAAGCATATTTTATGGAATAAATATTTTTCATATTAAAAATATTCAAAAAAGTAACAACTTTTTCTTTTTTTCATGCAAGGAAGATGAAGGAATGCACGAACGTTACGCAAAATGTGTTCTACATTTCAGCATTTTCCATCTCTGAAACTGGACAATGTCTTCTTTTCACTGCAGTTCTATTGATGTATCTGATGATTGTTCTCGGAAACATGACCATTGCTACCCTGGTGTGCCTGGTTCCCCAGCTCCATACCCCAATGTATTTCTTATTGAGTAATCTCGCTATCAGTGATGTTCTATACGTTTCAGTTACTCTTCCAAAACTGCTCTCCATACTCCTAACACATGACCATCGGATGCCTTTCTCTGCCTGTATGGCCCAGGTGTATTTCTTCTCATTGTCAGGGGTTTGCGATTTGCTTCTGCTGGCCTCCATGTCCTATGACCGATACGTGGCAATCTGTAAGCCGTTACAATATTCCTTACTTATGAGTAAAGATGTATGCATGGCATTGGCTCTGTCCCCTTGGCTCATATCTGTGACTTATGCAGCAATCAATGTGTTAGCCACGTCTC
Source organism: Glandirana rugosa (assembly GCA_018402905.1). NCBI lineage: Eukaryota > Metazoa > Chordata > Amphibia > Anura > Ranidae > Glandirana > Glandirana rugosa. The sequence continues at coordinate 135,822 of BLSH010376303.1, forward strand.
TATTATCCTTCTGTCTCACACAAAAAGTTGACCATTTCTTCTGCGATCAGAAAACACTGAATGCAATGGCGTCTAGCGATGCTACAAGCAGAAACATACTTATGTTATGTGAGGACGCACTGTTGGCATCTTTTCCTTTTCTGCTTATTATGACCTCCTACATATTCATCATCTCCACCATACTGAAAATCCGTTCTTCAGAGGGACGAATGAAAGCTTATTCCAGCTGCACCTCCCACCTCACCACGGTAATATTATTCTATGGTCCAATCATTATCTTGTACGGCAAACCGGAATCTGAAGGTTCTAAGGAACTGGACAAGCTGCTGACCTTGCTTTATACGGCGGTGGTTCCAATGCTCAACCCGTTTGTCTACACCTTGAGGAACAAAGATATTTTAAATGCTTTAAAAAATATGAAAAGGAAATGGAATTTGATGTTCATTAAATAATTATTTACCATCTACTGTAGCTAATCTATCATATGAGAGCCATGTGCCAGAACATTTTAACATGGAATCGGCGCGGTGTGGTAAAAATCCCTCTTCAGCAGTGCTGGATCTCCAAGTAGGCACCAGCCAATGGACCCCACGCCATTTAAGGGCTCTGCGGCAAAGGATCAAGATAATATTGCTTTGATCGTAAAATAAATTTCCAATTAAGTTTTCTTAAACTGTTTACAAAAGAATGAAAAAATGAATCAGCTCAAAGAAACAAAAACGTTACATTAAAGACTCTATAAAGAAAATACTTTCAATTTAAGTAATGCGGTGGCGCAGTTCAATGTGAGCACCTCATCCCATTTGAAGTTAATAGGAAAAAATGGGGAAAATTGGGAGAAGTATGGGGGGTTTGTTGGGATTATCACGGTGCATATGATTTAAGGCACAACAAGAGAATTCTAAAAACATTTGTTTTATTAATACATATTTTAACCACTTCCTTACTGGGCACTTAAACCCCCCTCCTGCCCTGACCAATTTTCAGTTTTCAGCGATGTCGCTCTTTAAATGACAATTGCGCGGTCGTGCGACGTTGTACCCAAACAAAGTTGGCGTCCTTTTTTTCCCACAAATAGAGCTTTCTTTTGGTGGTATTTGATCGCCTCTGCGTCATTTCTGATCGCCGCTATAAACAAAAAAAGAGCAACAATTTTGAAAAACAACAATATTTTTTTACTTTTTGCTATAATATATATCCAAAAATAAAAAATAAAAAACAAATTTATTCATCAGTTTTGGCCGACATATATTCTTCTACATATTTTTGGTTAAGAAAATCGCAATCGGCGTTTATTGATTGGGT
>BLSH010376307.1:0-10559 GCA_018402905.1 Glandirana rugosa
TACTTTTTTGCAAAATTTTTCAATACAAACTAAAAAAAAGTGTTTTTTTTTTCAAAATTTTCGCTACTTTTTCGCTTGTATTGAAAAAAATAAAAAACCCAGCAGTGATTACATACCACCAAAAGAAAGCTCTATTTGTGAGAAAAAAATGATAAAAATTTTGTTTGGGTACAGTGTTGCATGACTGAGTAATTGTCATTTAAAGTGTGTGAGTGCTGAAAGCTGAAAATTGGTCTGGTAAGGAAGGGGGTGTAAGTGTCCTGTATGGAAGTGGTTAAAAAGGGATCAAAGTCTTTACCAACTATAGACCTGTTAGTTTAACTTCTATAGCTGGGAAGTTACTGGAGAGTTTAATAAAAGACCACATAGATGAGTTCTTGTTGGAAAAAAATGTTTTAAGCAACAGACAGCATGGATTCATGAAAGACAGAAGTTGTCAAACAAACCTGATTTCTTTTTATGAGGCGGTAAGTAAAACCTTGGACAGAGGGGTGGCTGTGGACGTGGTATACTTGGATTTTGCAAAAGCGTTTGACACCTTTCCCCACACACACCTTTCCAAGCCTGTAGACTTTACCTTACAAATTAGCTAAGTTTGTAAATGGATAGAAAACTGGCTAAAAGACCGAATTCAGAGAGCAGTGGTTAAGGATTCTTATTCTGAATGGTCTAAGGTTATCAGTGGTGTACCCCAAGGTTCAGTGTTGGGACCCTTACTTTTCAATATATTTATAAATGATATAGGGTCTGGGATTAAAAGTACCATTTCAGTGTTTGCAGATGACACCAAGCTATGCAGTGGAATAATGTCTTTACAGGATGTCTCCAGCTTACAAACAGACCTCAATGCACTGTCTAATTGGGCGACTATGTGGCAAATGAGGTTTAAGGTTGATAAATGTAAAGTTATGCACTTAGGGGCTAAGAATATGCATGCATCATACATACTAGGGGGGAGTACCACTGGGGGAATCCATACTGGAGAAGGATCTGGGGGTTTTGGTAGATCATAAGCTTAATAATGGCATGCAATGCCAAACTGCGGTTTCCAAAGCAAGCAGAATCCTCTCTCATACTGAGAGGTATGGACTCCAGAGATAGAGACATTATCTTGCCCCTGTACAAATTAGTAAGACCTCATCTCGAATATGCAGTTCAGTTTTGGGCACCAGTTCTCAAAAAGGATAAATCTGGGAACTTGAGAAAGTGCAGAGAAGGGCAACCAAACTAATAAGAGGCATGGAGGAGCTCAGCTATGAGGAAAGATTAGAGGATCTGAATTCTCTCGAGGAGGAGATTAAGAGGGGATATGATCAACATGTACAAATACACAAGTGGTCCATACAGTGAACTTGGTGTGGAGTTATTTACTTTAAGGTCATCACAAAGGACAAGAGGGGACTCTTTACGTCTAGTGGAAAAAAGATTTAATCTACAAATCTTCCTCACAGTAAGCTACAAAAATGTGGAATAGACTCCCCCCAGAGGGGGTTTTGACCAGCACGGTTGATTGCTTTAAAAAGGCCTGGATTCTTTCCTTAATGTAAATATTATAACTGGGTACTAACATTTTTTAGGTAAAGTTGATCCAGGGTGTATCCGATTGGCTCTTGGGGGATCAGGAAGGATTTTTTTTCCCCGTTATAGCAAATTGGATCATGCTTTGCTGGGGTTTTTTGCCTTCCTCTGGATCAACTGTGGGTGAAGGATTGCATAGGGGATTGTTTGGTTATATATATATATTTTTTTTTTTTAACTAGATGGACTTGTGTCTTTTTTCAACCTACCTCAAGTTATTAAAGCTGAACACGTGCAGGTAGTAGATGGGGATTAAAAAAAAAAAAGAAAAAGAGAATAGGAGGGGCAAGTATACGGCAAGGTGCGCAGTCAGTGTGTAAGTATGCTAGTTTAAAGCTGTATGGGCATCAAGTACTTTTACAGGGAACAGCCCTCATCTATAAAAATAAAAAAACACTTGTTTACATAAAGTAAACGACAAGCAGGTTTACATTTTTCAAGACGTTTATTGGTATAACAAATGAACAGTGCTTTAGAATCGCAGCTTCTGGAAGAACCACTTGTTTTTGCCTGTCTTGTACCTGTAAATGTAAATAGTATGGTTAATTTTTTGTTAAACTGGACAAAAGTGGTGTACTTTGATAAACTTTACAGTAGTTGAATCAATGCTCTACAAGTAGAATTCAATAAAGTACAGGCCTAAAACTGTTCCCTTTTTCTGTAACAGTTAAATGTTTTGGTGTTACAGCCCATATTTTTTTTATTTGTACACATACTATAAAATGCACACATGCATTTAAAACAAACGCCAACATTTTTCTATAATATCTGAAAGCAGAGGACCCATTGAAGGTAGTTGCAATTTGTTGCATTTTATTAGAACAGCCTTAGGCCGCTTTCACACGAGCGGAGCCCGTTTTGATCCATCCGTTTATCCCCACTGAGCCGGCGGATGACAGGACAGTCTCTGCACAGAGACTGACCCGTCACAGCTCCATTCTCCTCTGTGGAGGATCGGATGAACACGGACCATCTGTCCGTGTTCATCCGATCCGATAGACGGATGGAAAAAAGGGATTTTTTGTATAACTTACCGTAAAATCCTTTTTTCTGAGTTCACTGACAGACGCAGCATTCTTATGACACATGGGGTTATGCTCATCCTACTAGGAGTAGCCTAGGCAAAACAAACAAAAGTGTAGGTTGGCCCCTCCCAGGGAGCGGTCCTCACCTTAGCATATAATCCCCCTGCTCTGTACAGCACATCAGTTTGTAACAAGCCGTACAAAACCAACGCAGAGGGGTGGGTGCTGCGTCTGTCAGTGAACTCAGAGAAAAGGATTTTACGGTAAGTTATACAAAAAAAAAATCCCTTTTTCTCTTCCGTTCACTGACAGACGCAGCATTATTATGACACATGGGGACGTCCCAAAGCTGTGCCAATCAAGAGGGGTGGGCAAAATCATAACAACTGTACCCAACAGAAAAACACCCTCAGCCGGCGCTAACCGCGCCTATACTGCCGCTTGTAATACCTTGCGGCCAAAAGTAGCATCCGAGGATGCTGCAACATCAATTTTGTAAAACTTAGTAAACGTGTGCACTGAGGCCCATGTAGCTGCCTTGCACACCTGAGACACCGAGGCTTGGTGTCTAAACGCCCAGGACGTACTAACTGCCCTGGTGGAATGAGCCGTGACTGGAAACGGGGGAACCTTACCCCGAATCTCATATGCATGAGTCACGGTCTTCCGTATCCAATGAGACACGGTAGCTGACAAGGCCGCCATACCTTTGCGCGACCCTTCCGTCAGCAAAAATACAGAATCAGACTTCCGAAAGAAAGCTGTAGAACTTAAATACACCCGCAAGGCCCTCACCACATTCAAAGAATGCAGCTCAACTTCTTTGGGATGTGATGGGTGCGGGCACAATGAGGGGAGAATATCCTCATTTAAATTAAAAGAAGAAACCACCTTCGGAAGAAACGAAGGGGAAGGTCGCAAAACTGCCTTGTCCTTATGGAGGACCAAGTAAGGTGACTTGCAGGATAATGCTGCTAACTCCGACACCCGCCTGGCGGATGTGATAGCTACCAGAAAGGCCACCTTCTGCGATAACTAAGGGAATGTCCCTAATCCTTTCATATGGCGGTTTCTGCAACACAGAAAGCACCAGATTCAAATCCCACGGTGCCAAAGGCGACTGTATCCGAGGAGCCACATAACGTACCCCCTGTACAAATGTACGGATCAATGAATGAGACGCCAAGGGCCGTTGAAAAAGAACCGCCAGGGCCAAAATCTGCCCCTTAAGCGTACTCAACGCCAGGTTCTTGTCCAGACCTTGCTGTAAAAATGCCAGTACTCTGGATACTCTAAGAGCGGGGGTTCCAACCCCCTGCCTCGCACCAGGTAATGTAGGCCTTCCAGGACCTACGATAAATCTTACGTGAGGAACTCTTACGTGCTTTTATCATAGTTGGGATTACGGAGTCCGAGACAACCCTATCTCTCAATACCTGGGACTCAAATAGCCAAGCCGTCAAAACCAGCGAGGGTAAAGCAGGGCGCAAGATGGGCCCCTGCAACAGCAGGTCCCCGTGAAGTGGAGCCGCCACGGAACCTCTGCCACTATCCGTACTACATCGGTGTACCAAGGGCGGCGGGGCCAAGCCGGAGCTACCCAGATTGTTGGGATTTCCTCCGCCTTTACCCCGCGTACGACCCGCGGTAGAGCCTTTAGAGGAGGAAAAATGCACAGCAGCCGATACTGCCCTAGAGGCCTGTGAAACACTGCCCCCCGAAGGATCAGAGCCGCCTCCGCGGCTGTTGCTGCGCTTCTTGTTCCGCCCTGATGGTTTACGTACGCCACCTCCGTGGCATTGACCGACTGAACCAGAACCGGGCGGCACAGCCCTACTGTCCCACGGGACAGGCAGAGCTTGATCGCTCTCAGTTCCGGTACCTACATCGACCAATTGAGGGGAAGAAAACTTCTCCCCCCCCCCCCCTTTAGGGCCGGAACCTGAATCCCCCAAACCAAGGGTTCCCGGGACTGACACTCTGACCTGATCGGCCTGTCCAGGGATAGAGGAGATTTGTCCCACCGCGACTAAATTGCCTTCCGCAGGAGCAGAGTGTTCTGGGCGTAAGGTATCGCTTTGCAAGTCGACCCCCTGAGCCAACACCCGTATACAGAACCGTAAGAACCACTGGCGCGATCACAGGGTTCACCCTGCCTAAAGCATTAGAAGCTTGCTCGGTGTTAGGAACACCCCAGCCTGTACCGTGTCCGGTATCAGACCCAGGTACTCCCGCCGGCAAGCCGGCGTTCAAGAGGACTTCTGTCTGCTGAGCGCCTGACTGGTGCCTCCTGACGCTTCTACGGAAGCCTCACGTTTGAGGGGGGGGGGGGGGAGGACTTTTCTGGGGGCAGAGAGTTGCTTGCAACCCCCAGAAACCGCCCCCCCCCCACCCGTGAGGCGGGTGGGGGCCACCCATCATGCGGAGGCAGACTTGTCCTCCGCTTTTTCGGGCTTACGCTGCCTGGGCCTTTTGCTGTGGCCTGTGAACGCCTTCCCGGCCTTACCCGTTGGGCCGGGCGCCCGAAAAAACTTCTGACCAGAAGAGACAGGACCCTGCCTACGACGACGATCTCGTCACTTCGGCTCTGGAAGGAAAGTACTTTTCCCTCCCGTGAAATCCTTAGTAATCTTATCCAACTGTGGGCCAAACAGACGCCCTCCCTGAAAGGGCAGGTCTGCCAGAGCTTTCTTTGAAGCTGGTCGCCCAAGAACGGAGCCACAGCACCCGCCTGATAATTGAAAAAACAGACATTTTTGACAATATGGGGAGAAGATCCAAAGCCGCATGGCATATGTAGCGGAGACCTTCTTCCAAATGTTGCATCCGCTGTACCTCAGCCTGCGCACATTCACTAGACAAACTAGTGCGCAGTGCGGCAGCGTGCTCGCAAAGAGACTGTGCCGCCATAGCAGTTGCTAGCGCCGGCCGCATGGCTGACCAGCCAACTAGAATAGTGCTTTAGACACTGTCTGTGTGGCGATCGGCCGCCTCTTTAAAGGATGGAGACCCCTCCAAGGGGATGGTGGTTGCCGTATTCACACGAGCCACGGCAGGGTCCACCACCGGGGAAGCCCATCTCTTAGTAAAGATTTCCTCAGATGGGTAGCGAACAGCAAAGCTTTTAGGCAAAGCCAAGGAACTTGGTGGCTTCTGCCATTCCTTGAACACTGCCTGTTCAAACACCTGATCATAAGGGTAAGCCCTAGGGGACCTAGGGGGTCTAAGCGGTCCACAAACATATGCGGACTCATGCGACTACCCTGTTTGGTCCAGTCGCATAGAGTCGCGAATATCAGTGATCAGTGCTTCCACTATCGCTTTATCCCGCGAACTAGGAGCCTCCTGATCCTCTTCGCCCTCTGAGGGCGGCTCACCCTCTGAAAGATCCACAGGTGTGACCACTGAGGCGCTTTCTAGATCTGAATCCTCCCTTGAGGAAAGAGGAGGGGGTGGGCGCTTCTGGTGGCCCCTCAGAACGGGCAGCCCTGCCTGCGGAAAGAACTCCCCAAACACCGCCCTCAGCTGTTCCAAGGACACGAATGATCCAGGGGTGGACTGGAGATCTGCAGGTATACCTGCCATAGAATTGCCGGCCTCTGACATCTGAGCCCGGCACCCCCAGCTGTGTAACCTCCACCTCTACCCCACAAATCAGCCAGGGAGACCCAGGCGGATTACACCCACCGCTACCGGCACCCAGGAAGCGCCAGCTATACTTGCTGTTTGATGCCTCAGCACTCCAACCAAAGAGCAATGCCCACGAACTGCTGCACGTCAGGAGCTTGTTACTGTGTGTCAGCCATGCTGTTCAAGCAAAAACCGGAAGCCCACACCCGTTTTTAAGGCCTTGCTGCACAAGGACTGCAGTTCTCTCAACAGACCACTGGAGGCCGCCAGAGAGCAGGCTGGAAACCACATGGTTCTCAAACAATGGACACTGCCATTACACACGTGCGGTCAGCCACGAATGAGCGGTGCTCCAAAATCCAATGGCGACGACCCACCTAACACATTGCTCTGGACGGTCGGTGCAGATTCGAACGGTTAGTGCAAAGGTGCCTGCGGGGGATTGAGGGGGAGTGGGGGGAAGGCCTCTAACAGACCCCCACCGGCTGACCACCACAGAGCTGCCCAGGTGCCCACGCTCCATGCCTCTAGGACGGAAGAGGGGTTCACTCACCAATCCGACGGGCGCAGCGGGTAGCCACCCGGAGCAGACCTACCTCCCCGCAAGAAGGCATGCTGCTGGCCAGGCCACTGGACAGGTGAACCAGTCACTGGACTCTAGTGGGTTTTAGCCACTGGCTGCCCGCACGGAACGGGTGCTATGCATGGGCCCCCCTAAGGGGGTTCGCATAGTGTTGGCCGGACTGGGGAAAGATTAGGATTCGAGATATCCTCTATACCACCAGCCAGCTTCTTGATAGCAGTCTTCCTTAGATGAATCTTCAGGAGACCGCTGCTCCCATAGGGAACCAGGTCTATTCCTTGCACTAGGCAAATAAAAACTGATGTGCTGTACAGAGCAGGGGGATTATATGCTAAGGTGAGGACGGCCCCCTGGGAGGGGCCAACCTACACTTTTGTTTGTTTTGCCTAGGCTACTCCTAGTAGGATGAGCATAACCCCATGCGTCATAAGAATGCTGCGTCTGTCAGTGAACGGAAGAGAAATAGGGTTTCCATCCGTCTGTTTTTGGCGGATCTGATGTCAGCGGACATGTCACCGCTGACATCCGTCGCTCCATAGACAATGGAGTGTCCGTTCGGGTCCGCCTGAAAAACTCGTGTGAAAGGGGCCTTAAATCAATTTTCAGTAAAATTAGAGTTAATGTACACAGTGTCAATTTGCTGTAAAGTAAAGACCAAATAAATCAATACAAAAATATTTCAAAATTTAAAATTGCAAGCACCCATGAAATTCTGGCAAATTGATAATCCGAGTAAAACCCCCTATGCAATAGTAATCTTTGGATTCAAGATTCTTTCCTTTTTTGGACACCCAATGTCTCCTCTGTACTCTGACTAAGTTATCCTGTATCTGATGTTTTTCCTTCCAGAAAAAGTTCCAAATTCCAAACTGCATAGGGCTATGTACTTCAGGTTCATGGTTCACAGGGAACAAGAAAACCATATTCCTCCCCCTCCTCACACCATCCTGAAAGGCTCCAAGAGTATACGGGTGAGCCCAGGAAGTGTAGCTGCATGTTTCCATAGAGGTGTTCAGGCAACTGTAAAAATCACTTCTTGGAGCCTGAAACTGGTTCTAAAAAAAAAAAAGAGGTAGTAAAGGGTCAAAATGTTCTCATTTACACAGTGCACTCCAGTAAGGCATGCTTGCTCTATTCATTTTGAATGGCACACCATACAATAGTGTGCCACAGTAAAAAGATGAGCAATTTCTCTCATGGTATAGCTCAAAGTGAATAGGCTGTTAAAATGCAGTGTGCCCTCAATGCCAGGCATATTGTACCACAGAACAGTAGTGTTAATATGCCCCAAGGTTATTTGCAGGGCAAATGCATCTGCATCTGAACATGATGGACTGTCAAAAGAACAAGAACAAGAAGTGCTTAGGGTCGCCAGGCAAGAACCAATAAAAGAAAAGGAAGAGGAACACGTGGTTGTGATTCCTCCAGAACCAATAAAAGAAAAGGAAGAGGAACAAATGGTTGTGATTCCTCCAGCATGCGTAATTAACGAGTACTGTGGCTGGAGAAAGACTGTTCCCACTGAAGTTGCTTTACCATCAGGAAGAGACGAGTCTATCTTGGGTTATACCCCGCAGAGGGTTATTTTCTGCCAGCGTGTGCGACTTACTAGTGATAGTAGGTCCACTACCTCCGGTAAGGGTACCCTTTATTAAACTTAGAGGTGTGCACATCGGTGGCGGATCACCTCCTCTTTTGGTGGATTTGAATGTCATAACCAGTATTCCATATACGTCACTTCACAACTGCATGGTGTTGGACTTTTTGCTTTGTTTAAAATTTTTTTGGGACTACTTTTTCACCATTTTTCTTCACTACCAGTGTGTGGATATTGAATATTGGAGTCATTCCACTCATTTTATATTCATATCTTTGGACAATATTTAAGTTTATTTTTCAATATTTTCACTTATTCATCTGATCACATGATTTTCTTTTTCATTATATTGGTTTAAGCGCAACCGATTTGATTATATACTTTGCTTGGGTGTTATTATCGCACTATATGTTGCTGCTACACTAAGGTTTTTCCAAAGCGCAATACTGTTTTCTTTGTATATCAGTGGTGTTCCCCAAGGCTCAGTGTTGGGACCCTTACTTTTCAATATATTTATAAAATTATATAGGGTCTGGGATTAAAAGTACCATTTCAGTGTTTGTAGATGACACCAAACTATGCAGTAGAATAACGTCCTTGCAGGATGTCTCCAACTTACAAGCAGACCTCAATGCACTGTCTAATTGGGCGACTGTGTGGCAAATGAGGTTTAATGTTGATAAATGTAAAGTTATGCACTTGGGGGCTAAGAATATGCATGCATCGCACATACCAGGGCAGTGGTTCTCAACTCCTGTCCTCGGGACCCACTAACAGGACAGGTTTTCAGGATAACTGAAATGCATCACAGGTGATATCATTTGCTGCTTAGTGATTGCAGTATTCTAGTCTGCATCTCCAAGGTAATACTTAAAATCTGGCCTGTTGGTGGGTCCCGAGGACTGGAGTTGAGAACCACTGTACTAGGGGGAGTACAACTGGGGGAACCCATAGTGGAGAAGGATCTGGGGTTTTTTGTAGATCATAAGCTTAATAATGTCATGCAATGCCAAGATGCATTTTCCAAAGCAAGCAAAATCCTTTGTATAGAGCGGTTTGGACTCCAGAGATAGAGACATTATTTTGCCCCTGTACAAATTAGTAAGACCTCATCTGGAATATGCAGTTCAGTTTTGGGCACCAGTTCTCAAAAAGGATATCAGTGAACTGGAGAAAGTGCAGAGAAGGGCAACCAAACTAATAAGAGGCATGGAGGAGCTCAGCTATGAAGAAATATTAGAGGATCTGAATTTATTCACTAAGAGGAGATTAAGGGGGGATATGATCAACATGTACAAATATATAAGTGGTCCATATAGTGAACTTGGTGTGGAGTTATTTACTTTAAGGTCATCACAAAGAACAAGGGGGCACTCTTTACTTCTAGAGGAAAAAAGATTTCATCTCCAAATACGGAAAGGTTTCTTCACAGTAAGAGCTGTGAAAATGTGGAATAGACTCCCTCCAGAGGTGGTTTTGGCCAACACGGTTGATTGCTTTAACCACCTCAGGACCGCCCACCGTCAAATGACGGCGGAGCGGTCCTGCTCTTCCAGCGGGTGGACGTCATATGACGTCCTCCCTTTAAGCCGGGATTGCGCGCGATCGGGCGCGCGCATCCCGGCTCTGTCGGTGTCGGCGTGTCCCCAGGACACGCCGCTACACCGACAGGGGTGAACAGCCATTGGTTATGGCTGTTCACCACGTGATCGGCTGTGACGAAGTCACAGCTGATCACAAACGGCACGCCCGCCGTTCGCACGGCGCGTGATCGGGAGCGCGCCGCGCGTGCGTGTCGGTGGCGGCGTGTTCCTGGGGAACACTGCCTGTCACCGACACAGGTATCAGCCGCCGGCCGGCGGCTGATACCTTGTGATCGGCTGTGATCTACTTCACAGCCGATCACATACAGAGTAAACAGAGCGGTAACTCACTGTTACCAGCTCTTCTCTCCTCACACAGAGTCCAGTGTGAGGAGAGAAGAGCTGGGATCAGTGAGTTACTGATCTGTAATGTAAAAGCACACTGACACTGACCCCCCCTGCCCCCCCCAATGCACCAGTCACCCTAACAGTCACCACATAAGCCCCCATAAAGGGTACCTGTCATCATAAAGTGTACCTGTCCTCAGACTGTCATCATAAAG
>BLSH010376307.1:27582-38516 GCA_018402905.1 Glandirana rugosa
AGATTACTTCCCGACGCAGACAGTCACTTGAGTCTCTTTTCCTAAAATGCCATTCAATATTATAGGGAAAAAACGTTTTTTTTAAAGTTTAAAGAAAGAGAAACGATTTTATGTTTAGGTTTTTTATATTTTTTTTTTTTTGAAAAAAAGGTAACACAAACCGGCTAAAATATAAGAAGGAGTATAAAAACCAATTTTTTTTTGCCGTAAACCAAACGCGTTTGCAACGGCGCAAATGCCTACTACTCTTAAATTAAAGAGGATGCAAGTGACTGTCTGCGTCGAGAAGAACTGAAACACCCAAAATACAAGCAGAATGGTCCTCAATTGATCCGTCCCTTTCTTAAGTCGACCGGGGAGGGGACCCCCGGCAGGAGGAAAGGATGTAATTTTGGGGGGGGAGTGTCTCCTGAGAGGTCAAAGTTACGGATCAAACGTTCCTCAACTGGGGGGAGGGGCCAGCTGAATTCTTTCCCTGCCTAGTTAACTCCTGGTAAGACGAACATAAAACCCACAAAGTCAAGAAGAGCTGCGTCTGTCAGTGAACGTAGGAGAAATTAAATTCTCATCATCCGTAAACGCGGCAACGTTTGCGCAAACCAAATGCCGTTTTTTTTTAACCAAAAATATGAGGAAGAATATAAAATCGGCCAAACACAATGGAAAAAAAGTTTTTTTTTTTTTATATTTTTTGGATTTGTATTTTAGCAAAGAGAAAGAAATTTGAAATTTTTTTTGCAAAAAAGGGATATTATAACTTACCGTAAAATCCTTTTCTCTGAGTTCACTGACAGACGCAGCCCTTCATTAGACAAGTGGGGTTATGCTCATATCACTAGGAGTAGACAGGGCAAAATAAAAGCATAGGTTGGCCCTCCCAGGGGGGCCGTCCTCACCTTAGCATATAACCCCCTGCTAGACAATAGCATATCAGTTCGTAACAAGCCGTACAAACTCCACAGATGGGTGGGTGCTGCCTCTGTCAGTGAACTCAGAGAAAAGGATTTTACAGCAAGTTATAATAAAATCCCTTTTACTCTTACATTCACTGACAGACGCAGCCCTTCATTAGACAAGTGGGGATGTCCCAAAGCCGTGTCAATCAAGAGGGGCGGGCAACTATAACTAACCAACAAAAAAAGCCCTCTCAGGCAGCGCCAGTCGCGCCTACAGTGCCGCTTGCAAAACTTTGCGGCCAAATGCAGCATCCGCCAATGCTGAAACATCAACTTAGTGCACACGTTTACGAAGTTTTACAGAGGCCCAAGTAGCCGCTTTACACACCTGAGACACCGAGGCCTGGTGTCTAAAAGCCCAGGAAGTACTAACTGCCCTGGTGGAATGAGCCATGACTGGAAAAGGGGGAACCTTGCCCCGAACCTCATATGCATAAGTCACGATCTTCCTAATCCAACGAGAAATGGTAGCGGACAAGGCCGCCATGCCTTTGCGTGAACCTTCCGTCAGCACAAATAAAGAATCAGACTTCCAAAAGGAAACTGTAGAAATCAAAAATACACCCGCAAGGCACTCGCCACATCCAATGTAGTTCAAATTCTTTGGGATGCGACGGGTGAGGGCACAATGAGGGAAGAATAATATCCTCATTCAAATGAAAAGAAGAAACCACCTTCGTAAGGAAAGAAGGGGAAGGTCGCAAAACCGCCTTGTCCTTATGAAGGATCAAGTAAGGCGACTTGCAGGATAACACAGCCAACTCAGACATCCGTCTAGCGGATGTAACAGCCACCAAGAAAGACACTTTCTGCAACAATTGCAAGGGAATGTCCCTAATCTTCTCATATGGTGGCTTCTGAAGAACAGAAAGCACCAGATTCAATCCCACGGCGCCAGAGGCGAACGTATCCGAGGAGCCACATGACATACACCCTGTATAAAATGTACGGATCAACGAATTTTACGCCAAGGGTCGTTGAAAAAGAACCGTCAGAGCCGAGATCTGACCCTTAAGCGTTCTTGTGCAGTCCCTGCCGCAAAAAAGTCAGCACCTGGACAATGCATAAGAGTGGGAATTCCAACCACCCGCCTCACACCAGGCAATATAGGCCTTCCAAGCCCTATGATAAATCTTACGTGAAGTACACTTACGCGCTTCAATCATAGTAGGGAGCACAGAGTCAAAGACCCCCCTATCCCTCAACACCTGGGACTCAATAGCCAAGCCATCAAAGCCAGCGAGGGTAAAGCAGGGTGCAAGATGGGTCCCTGAGACAGTAGGTCTTCGCGAATTGGAAGACGCGGGACATCTGCCACCATCCGTACCACATCGGCGTACCAAGGACGCCGAGGCCAATCCGGAGCTACCAGGATTGTCGGGATTCCCTCTGCTTCTATCCTGTGCAGAACCCGCAGCAGAAGCTTCGGAGGAGGAAAGATGTACAGCAGCCGATACCGACCCCAGGGTGCTACCAGTGCGTCCGTGGCTACCGCCAACGGATCTCTTGATCTGCACAAAGGTCTGTACCTTGTTATTGAATCTGGAGGCCATGAGGTCCACCTCTGGCGTGCCCCACTTGAGGCAAATCTGGCGTTACACTTCTGGATGTAGGGACCATTCCCCCTGATCCAGAGTCCTGCGGCTGAGAAAGTCCACTTGCCAGTTTTCCACGCCTGGAATGTAGATTGCGGAGAGTGCTGGCACATGAAGTTCTGCCCAACGCAGGATCAGAGCTGCCTCCGCAGCTGCTGTCGAGCTTCTTGTCCCGCCCTGATGGTTCACATATGCCACAGCCGTGCCATTGTCCGACTGAACCCGGACAGGGAGGCCTCGCAGCCTTGTCGACCAACGGGATAGACAAAGTCTGATCGCTCTCAGCTCCAGTACATTTATCGGAAGACAAGCTTGCCGAGCTGACCAACGGCCCTGGGCAGAGAACTGACCCCAGGACCCCTCCCCATCCAGATAGGCTGGCATCCGTCGTTACCATCGACCAATTGAGGGGGAGGAAACATTTTACCAATTTTAGGGCTGGAGCCTGAATCCACCAAATCAAGGATCCTTGGACTGATGATCCAACCTGATCAGTCTATCTAGGGATAGGGGAGATTTGTCCCATTGCAACAAAAATCGCCTTCTGCAGGAGCCGAGTGTGACTCTGGGCGTAAGGTATCGCTTCGAAAGCCGATACCATGAGGCACAACACTCGCATACAGAACCGTAAGGAGGACCACTGGTGTGATAACAGGGTTCGCACTGCTGCCTGAAGTGTCAGGAGCTTGTTTGACGGTATAAACACCCTTGCCTGCAACGTGTCCAGAATCAGACCCAGGTATTTCAGACGGCAGGATGGAGTCAACGACGACTTCTGCAGGTTGATCAGCCAACCAAAATCTTTTAACATGGACACTGATCATCACGTTCTCCTCCAGAGCTGCAGCCGACTCTGCTCTCAGGAGTAAATCATCGAGGTATGCTATCACCGCGATACCTCTCTGCCTCAACAGTGCCAGCATCGGGGCCACCACCTTGGTGAACACTCGGGGAGCCGAAGCCATACCAAAGGGGAGAGCCACAAACTAGTAATGCAGATCCCCCACTGCGAAACGCAAGAAACGCTGGTGCCTGTGACAAACTGGAATGTGGAGATACGCGTCCTTGATATCCAGGGACGCAATGAATTCCCCTTGGTGCAGGGTGGCCACGACCGAGCGGATGGACTCCATCCTGAATCTTTTTGTCTTTACAAAGCAGTTTAGTGCCTTCAGGTCCAGAACTGGTCTGACACCGCCCTTCTTGGGCACCACAAAGAGGTTTGAGCAAAACCCATGAAATCTTTCCACCGTGGGTACCAGTACAATCACCCCCTGTTCGGCAAGCGCCCGAACGGCACCTAGAAGCGCCTCCCGACACTCCTGAGGTAGTAAAGTTCGAAGGGAAGAACCTTTCTGGGGGTAGAGAGATGAATTCTATCCTGCACCCGGAGGACACCACCTCCAGCACCCACCAATCGGTGATACGGGCAGTCCATCTGTCTGTGAACCCCAGTAACCGGCCCCCCACCTGAGAGTCGGGCGGGGGCAACCCATCATGTGGAGGTTGACTTATCCTTCGTTTTTTCAGACTTGCGTTGCCAGGGCCTTTTACTGGGCTCAGCGGAAGCCTTACCGGACTTGAAGCCCTTACCCGCTGAGCCGGGCGCACGAAAAAACTTCTTCTGGCCTGAAGAAACAGGGCCCTGCCTACGGCGAAAATCCTGCCGTTTTGGCTCTGGAAGGAAAGTACTCTTCCCTCCCGTGAAATCCTTAATGATTTCATCCAATTGTGGGCCAAACAGACGCCCTCCCTGAAAGGGAAGGCAAGTAACCAGCATGAACCACAGTTGGTGAAGTTTGGCAGATATCTACTTGGGTATTGGGCTGTGTCCTCTAGCATCCTCCTCATAAGATGTTCTCACCAATGGTACGCCAGACAATCCAAAATCTTGGCATGGAGGTATTTCACCACATCATGGAAGAAAAATGGTCTCACTATAGAAAAAAAACCTTTGTGCATTTATTTTAAAATTGTATAAACACTTACTTAAAAAATAGAAACAAGGAGCTCATCATAAAATGAATAGGTTGCAGGGTTGTAGGGGGACCAGACCCAACACGTTTCGTCTCTATTCGGACATCTTCTGGGGTATCCACCCCGCCCCCCCCTCCCCAGAACACTGCTTGTATTTATAGACATTAAAACTTAATCCCCTAAAGCACAATAGCCCCACCTTAACTGGCGTCATAATCCAATACCCAAGATGGCGCGCATTCCACGCCTCGTTGGAAATACATAGGAGTCAATGGGAAGCATCATGGCGCCAACCATACTTGTCATGCCTTGTTCTGGTTATCAACTGTACTCGGCCCGGGGGGGGGGCGTGTCCAGGATGTGAGAGGAGGAGGAGGACGCATAGGAACAGAGCTCCGTCCATCCTCACATCAATCCTCTGCCATCCTTAGAAATCTGGCTGTTTTTGAGCCTCCGCAGGCTCAGCTAACTTTGCCCATGACCGACAGACATTTAAATTGTGTCTCGGGGCATATCTCCATAACCGTCCGGCCGGACCCGCTAATTGAGGCCCCGGCTTTGCAGCCTATTCCACGGAACGCCGCAATTCCTTCACAACCGGACCATCCACACTCCAAAGGCCTCCAGGGTGCCCATCTGAATGCCCAGCTGCCCCACTGCCTATCCAAGGATACCATCAGCGGCAGATTTTGTGAGTACAGGAGCTTGGGGGGGGGGGGGGGGAAACGCGGCCGCCATCTTGGTACACCCTCTGGGCCTACTGTCTCTATTTCACCAAAGGGCAGAACTTGTCTCTCTCATACTGCTAGATCATCATTTGGGCACTGCCTCTATCCCTCCAAAGGGCCTGCCTGTATACAGCAGGGGAGTGCTGGGATCACTTGGTGTGGGGGACCAAATACAGCCTGCTGCGAACTGCACCCCTGTGTTCTAGCATCGGAGAGCCTTCCCTGCACTATTTAACAGTCACTAACTCCCCGGGCAGGTGGCCCCCTTACACATCTGTGCCGTTCTCCTATACCTTTATTTGACTGGAGGGTGGGAAACGTGTCCCCCTACAGTGGCGTTATGATGGTCAAATACGGCCCTCCTATACCTGCCTCAGCAGCAGAGCAACTAGCCAGGTTTAGAAGACAGGGGGACGAGGGAGGTGTGGCAGACCCTGTACCCATGTCCCAGTCCCCGCTACATGCAGCTCCCTCTTCATCGTCACCCCAAGAAATATGTGCATCTGGGCCGACCATATTTAAAACAGAGTGAGCCCCACCTGGTGTTGGACTCCCCACACAGCCCTACTGATAGTACGGCTTCAGGGCCACCTACAGTGGAGCCTACACTGGCTGAAATTATGCTGGCAATTCAAGACTGCAAGACTTCCCTGTCATTACAAATTGAAACCATCCGCATTGACAACTCACTCCTGAAGCAAGATGTACAAACTTTAAGGGAAAGAACTGGAGCTGCTGAAGAACGCATCAGTACCTTAGAAGACACGGTACAACCAATGTCAGCTGCTGTTCAGACAACTACTGCACAAATGGCGGCTCTCCGTGCAAAAATCGACGACCTAGAGAATCGCTCCAGGAGAAATAATTCCATTTTGTGGGGTTCCCGGAGAGATCTGAGCGCTCTCGTCCTGAGAGGTTTCTGCACTCCTGGCTACGAGAGGTAATGGGGGTGGAAAGCTTGTCTCACACCTTCCTCATTGAAAGAGCACACCGTACCCCACCACGAGTGCCAAATACGGGGGCCCTTCCACGTTCCCTGATTGCACGTAACCTCAACTTTCAAGACAAAGTGACCATCCTGCGTTTAGCCAGAGAAAAGGGTCCACTTAAATATAACGGCAATACCATCTCCATTTATCCTGACTTCTCAGCGGAGGTACAACGCGTCTCCTTCTCTGCAGTAAAGAACCGTCTACGACAGGAGGGCCTACAGTACGCTATGCTCTTTCCTGCCAAGTTAAGAGTCATTTGGGATGGCAGGACCCATTTCTACAACTCACCCAAAGAGGCCATGGCTTGGCGACCACGTTGGTCCACAGCGCCGGCGGGGTTGTACGGGCCAACAACGACCAATTTGATGATCTTTTGTGGCATGTTACCATCCTGTTGGAAACCTGAATGCACATGCTGCTGCATCTCTGTAGGGCTTGTACCTTTATCCTCTAACCGGTGTTCCCGGCGGGAGACCTTAAACAGTCATTGACCTTGTACCTGGGACTACACTCCGTAAACAGGTAAAACTGACACTTACCTGGTCCTTGTCTGGGTCTGCCCACATTGCAGTAGACAAATCAACGCCTAGGGTCACTTATACTGCCCTAGACCCTCTCCCGGCAAGTATTCTTGATACAGACATCTACATGGGAGGGTCACTTGACCGCTTCAATACATTTCCTTTATCCTTCAGAGACTTCGGTTATATTTCAATGGAGCTAAATATACACCTCACCTACCACATTCCACTACATGGTGAAGCCATGGGAAGTGCCTTCTACTTGTTTTTTTCTCTTGTTTTTGGGGGATTTTTTTGTTGAACGTTTGGTCAGTTTGGGATCCAAGCTCGCTAGGTTGGGGATGGTTGAGCAGGGTGGGATGGGAGGGGGAGGGGGGGGGGATTTAACAGACCTATTATGGTTGGGTGAGTTTTTGGTTGCTGAACCACTATTGTTTTTTCATTATTTTATAATGGCGACACTTATGACTTTTCTTTACTGCATATGGGTATACCTAAACTATGTACTCTGGATTACTTCTTCTTATGATGTGGATTCCTTATTATCCTATACAACCTATATAGGCAATGCTTCACGTTATAGATTGCTAATCCACTAAAAATTATTTCTTGGAATGTAAGGGGGGCAAACTCTCCTCACAAGTGGTCCTTAATTTTCTCAGTCCTTAAGCGTTACAGACCACACATTATCTGCCTCCAGGAGATGCACCTAGTCAAAGAGCGAGTACGCTCACTAAAGAAAGCATGGGTGGCTTCCTCATACCATGCCACCCGCACTACATACTCTAGGGGTGTCTCCATTCTACTGGCAAAATCACTATCGGCTGAAATTGTATCCGTGATGACGGACTCTGACGGTAGATTATACTCACTATACAAATTGCCAGAAAGACCTTTACTCTGGTCAATGTCTATGTACCTCCCCCGTTTTCCCCAGATCTCTCCAGATTATCCCTCCTCCTTGTCGCCAGATCCCCTGGACCAGTGTTATACATAGGAGACTTTAATGCTGTTCTTGACCCTTTAATGGACCGCTTGGGGGGAGGAGGTAGGTCTTGCCCCTCTTTTGTAGAATGGGCTGAAGTCTATGGCCTCACTGAGGTCTAGCGGTGGAAACACCCCTCCGATTATCAGTATTCATGCCATTCTGACTCATTTCATACTATGTCACGTATTGACTTGGCGTTTGGTACTCCTGATGCTCTGTTGGTTTCGTCTGTGTCATATCTGCCCAGGGGGGTGTCTGATCACGCACCCCTGATGGTGGATCTTCTTCTGCCTACACAGGGACCCATCCTGTGGCGCATGGGATCACAGTGGCTGGAGGATGAGGTGGTACGGGGATCTTGCGGGAGAGACATCGTGGACTATTGGAGGGTTAATAGGGGGTCCACAGACCTCTCCACTGTGTGGGAGGCCTCCAAGGCTGTATTATGGGGTGCCTTTAGGTCTACAACAGGTATCTTACGTAAGAATGCTGTACAATGTACCAGGGAATTGGAAGAGGCAATGGTGGCAGCCGAGGTAGATTATGCCACACACCCAGACCCTCAGACATGATACGTGGAAGCTTAAACGTAGAGAATATGAGCTCAAATTACTAGATTTAACTCAAAAACGTATGTTGCATATAACGCAAAAAATATTTGAACATGGTAATAAGGCCAGACGGCTCTTAGCATACATAGTTAGGCCAGACCATAACCCTGTCTATTCCCCGAATTCTTACTTTACAAGGAGGGATTAGTGACGCCCCGCAAGAGATTGTGGACGCGTTCCTGACCTTTTACAAAGATTTATATACCACAAGGGCGCAATATTCAGATACACATCTGACTGAATACCTTGCATAAATCTCACTACCGCACTTAACAGATCAGGAAATGAGGGGTCTTGATGCCCCCTCACCATAGAGGAAGTGCAGATGGCAATCTCACAACTCCCGAATCATAAAATCCCCAGGCTTGGATGGCTTCCCGGCTGAGTGGTATAAGAAGTTTGCCTCACTACTCAGTCCTCTCCTCAATACTTATGAGGCTCTGAAACAAGGTATCCTCCCACCATCCATGCGGGAAGCATTAATCGTTCTGTTATTAAAAACCTAGAAAAGATCCCCTACTTTGTGACTCATACCGCCCCATATCCCTAATAAATGTGGATGTTAAGATTCTCGCCAAAGTGCTCGCCAATCGCCTTAACCTAATAATTGGAATAGGATGTGATCAAGCCGAGTTCATTCCAGGGAGATCCACTAGAATGAATATACGCAGATTGTTTCATAATCTACAATACCCCCATGACCGTACACCTACCAGGGTAATTGTGTTTCTCGACACTAAAAAAGCATTTGATAGTGTGGAATGGCCCTACTTATTTGAGATCTTGGAGAGATATGGGTTCGGCCCGCGTATGATAGCTTGGATCAAGCTCTTATATAGCTCCCCAATAGCCCATATCAGAGTAAATTCCTCAGCGACTGAGGCGTTTCCGATCACCAGGGGAACCAGGCAGGGTTGCCCCTTGTCCCCCCTGTTTGCCTTGGCTATGGAGCCCCTGGCCATACAAATCCGCAACACTTCCCAAATTAAGGGCATCCCCGTCGGGAACGATAGAAGAACGTATATCACTCTATGCTGATACTCTGGTATATTTGGCGGATCCTCAGGACTCCCTTAAAAATTTATTAACCCTTATTAATACATTCGGAGATTACTCGGGCTTTAGGGTGAATTGGGAAAAATCTATCCTCTTTCCTCTGGACCAGGCGGCCACTCCCTTAATATATGCGGGATCGGAACTACAGGGAGTCTGCTCATTTAGATATCTGGTAGTGATGGTAACCCTACCGCTCCCGCGATACATTGAGAACATATGCCCCTTATTGAAACAATTACAAGCACACTCAGAAGTGGATGGATCTCCCGCTGGATCTCATGGGTAGGGCCAATATTATTAAAATGATCTATCTTCCCAAACTACTCTATGTCCTAGCCAATGCGCCATGTAGGGTCCCCAAATCCATTTTTAAATGTATAGACTCCACATGCATGACCTTCCTCTGGCGGGGTAGACCCCCTAGAATAGCACTTGAAACGCTCCGACTTCCATCTCACTTAGCTGGTCTGGCCTTCCCTAATTTTTACCTATATTACTTGGCTTCTCAGTTAGTATCTGTCCATGACTGGCTACACCCTAGTGACACTAATGCCTGTACCAGCACGGAGGGGGCCATTGTTTCGTCCATGGAAACACTCCACAATGTGATCTATAGAGATAGTGTCCCTGATAGGCCGGGAACAGCTATAATACGTATGACCCTATCATTCTTTCAGACGGTCAAACACAAACTTGTCCAGGAATCATGGGACGCCTCACCGAACACACCTCTATGGTACAACGGCACGCTTAGGGAATTGGAATCTATACCGGACCCGGTGAAATGGTCATCAAAAGGGAGTCAAATACCTGTGTCATCTCTTTGACACACAGGGATTTAAACCCTTCCGACAACTCCAGCAGGAGTTTGATCTTCCGAATTCCTATCTATTTTACTATTACCAATTAAGACATGCAATTAAAGCACAATTTGGCAATCTAGATAATGTAATCCACATGTCCCCCTTAGAACAATTACTTAGGGACCCGGCCCCCACTAAACTAATTTCAACTTTTGAGGAGGGACAGTGGGAAGAGGCCATGGAGGCGGTTACACGTTGCTCCCTGAACGTAGCGCAGAGACTCTCCCAACTATACCTGCTCCTGAGAGTCCATTATACTCCAGACAGACTGGTGAGAATGGGGGTACGGGAGGATCCCACATGTACTAGGTGCCGTAGGGACCATGGAGATTTGATTCACCTAATGTGGAGGTGCCCCAAATTACACACTTATTGGAGGGAGGTAATAGGAAAGCTGAACAGTGTTTATCATATTGACTTAGCAGAGGACCCGAAAGCAGGTTTATTAGGCATCATAGGAGGTGGAATTTACGGTAGAGGCCCATAGAGCTGGGGTGGAGAGAGCCCTTTTTCAGGCCAGAAAACTGATCTTGAAACACTGGAAGTCAGAAAGTCCTCCCACGGTACAAGAGTGGATAGCACTGGTGAACCAAACCATTAGATTTGAAAAGGTGATTTATCAGCATAGAGGAAGCATCACTAAATTT